>JAWWEW010000146.1:3979792-4213439 GCA_035583185.1 Anabacerthia variegaticeps | reverse complement strand
TAAATAATATGCCTTATATATACAGGCATCATGGGTAGCCAGTGAAGTCCTGCCTATGTAACTCTTAACAAGTGAGGTGAGCCAAGCTTTACTTCAAAAGTATTTCAGGAACTTTGAAGGCTCCACACAAATTTTCCTGTTTCCACAGGCAAGTGTGACCCATTGCCTTTACTCTTAATTTTTGTGGAGGTTAAGATAGTCTTCAGGGTCTCTTAGTTCTCACCGTTAATCATTAATTTCTTCTCTTAGTGAATAGTTTGTAGATAGAGTTGAGACTTCAATTTTTGCATGGTAACAGTTTGATCCAAACCATATATGAATGCAGGATAATTTCTGTGCAGTTAGCAAAACATGATTAGGATTCATGATGGATTATCCCTTCCATGCTGGGTGTAGAAGAATAGATAAGTGGGCATGGAATTAGAGTAGAGCAGACAGACTGTGATGTAAAAGCTGATGTAATAAAGCCCCTTCACAATTTTTTAAGAAATTGGATATGCTCTTGGGCTAGTACATTTAGGTGACATATCTTAATCTGTCCCTGAATATTTATTTACTTTGTCACTATACTATGAGTTGTTTTCAGGCATTGTATTCAGAGTAGGCTTTACCTGAGATGGATGGTCTGTAGAATTACAGGCATTTTCTCATGAATTTAATTCACATATTTGCAGCAAA
This sequence comes from Anabacerthia variegaticeps, assembly GCA_035583185.1. Lineage (NCBI taxonomy): Eukaryota > Metazoa > Chordata > Aves > Passeriformes > Furnariidae > Anabacerthia > Anabacerthia variegaticeps. The sequence goes on along the minus strand of JAWWEW010000146.1, from coordinate 4,212,761 downwards.
GGTAAATGTGTTATAAAATGTCTCTTTCTGGCCTCCTTGATTCTTTACCTCTGTGATACCTATTTCTGTTTCACTTCCTTTGAGTTTCACCTCATTGCCCTTGGGCTTCTCTCCTCCTTCATTGCAATATTTTCCTGCCAGAGTTCTAAGAGATTGTCTTGCTGTTGTGCCCGTGTTTTGTTCTTCTTTAGTGACCTCCATTTCTTCTGCTGTTGAAGTTAATGTTTCCCTTTGCTACTCACCAGTGGGGTGAGTGCCCCTATCCCCCTGTCTCTCTGACTCCATTCCTTCCCTGCTGCTGAGCACAAAAAAGTTTGGAGTGGAAAGGTAGATTAGCAAGTAAACTGATCAATGACAATTTGATAACCTTCCTCCCAACCTGGAACTCCCAAACTACGGACTTTACTCCAATGTGTCAGCCAAGAATGAATTCTATAGGAAGATTTAGAAAAGGCTGTAGTAAAAAGAGCAAAGAAAGTCACTGCCACAGGGAGCAGCTGCCATTGTATGTATTTCAACAGAACATTAGGTCTTGGAAGCTGCACTTCTAAAGCTTTCCTTGGCAAATAACTTCCTTTTATTCTCTCAAGAACTTGATGCCCTCAGGATAGATACCAACACTGCTTAACACACTCCAGGCAACAATCCCATCCCAGGGAGAGGTGTCACACGTGGTTGAATTCTCCATGTAGCTGCAGCAATTCCTATTTGCTGCACTGATCTCCCCGAGTGCTTGGTAAATGAAAGAGAAACTTATGCATCTGCTGTAGGAACTTGCATTTACTAAAACAGAACTTTATTGTAGTCAAGGAGTGGGTTTTGTAGTGTCAGTAAAGGGGCATTTTTAGGCCTTAAATATAATGTGCAGAGAGAGAACAGTGATTAAATAAGATAACTTCTCAGGGAACAGTAACAGTCGTGGGAACAGAATAAGATCTGGGGTAGTGTGTTTTCAGAATTAGGTAAACTCTCCTCTCCTGTCAGGTCCAAGTGGATCAGTGATGCTGCTGTAAAAAATGATGCAAAAAACCAACTAACAAAAACCCCTTCCAAACAGCAAAACTCAGAGAGGCAATTAGGCCAAGAGATTTGAAAAAGAGATTTTGAAGCAGTGCTCTCTCGCTAGCCAATTGTCACATACTGTGAAGTAGGTATTAGAATCTCTTCCATTGTTGCACTTCCAGTCACTGAAAGATCTGGAAGATGCATTTTTTGGGTTATCTGGGATCTTAAGGGTGCAATTACTAAAGGTAGCAAGTAATTAAATCCTCAGTGCTTGGTACCATACACCGTGTCCAGCAGAAGAATGTCTCCCCCAGGAATTGCCTCAGGAACCGAGCAGGTTGTGGTAGACATATCACTTAATTTTTTTTTTAAAATATTGGATTTATGTGAAACAAAGGGCAGACTTTATCAGTCCCAGAAAGACCATATAGTTCATTGGTATCTCTCAAATCTCTTCATAGTGTGGATAAAAACAACTCTTGGATAGAAGACTACAGTTGTCATCCATCCTAGGCTGTCTTTAAAAGAGTAGTAAGAAGAGAGATAGATTTATGCACATTCTCCATGTGAATTTGTACTTCTACCTGTCCCCTGCCGTGCATATAGATAGCTAATATTGCTGAGATTTCCTTCCCTTCTCCACAGATAAAAGATAACTGGTACTTATTTGAGAAATGTGTAAAAGGGTCTGTGTTTATAGAATATTTTTGAATACAGGGAGAGCAGTTTACATCAGTACAGATGATATTTTCATTTTTAACAACTTTTAGTTAAGCAGAGTTGCACAGGTAAGTCATTTCATGCCTTCCAGGCAGAGCGATGAGAGGGAGGGTTACAGGAGGTAAAAAAGAAGGATTTGCTTGGGGAGAAAAAAAAGGAAAAAAGCCACCCAATAATAGTGAGACTAGCTATTACAATAGTACAGGACATCTGTACTCAATATTGGCTGCTAGAAATTAATTTGAAATCAATATTTCCATCCACGGGTCTTCTCTAGTGTCTGAACAAGTGTGCTATAAACACACAGTCTTTCCTATCATGTTCACTTCTTGTGGGATATAAAAAAAGGCTGCTGATTTCAGGAATTTTTTTCACCTCATGTGGTGGCAGTTGCTTGAGGAAAACAAAAGAAAACTGCAAATTTATTTCTATAATCAGGCTGGAATGCTCCTTGGTTTTTTGTTTGTTTGTGGTTTTTTTGTTGGTTTGTTGTGTGGGTTTTTTTCCCCATAATGTGCAGGGATAACTCCTTTTATTAATATTTTTTCCCTGATATTGTTTTTTCTATATGACATATGCATAGTGTTTAGGCATAGCCAGAGAAAAGAAAATGTAGGAATAGATGAACTGCAGAAGGACACATTTTTATATGTTTTTCATGAGTGCTTCTTTGTTTGAGCCTTAAAGCCTAAGGCCATGCTTTTGAAGTGCCTACTACTTTTGAATGTCCATTTAAATATTAAAGCACCTAATTCTTAAGACATGTTCTGCACATAGCAAAATGTGACTCTAAATGTGTTTCAAATGGGATATCTGCAACCAGTAATAATTTCTGAGAACTGATTAATCTCCCTGTGATGTAAGAATACACGCTGGCCCTCTTTAAAGTGAGTGTGTTCCTGCTGATGCCAGAGAACCTGCACTGTAAAGAAACAAATCCAAATGTTGAAAATTAAAGCAATTTCCCCATTCTTTATCCCACCTCCTTATTCATTCTTTTCCCTGCTTTATCATAGTAAAAAATGGAGGATGATTGGAACACCCAAAGGGCTGAAATAATGATCTCGATGGGAAGTTGGTGAGCTTGGGGACACTGCTGTTATATAAATGCCTATTGTGGGCCTCTCTCAATCTCTGTGCCAGTGCAAACTAAAGCTCTGCAGTAGGTTTTCCTGGGTACCAGCTCAATTTACAGATGTGGAGTAAGCACAGTAGAAAGAGAAAACGATGAAATAATGGCATTTTTAAGCAAATGTTTATTCATGAACTGCCATTTTTCTGCTGGTCCTGTCTGGCTGCCTGGTCTCTCAGCAGGATGTGGAAGGAACACCCCACGCTGGGGGACAGGCAAAGAGCAGCAGTGCTCAGGCATCTGGTACCCAGGCACAAAAACACAGCTCAGCTGGAAAAGAATAAGAAATAAATAAATAAAAAGACCAAATTGTTCTTTCACCCCTTTTAATAGGACGCAGAATAAACTTGCTTTCTGCTGACGTACATTATATCTGATTGATGCTACAGGAGGGTTTCTGCTTATGAAGGGATTTAAGAAAAGCATTTTCCATAAGAGAAGTGAACCTGATTTTGTATTCTGTCCCCAAGGAATTCTCTGGGCCGTAAGATGGATGCAGTACAGTGGGAACTGAAGAGGGTCCCATGCTAGTGCTCTTTGGAAACATGCTGTTTCCAGCTCTCTCTCACTGCTGACATGTTGGCTGCATAATTATTGTTAAGATGAATTTGGGAATTCTGAAGTATTATTTTTCGTAATTCAATGAGACTCAGGAAAATTGTTCTCAGGCTTGGGAAAAATTAGAAGGTGATTAAAGACATCAGAGAAAGTGAAAGGTTTATCTAATGGTTTGTCAGTGGCTGTTTGATAAGGAGGTGTTTTGTTTTCTCCAACATAATCATGAGGGGTTTGTATTTGTTTGAACTGGACTCCGTTATTTATAACTAGAAAAAAATATAGATTATTTGTGATATTTAAATGAGATAATTCTTGACATGACTTTTTTAGGGCTCTAGAGATGAGATATAAATATCTCTGTACTGGCTTGGGTAAGAATAACATTACAGTACTGCTGTTAAAGTAATGGAAATGTACTTGAAATAAGTAAATTTAATAAAGCATGGTACCATGAGTTTATTTGGAGTCACAAATGTCAGATAGTAAATTTTTAAGTTAACTTGGTAAAAGATGAAGGACTTTAAGAATAATTTTTGGCTCTGGTCCTCCAAAAAAAAAAAAAAAGGTTTTAAATCTTATACCACATAGTGTGTAAGTTCATTAATCATTTTAAATTCATTTAGAAACACGTCCTTTTACATATTTACAGTGGACACCTTTCCCACTAAAAACACTTTAGTGAAGTGAAAATGCCTTTACATGTGAGCACTTTGGGATGTAGTGACAGAGTTTATCCTTTGCAGTCAAGCCAGTATTCATTCTATTGCACATTTTTTTGTGAGATGAAGTCTTCAGCATTGTGATCTACAAGATTGTGTCTTTTGAATAGGATGATCATCTTATTTTCCGTCTGAAAATTACAGTTAAACCACTTTTCACAGTAGCAGCTCCATAATTTAGTTGGGTCTTGCAGAAAATGTGTGTATTCAGATGGCTGAAATCAAGTTCCTACAACAGGCAGAGTGCCAACCTCTGCTCCTCTGGGTTTTGGGTGCAGGGAGTGACTGTGTTGGACCAACAGGGGCATCCCCAGCATCCTGATTTTTCCCTTCGCTGTGTTTAACTAGTGAAAGGAGCTGAACGTGTTGCAGACAGCCCTGAGCATCTTGTTCTGTGTGAATGGTACCTTGTCAGGTGCTGCCATGCAAAGCAATTGCCCACCCATGTTGACACACACTTAATTCTCCTCTCTCCTGCCCTTTAGTGAAATCTGTTTAGTCTTATCAGTGCTCGTGTGTACTTTGGTGTCTTCTCAATCCTATGACAATTATGAAGGACCAGAAGGTGTTGTAAATGTGTTTTGCTTCAATGCTAAAGACTTAAAAAGCCACTGTAGCATGGCCAACCAGGCAGCACGGCTACCTCCTCAGCAGGAAAGGCAGGAATTTTGTTTTGTAGCAAAGCTGAAATCAGACTTTAGCTAAAAAACATATCAGCGTTGGAAGGAACTCCAAAGCCCTTGTGTGATGTTCAGCTACTTGAAGCTTTTGGTTGTTTTCCTACGGTTTTGCCCATTAAAAGCAGATAATTAGCTTTTCTATGATGTTTACACATTGTAAAAGACTTAAAATATTCTAATGATGTCGCTTAAAAAAAACCCCTAAAGAACAAAAGGAAAAAAAAATCAACCCCACGAAAAATCACCAAAAAAAGCCCAACTGAAAACACCACCCCAGCTTTTGTCTCTACTCCAAACTACACAAGCTGTAAAGAAGAACAGAATTAAGTCTTCCATAGTTCTGTATTTGAATAGAGAGCTTAAGAATGCCACTATGAGCAAGTGCAGTATGTGAATATTCAGTCTTCTGGAACAATATCAATTTAGGATATAATGTCAGTGGAACAGAAAATTATCTCTGGTTAGTAAGTGCCTCCTGCTACTTAAATATCAGGGCAAAGATGAAGATTTTATGCATAAAAGTTGAGGATATTTCAAATCCATTGAGTGGGAAGCAGTGGTCATTTCTGTAAATTACTCTTACCGTTTTCCTAAGCACTTTGCAACGTAAGCCTGAACTCATTTAAATCCTTATCATAATACAGTAAGGGACTAAAATACTTTGCCCCTACCATTTTACAATTGAAGGTTAAATGTGAACTAGAATATCAGAGACCTCTTTCCAAAAGTCTTAGGTACTCATGAGGTCTTCTTTTGAAATGCTTATTGGATTTTGCTTGCAAAAAACCACAGAAACAAACTAAAATCCAGTGTGACTTATCCTACTGATGGTTGGGATTTGTATTTTGAGTTGTGTTCTGAAAGATAAAGATCACAAGATTTGAATTTGGACTAATTCCATCAGGTCACCTCATGTATATCTGGCTTGGCTGTTTTTCACTCTTCAACCAAAAGAGAATATGGAATAAATAAACCCCAGAAATCAGTGACATACCATTTCCAGGAGAAAAGTTTGGTAAGAATAGCATAATAAATATCTTGTCTCTAGGGTACCTCAGTTTTCCTGACTGAACTGGGACATCTCTTCACAAGCCTGAAAGACACATATAAGAAATATTTTCTATGGACCATTCTTTGAAAAATCCTGAGTGGTTTCCAGGGCTCAGACATGAGCCATGCAGTTTTATTAGAAGCACAAATGCAATAATTTCTCAATGTTTCAGAATTGTGCCTAAACTCTTGTTTAATTTGCATGAAAAGTTTTGCTACTACTTTGCCACCTTGATTATTTTCTGCATTTTGTTAATTAGCACTTGATTCATTTACAAAAGTAACGTGACCTTCCCTGACCTCCAAGGCTACAACACGGGACTGTCAGAGGGCCCAGATGCTGCTGTATTCCAGAGCCAAGATGACTGTGGCCCTCCAATGGCACTGAGCAGGACACTGGCTGAGACACTTGACTCCTTCCATAACTCAAGCTATTTTTATGACTTTCAAGAAAAACACATCTGTGAAACCAATAGGTGATTTTCAAATAACTTATAATAAGTGCAGATTTCAGGGCTTTGTAAGAGAAGGATTTTTTTCTTTTTTTTTTTTTTTCTTGTGGTGTGGCTCTCTCTTTTGTCCTCTGAGTCTTGGATATGGAATCATAGAATGGGTTGGGTTGAAAGGGACCTTAAAACCACATTGTTCCACCCCATGCCATGGGTAGGGGCACCTTCCACTATTACAGGTTGCTTCAAGCCCTGTCCAACCTGGCCTTGGACCCTCCCAGGGATGGGACAGCCACAACGTCTCTGGGCAACCTGTACCAGGGTCTCCCCACCCTCAATGTAAAGGATTTCTTTCTAATATCTACTCTCTCTGTCTGAAGCCATTCCCTCTTGTCCTCTCACTACATGCTCTTGGAGAAAGTCCCTCTCCATCTTTCTCATTGGCTCCCTTCTAATGACAGCACTTCGACCACGCTACTGTGTGTGAAAAATATAGCGATGCACCTTTTGTTTCCACAAATATGAATTAGATAAAGGACAATTAGAGGAAAAAATCTGGTTTTTGTACTGAGCAGTTACCTGGTTCCCACCCTCTGTTCATTTCCCAGATAGTAAAGGAAATACTGTTTTTGTCTCTAGACTTCTCTTCTAGGCATTTATTTGCTTTTTGAACCTTTGCAGATACTCACAACGTGCTGCTTACACATGGGTGGAAAACTGTGATGTGAAGGAAAAAAATGTTCCTTTTTAATCACCATTTCCTTTTTGGGCCCTCTGTTGCCCCCTGTAACAGTAAGATTTTGTTTGTACTTGTTAATTCTTCATATGTCTTTTACAATTCAGAAGAGCTAATGGAGATTTTAGCCTAGCCAGCTCATAGCTCTCTCCCAGTGTGTTATTAGTCCTTTGCTCTTGGACCCTCATTGTGACAGTGATGCATGTTTTAAGGTGCTCAGTGATGTTTCCCATGTTAAATAGGCGTATCTTGGAGAAGCCATACAGTCACACCAAATTCTAACATAATTAAGCAGATCATACATCATATTTTGATCTGACTTTAAAGGGCAAACCGAATGACAATGTTTTGTTTATGACCTTTTAATCTTGTCTACAACAAATTAAATTTTGTCTACAGAAAATAAATTTATAAAGATGATGAAGTGTCTTATGACAAGAAAATCCATTAGGAAGTCTTGAGTGTGTCTTGATAAACTTTGCTTTGTAAGCTTTGCAGGCTTTTGGCCTAAAATGTGGTGAATTTATTTATGTTCGTGTGTGTTGAGCAGGGGAGGATGAACAGGAGGCACTTCATGTGCTCTCCTTGCTAGGAAATCCTGAATGTTGTGATTTCAGCCAACTCTGATTGTGATTTCAGCAACCTGGTCTAGTGGAAGGTGTCCTTGACCATGGCAAGGGGATTGGAATGAAATGATCTTTCAAGTCCTTCCCAACCCAAACCATTCTATGACACTGTGATTTTCTGGGATTGTGTAGGAATTTTGGTGCTAATGGAAATCTCTCTTATTTTAGTTCATTATTATTATCACAGACAGTTCTTGTGACATGCAATCCTTTCGTTAAATTTTTGAATTCTTTCATAAAGTCATCACTGTCACAAGGAAAATCTCCTAAAACTTCATTACTAGGTTGAGAATGCCTCTTAAATTTTCATCTTAGATTAGTTCAAGGTCCATCAAAACCACTGACTCATTGTAAACATTGTTCTAATGTTCCATTCAAAAGTAGAGAGTAAACAATAAACAAGAAAGAGCCGAAAGCGCCTTGGCGAGGACAGAAGCATCAGTTTAGTTACAGGAAAAAACACAGTAAATAATAGGGATTAGTAGGATTAAAAGATTAAAGGAAAAAAGAAACAGGCAATGTTCCTTACGAAGCTACCACCTTGAGAGAGCCTCTGTTTCATTTCCAGTCCCAGCTGCTCTGGAAAGGGCTCAGAAAAGGACGACATGGATATTCTCTGTGGCCTTCAAATTGTAAGCAATGGGCACAACTCAGTGCTTTATACTAGAATATTGCTTCTGTTATCAAATGACAATACTGAAATCCCAGGCTATTTGGATTTCTCCCTGGATGAGCCAGCTTGTCACACAAACAAACAAGAAATAACTGTGGGACAAATTCTGATATGAAGTACCAGTGGCTCAATTGCAACTTTACATCTCCTATGAATTGAGCACTGCAGACATACTTAAACAAAAGTGAATTTAAAGTAAAAGATGATCAGGGAACTCATTGTATTAAAAAATTACAGGTTGAATAGCAATCTTTACAAATTACAAATTTAAGTGAGACAGTGTCATCTAAAGTATAATTACTTGCACTAGTACTGTTTTTGTGTGATGCTACTGGGTGGAAGTTAACTTGGCCAAAAGAGAGACTAAAGAAATAGAACCTTAAGAAATAAGATTCACTGCTAAGCTATTTCCAGAAAGTATTTAAAATCTGAGTCCTTCAGAACCCAGTTTAGCTTAAGAGAAATTGAACACCTCATTGGCCTCACTGCAACTCAGACTTTCACCATTCGTGTAACTAGAGGTAAAAATTAAAAAGTGAGCTGAAATGTCAGCAGGAGTTTGGTGAGTTTCGTTCTTTAGTCTCTCCTTTAATAACCCCAAAAGTGAAGTAGAAAATGGCAACTGCGTTGATGTCTTTTCTCACTTGAACACAGTTTATACCATTTTGTAAAGAACTCTTATTTCCTGTGAAATACAGCGTTCTATGAATCAATGAACATTATAAAAGATCCTCCTTTATCCTGATTCTGCAAATGTAAACTTAAACCCAATTTTTCTGCGTAATCCAAGTGGGCTTTGACTTCAAATAATAGAAAAGTTAATTTTTCAAGAAGGACACAAGAACCATAACCACTTTAGTCCTTTTCTACCATCTTTTCTAAGTCATTAGTAGATAAATGGCTTGTTACACCTGGGAGTGAAAGGTATTAGCAGAGCCAGCCATGCAGGAGCCTCACAAGACGTAGCACTGCAATAGCTACACCAGAAATGAGGTTTCAAAAGGGTATTTCAGAGCACAGTGTTTCAGTTTGAGTGCAGAGGGGATCAGTTTGATAGCATTAGCAGTTCTGCTCACTGATTGTATGTTTTCCATGCATTTTGCAAGATATTAGTACAAGTAAATTTTCCTGCACTGACTCTGAATGTGTGTTAGAGCTGAATACACTTGTTCCTGCCTCAGAAGCATTAGTATTCTATGTATGCATTTCAGCTTTAGAGTGGTCTGTCAGCTTGGAAATACATGACTCAATACACAGCTCAAAGTTAGAAAAAAACACCCACAACTTTATTGTACAAGCTTGTTAGTGATTATGAATTAAAATAATACCAATAATTAGCCTTTTACTGTTGAGTGGGTTACCTGATGCAGCAGCCTAAGAAATCAATCATTGTGAAATATCCCTAAGATTATTCTGAACTGGGTATTGTGCGTGTTGTGACATTTCTCAGCAGAAGGGGGCTCAGGACTTAGACTTCACTGAGAAAAATTACTGACTGCATCCCATAACTTGAACCCTCTTTGAATGGCACATTTGTTATTAAGAAACTAACAAAACTCTGGTTATCCAAACAGAAAGAAATAGTGAACAAGCCACACGAATGATAAAAACTTTTTGAATGATAACACTGGGTAACAAAAATAATTGGTCCATAACAAAAGTCTCATCTGGCCTTAAGACCAGAACTGTTTTCTTTTACCATAACCAAAGTATCCCAGCATTGCATTTTTCTCTAGCTAATATTGGCTTCATTGGTCACTTTTACTTCTTCAGAGAGAAGTGGAAGGTTATATCCTGCTGCCCTGTGTTCTGGGTTCTTCTGTATGGAGCTGCGTGCTAGGAACTACACAAAGGAACTCTCCCAGGGTGATGAATGCAAGGAGCAGCAGAACCTCTGCTTCTTCATTGCTTTGAAAAGCAGTAGAGCTGATTATTCTGTGAAGCTGGTCTCTTAAAGCAGCAGAGAATCACTGAATCACAGAATATGTTTAAGCATTTCTTGAACTGGTCTTTAATGCCAAAGGCAACTGTACAATTGGTTGTTTAGGCATGTTTCATTGCTGTGAAATTGGTGATTTTTTCTTTTTTGTGATATTGTGTTCATATTTTCATGAATTGCATCATTTTAATGCATGCAGGAGTTTTCACTGTGCAAAGTGGGCTTCTCTGTGACTCAAGTAGCTGTAACAATATTTAAATTATGTGTAAGGTACCATATTTCAGCTACTGATATGATCATTTATGACTAACCGATTACAATTTGTTAGCACAGAACTGACCTTTTTCTTGTAAGGAAAGGGCACATTTTACAGCTTCCTGAACATGTCTTATCCACTTAGAAGGTTTTACAGAAAAGTAAGATGTAGTGACATTTAGTTTTATTCTAGTTCACTGCCATTAACCTCCTCTTACTGACTTTTATATACTTGTGTGTAGGGCTTTATCAGGAGAGTGCAAATTAAGGGTCTGTGTTTTGAGCTGGGGCCTCTTACCCGGCAACATCCAAATTCTTAGTGCTACTCTGGGTGTGCTGCTGCCTGTGACACACATTTACCCAAGCAGCTTCAGCCAGTCAATGATCACATTTCTTCATGGCTTTGGAACATCATTCTTTTAATATCTGTTGACTTCCCATGAGCAGCCTTGGCTGATTGCCCTGCATCCCTGTGCTTGCTCGTGCACCGAGCGCTGCAGGAGAGCTGTGGGTATGGTTTGGTTCTTTGGAGGAAACTAATTTACATGGTCCTGTTCTTTTAAATATTCATATTTCACTTGGTTCACTTTTCCATTTATGTACTATTCAGTGTGCTCAGTACTTTGCTCTGCACCCCATGGATCTATTCAGCTATGAAGTTAACAAAGCAGGGAAGGTTTCATTGAGCACATATTCAACCATGAATTTTCTATACCTTTTTTACCCCCAGTGTGTTTAATGGATTCGGACATAAAATCCAAGGCATTTCACAGGTTGTTTGATACGTGTGGGAATGCACAGTTCAAAATGAGGTTTTCCTTTCAGTTAATTTAATGTTTGGAGTCTGTCAGATTTACTGAAGGATGGGTAGTCAGACCGTGTGAGTAACAGAGGAATCATATCATCCCTCCTCCACCCCTCTGGTTAGCCTGCCTTGAATGTGTCCATTAAACTGATAAATGATTTTCATCAGGGAACACTAGAAATGCTCCAGACTAGGAGAAAATAAAGTCATAACCACCCTAAAGCAGACCAGGGGTCACTGCAAGTTTTAGTTCTTGTTTTGGATTGGTGTCCCTTTCATTGATATGTGTTTCTACAATTTCCAGTATTTGACAATGCTGATGGATTTTGAAATAATAAGCACAGTGGATATGAATTCAGTCCAAACGTACATATTTGGCAGTGAATAATTCATTAGTCCTTACTTATTAGCACTCGCTAATGTATTGCTGGATAAGAATGTTCCAGACTTCAGTCTCAGTCAGACAAGGAGCTTTTTGCTGAGCAATTAATATGCACTGTGCAATGCCATCCCCTGTGATGGGTGAGAGCTTGCAGAGGACTGTCATTTCTCTTGAATACTTTTTTGTGCTTTGAAGACATCTGTCTCCAAGTGTTTTGAACTTGTCTTTAGCTATGAAGCTAAAAAAAATATGAACTTATATTTAGGTTCAGGCAATTAATTAAGCCCCTCTCTTGCCATCTGATATCGTACTCATCCTTGGGCCAAATTGTGTGTGTCTGATTTATTCACAGAGGGTTTTATCCTGATACTTGTTTTATTTTGATCTTTTTTTCAGATGGATTGTATTATGAGGATATCCAGAATGTCGATAATGTGCTTCTTTTTAACACGTATGAGGATTTTTAAATCAACACACTGTTTGGTTTAGAGCATGAATTCATGTTATTCTTTCAGAAGACCATCGCAGCAAGTAAAGGGAATAAAACTAAGAATAAAGGGAATAAAACTAAGAATGCTAGAGGAATAAAAGGTGAGAACCTGCGTGGCAGCAGCTCTGGTTTTTGTCTCTAAAGAAACAGAATTCAGTATTGTGTAAGTGGTGCAAAAGCAACATTAAATAGAGAGGGCAGGCAAAGGTTTATTATGTATATTTGTCATTTAAGTGGTTTGTGTCAGTAAGAAAATGATGAGCTTGATTTCTGAAGATGCATCTTGAAGCAGCAGTTCCTTATTTATATACATTGGAGGAAAGAGATGGATCCTTCTGGCAGCATTCATTTGCTCCCTTTTGATTAGCAGCAAGGACAAGGGCCTTCTCTGAATTTTGCATGAGAAATTTTGCTTTCTACAGTGTTTTGTTTAAAATGAGATTGCAGCAGATATCACCTTGATAAGTAGCTAAAATAATTTTGCACAACTTAGTGAGATCTGGCAGCTAATGTGTAGTTTAATATCTAATATATTAAACACATTACTTATTAAAAATTTCTGTGGCTAAATCTGAAAGGGAGTAGATGATTTTATGGTCACATATTAATAATGTCTATATATAGAACAGTCCAGATGAATCAGGAAGGACGTTTTCCCACCATGTAATGTAGGAATTGTATAGCCTGCTTGGTGTCCCTTGCCCTTTCCGGGTCCAAAGGAGTTAAATTGTATTTTTGTCCAGCTGTATGTACAGTCTCTAAGGTTGGTTTCTCCTGAAAAAACTGCGTGTCTGAATTAGCTTTTTCCTCCAGTGAGTTATTTTTATTAGATGGGAGATATAGGTCAGGAAAGGTTAAGAAACTGAACATAAACTGATAGTTAGGACACCTATTTGGAACATGGGAGTAGAGTGTCTTGGCTTGCCAGACCAAAAGCAAAGATATGAAGGTGTCTCAGCTGAAGGAAGGGGCAGATGGATGGGTTTTCTTTCTTGTTTGACAAGAAATTCTGTGGTAGAACTGAGCAGTCTTTTACACTGGGGAAACCCATTTTGCTGAGATTAGGCCATTTTAGAGTTGTCATTTTCGGGCTTGTTACTAGAATAAGGCACTTTTGAGCATATTGTTTTTGCAGGGGAATAAATTGGAGAGTTATTATAGTGCAGAACTGTTAACCTTATTGCGTCAGTGCAGATACCCTTCAGATAGGCAAGCATTTAGACCCCACTTTTAAATGGTTACAATTATATCAAGAATGAAAGGGTAAGATTGTTTTTAGTGTTTGGAAATTCTCATGTTGAGTTGGAAAGACAAAAAAAGACTCCAGAGCTTAGAGTGTAAATTTGCAGCTTATACATGACCATGGATTGCTCTTTCGGCTTAAAGGTCTACTTATATCTTACTTCCAAAAGATATTCTTAAAAGAGAAAAGATAAGATCATTTCTCTCTTCTCTCTCTTTCAAAATATTTAGTTTAAAATGTTTGAAATGGGGTTTGCACTGTACTTAATATCTGAAAAACCAGAAAATGAGATGTTTGTACTAGACTGTTGTGTTTATACACTTTTAATGGCAACATTTCAAATGAAAAACTTTTTTTTTCCCACAGTGCTCAAATGTCACTGAAATAATCAAAGAATTAGTTAAGATGAAAGATTAACATTAAGGACTGCAGCGAACTACATGTGTGCCAGTAGTAAAACTGAAAACTAGTCAAAAAATAAAGCAGAGAGGACAATGGCATGTACTTCATGCAGAAAAACAAAGGGCAGTCGAGAAAGAAAAATACACGTGTGCCGGTGGGTTTGGCTCTTGGAAGTAGTAAAGGATAAACAGCTTTCCAAAACACAGAGCAGAGGTTGTATCTGCTTTTCATCATTTTACCTTTAAATTTTTAATTGCTATTTTAATGTGTTTGGTTTTAGATAAGTGTGTTTATTTTTCATTCTGGTGCCCTCACCTCTGGTTCAGGCCTAAGCACTTGAGTTGTGTCATCATGCATTCACTGTGTTAATCTCTTGGCTATAACTTAGCTTTTAAGAGTTCTGTACTTGAGTAGTTCTACTCTTGAGTGTTTAAGATGCTTTTATTTGAGAACACACAGCAATGGAATGCTGTTTTTATCTTTTCTGGTGTATTAATAAGACAGAAGTCAGCTACCTATGTAGATCTGTGTCAGAGCTGAGTAGCAGGATTCCATTGCTGTAAACTAAAAATATATTTTCAGAAGAAATGTCTCTGAATGAATATTTTCTAGACTTGTTTGAATATTCTGAACTATGATACACAGCTGTGTAAATAAAGGCCTTCTCCAGTTGACTCCTGATACTAAGAAAAGGTTTTGTGTCTGTGACAGAAGCATCCTTTCCAATAGGAGCTGTGCTGAAATGCAACATGTAGGGGTCAGGCACGTGAAGGCAGAAATTGTCTCAGGACAGAATTCTTAAGTTGTTATCATAGTAGACTTTATCATAGAAATCACTTTATGGACTCTTCCAGATGACTCCAGAGGAGTTGGAAATATTTTGTGTTACTGCTGGTTCCCACATTTAGCATTTCGAGGCAGGGTTTAGAATATGCTGATACAGAAAAGATAAACATCAGGTATCACACTTGTCCAGCCTTGTAACCTTCTGTAACAACATGACTAGCTCAGAGGATGAGGAGAGAGCACTGGATGATTTGAACTTGGCTTTAGCAATCCTCTGAGCACTGAACTTCCTTCTGGGCAGATTGATGAAGTGTGGGCTGGATAAGTGAGCAGTGAGGTAAGGCAGGCAGAACTGCCAGGCACAAAGGGCTGCCATCCACAGGATGAATCCATCTGGACACCACTCAGTAGTGACATATTCCAGTGTCAACACTTGGGCCAGAAGTATTTAACGCGTTCATTAGTCACCTGGATTTAGAGTACGGTGTGAACCCTCTGTGAGTCCACAGATGACAGAAATTTGGGGAAAGGGACTGATAGATCAGATGGCTGCTTGGACAGATCAGATGTGGGCTGCCAGGAGCCTCATGAAGTCCAACAGAAGTGTGAAGCCTTGCACCTGGCAAGGATCAACCTCATGCATGACTACAGACTAGGTCTGACCATCTGGAGACAACAAAAGGATCCAGAGAGTCTCGGTGTCCATGAAGTTCAGCATGACCCACCCTCATGGTAAAGGATGGAAACAGCATCCTGTGTATGAGAAAAGGTAGAGCCAGCAGGTTGAGGGAGTTGTTCTTCCCCCTCTGTGCAGTTTTATTGGGACAGATACAAAGTGCTTTGTCCCATTCTTTGCTCCTCAGTACACAACAGACACTGGGATGAGCCCAGAAAAGGGCCACAAAGTTGGCCAAGGGCTCAGAGAACCTGAACCTGAAAGGAGAGGTGGGGAGAAAGAGTTATTATATATAACAATGTTGAAGTGGAGCAGACTCTGTCAGTCAGCCAACCTTGATTTTACATGCTGTCTGTAACTAAAAACAGATTCTTAAAATCAGCGAAGCTTAAGAGTTAATGCCATAGATGTAAAAATCCTGATATTTTTTCTTTGAATACTGTTTTTGCAGAAAGCTTTAGGAGTTATCGGAACTGATGTTGTTTTCAAAAGCAGAATGTGCCCTTTAAAACAAATCAAGGGCATGTCTGAACTCTTAAATTTTTTTTTTTTGAGTTATTACTGTTAGAAAAGAGGTCAGATTAACTGGAAGATGTCTCCACTGGAGTTCTGAAACCTTGACTAGTTTCTCACTTCAGACCTGCTTTAGAATAGTGATATACAAAGGACATAAAAGGAATCTCAGCGGTTTTGTTCTTTTTGGTTTTCTGAAGAATGATATGACCTTTTCAAGGAAAGAAGTCTATGGTGCCTGAAGTCACAAGATATCCACAAACAACTCTAAAAATAATGGCTTACCATATTTTCTTTAATTTCCAGTCTGAATGGATTGGAATTTGTGTTTGATGTGAGTGTTACACTTGAATATTTAAGTACAAATACATACTGAAATTAAACTCATCCTTTTCTTTGTGCTATGAAGTATGAGTTACAATAAAATATTAATTAACAGGTCGCAGAACCAAAGAAAGAATGATTCTGGGTAAACTAAGTGGTTAAGTTTCTTGCAGCAATAGCTCAAAATTATATTAGATATGGCCTCTGAAGGTTCTGTGTCCTCAGCAAAGCCCAGTAGAGAAAAAGGTCTAAGTTTGCAAGATGCCAAAGACCTTCCTTTTGGTCAAGAGCCATCACGTCCCAGGAAGACAAAGCCTGGCCATGGTGTAGAACTAAACTGAGTATCTGGGAAGCAAACTTGTCCAGAGCTTCTCTTCTCCCAGCTCTCACAGGAAAGTCTTTTGGCTTTTAAGAGCAGGTCCATAGTCAGCAAATCTTTGCAGACAATGCGAGATACAGGCAAGGGTCTCTACTGTCCACAGAAAAAGAGGTGGTCTTCTAGAGATGGTCAAGGAAGAAAAGAATTCCTCAGAACTCAGGAATTGCAATGGATTTTCTGACTGTTAATTGAGCAGTCTCAATTTTGTGACTGCTAATTTTTTAAGGGGCAGAAAACCGTTGAGATTGGCTGAAGTTTTGAGTCTTTGGGCCAAGAGTCATGGAAAGTCTGAAACAAAACCTATTCTGCAGAAGGGGAACTTGAACTAAACCAGAGAAATAGCTCTCCCTATTTAATTGGGCAAGTGGAAATTTTATAGGAGGGATATCACCTTATGGCAGTGTAGTGCAATGGTCTGTCTGAAAATAGGCAAGATTAAAAAAAAGAAAAAAATAAAGGAGTTGATTGAATGTCAATGCTTGACTCCCTGGTACCTCTGAATTAGTTTAAAAAGAAGCAGAAGAGGATGAATCATTTGTTCGTAGTCCAATTGATCTATTATGTATGACCCATATTCCTAGTCAAGGTGTCAGTAACTGTTTTATTATATACCTATGTGAAACTGTATTTAGAAATTAGTGTAGAAAAGCCGTGTACTCTATCAGGTGGTTTGTCTGCTGCTCTCTCTCTGCTCCCTCTAGCACTGGCTCTTTTCTTTATCTTCAATTTTTTAAGGTAGGGTATCTATTTAGAAACAAAAGGATTGCAAAAATTAAGAGCAACAAAGATAATCAGACTAGGTTATTCTACATCAGAAAAATAGATTATTACAGAGAGGACTGATTAGACAGTTTTCAACAAAAGTGTTTTCTGTTGGGAAATGTGGATTTTATTGTCTGAAGTCTTATCTTTGAAACATGTTGGCTTAAGAAACTTTTCACCTACAAAGCCCTGGGAATTTTGGTTCATATCAAGCTTTTGAGGTCAATGTATCCAAGAGGCAATTGTGAAAAAACAGTCTAAAGGGTAACACAAATGTGTTTATTGTATGAACAGGTTGTGTTACTCTCTGAAAGCAAATATGTGTTATAGGTGGCACGAAAATGTTGTGTGTGAAAGTTTATCAGGCCCAGTTGTGTCCAAGTTTGGGACACGTAGTCAGGACAGAAGATTGTAAACCATCACGTAGAGAAGCCTTCATGACCTTGCAGGCAGGAGAAAGAAAAGAAAATTCAATACTATAACATGTACATAAGTAATAGGGGTCATGTGTGTGAGGAGTGAAGCCTGTCAGTAATAATGGATGAGAAGGCTGCTGACTTCATCTGATCACCGTGGGCTGTCACTGTAATGCTGATAATAACAACAAAATATTCTGAGGGGGAAATATTTATGCCACCTGACCTGGAATACTCTTTACAATTTTGATCAGCTATAGTAAAGAGAGGATTACTCGGGGTTGGCACGAATTAGTCCCTAAGTGATCAGAAAGCATATTATATGGAGCAGCAGTTACAAGGAGAATGAAGGAGCTTGAGGTTACAGGGTTGTTATTGGCAAAATTATTATAAGGACATTATTGAGCTGCAAAATATATGAAAAGAAGAGAAAAGAGAATAAATATCACAATGAAAAGCTTTTTCAGCAGCTGAACAAATAGGAGTGAAATGGCAATATCAATATGCTGGAAATGAGAAGTGACCTAAGTGTCTTGATTTCTGCAAGTGGGTCAGAAGACTTAAATGCTTTTCAGAAGACATTTAATTAAATATAAATAGAGACTAAATTCTACAATTTGTGTTTTTGTCTTGGAATAAGTGGAAGAATGTCAGAAATAGCCCTTCATTCCCAGTGAGCTGAAGTAATCCTGTCCCAAGAGCCTTTGCCTTCTGTTCAACAACATAAATCCACAAGACCATTTGAAAATAACAGCCACTTCTGAGACTGTTATGTGGGTTTCTGGAACGATGTAGCATCTCATAATTTTGTCCAGAAACCTGTCTCTTAGAAGTAAATTAAGTGCTCACAGTCTTGCTGAGGAGATTATATTTAGAGCAGATTTTTCTGTTATTATGCAGATTGATGCTTGATACCTTCAAATCTACAGTAGAAGGGCACAGAAGGAAAATGCACTCTTGAAACTGTTGTAGCTGTTTCTGTGGAACATTTGTGGAGCATCAGAAAGTCCAAATACTACCAAAGGAAGGCTTTTAGCCACTCTAATCACAGATTGGGATCTTGGACAATCTGTGAGTAGTGATAAGTGGACTTGCTGAGTCTTGAGCTGGCTAAGCCAGGCCAGTTCACTTGTCCTTTTTACAGATCAGAGATCAGGGATTTATATTTTTCCCCCCTTCTTCTTGGTCAAGAGAACCTTGTCTTCCACTGACTGTGATTTATCACTACCAGGGATAATCTGCTGGGAAACCGGAAGACTTGAGGAAGGAGTCCTAAGCTACTAGGTACTGACAGTCATCTGAATCAAAAATTGCCTCTAATTCCTCCTCTCTTCTCAAACTTTCCTTTCCCTGGGACTACTTTTGCCCCTCCTCGTTTCCATGAGATTCTGAATTGTGTCTTAGAAAGCAATTTGTTTAGAAAAGATTTCTACAGCAAGGTAAATACCAAATTATTGGATGCTTATCCCCATATCTCATCCACTACTTATTTCTTCTTATCACCCAAGAAAATTCATTCTGAATTTGGAATTTTATAATCTAATCTAAGAAATGCATGGTGTCAGGAAAGAACACCTGATATTTTCTTAGGTCCCAATATTATCTACAGGATTATTAAGCTTCCCATCTGTATTTATAACTTGTGACTTCACTTGTGTTCTGTGAAGACATTATATATAAATTCAGGACTTAATTGAGATATATAGTTACACTTAGACATCTAACAGCCATGTCTTTGCTTAAAATATTATAAACCCTTTTCTCTCTTCAGACCTGTTGAGCTTAGGCAGTCCCTCAGGGCCTTTAGATTTTTGTATGGCATCCTTCAGCTAAAAGTTTGTCTTTTGTAAGATAAATTTCTCTCTATAAAAAGCAATGAACAGCTGAAACAAGACCCCCTCCATCCTTCCCCTGTGATTTCTGAGCTCCTACATTTAGTCATTTCATGGACTTATAACGTTATCATTGTTTGTTACATTACTGTCTTTATGTGTAAATATTTGTGGTATATTTTCCTTCCTAAATAATACCTTATGGCTCAGGAGATTAGAGAACTAAACATTGGGCTGTACTTAATGACTTCAGGTTCATCCCTTCAGCTTTTTCTGACAAGCAGCAGGGACTTTATCTAAAATGTCTTTTTGAGTTGCAGTGGAAAGAGGAGACAGCTTTAATTTGTGTGTTGCCTTGCAATGTACACGAACACGGGAGGAAATCTTCATGGGAATTTTTAGGGTACCTAGGCAGTGAACTCTATTAAACCAGCTGTAAAATTTTAAAGGTGGGAAGGATTTGCTCTAAAGACTCAAAAAGAATCAGACTTGGGAGGTGAGGTAGGTTCCTGTTGTAAACAAGTAATGAATAAAATGTGTACAGGGTAAAAGGAAATACTGTGAGATGTACATTTTTAAATTCTATTTTTCTTAAGAATAAGTTTACCTGCTGAAGCTCATTTCTTAAAGAGAAGGAGGTACCTAATAGGTAACCTTTGAGCTTACAGAAACATTGGATGCAGATTGATCCATTCTCCTGGCGTAAAGTAAGGAAAGATATTCTAGGCTTAAAAAATCTGCCCAATCTGGTGTTAAACTTGTAGACATCAATGATCTTCTCCCCTGTGCAGGTGAAAGATCTGTGATGCCTTTTCTGAGTAACATTCATTTGTGTACCAGTTGTAGCAACAAAAGTAAGCTCTGTGTTCTTCAGGGGTGAAGCAGCACATAATAGAACACTTACTTGGAAATGGCTGTCTGCGTTAAAGAAGATTTCTAATCTATACAGAAGTCACCAGGTGCACAGAAGGGGTATGGAAAGGCCAGGGGTAGCAGCAGAAATCCTATTCATCTGCTCAAACTATAGCCAGAACACCTTGTGTGGTGAGGCCCCATGGAGGTGCAGTGTGTGTGTGTAAAGCAGTGAAGGAAGTGGCAGAGGAGCTGATTAAATCCTGCATCCAGTACCATTCTGATTATAAAATTGTTCCTTTTTTTTTTTCCTCCCCACAGAATTGAAGGTGGAAGAGTCCAGAGTGGTTTCTGTTGTCACATTTCCTGAGATGACAGGACGCTTTGCCAAGGTTGTCAGTTTTACGGTGTATCCTCCCATAATGGCAGGGAATCATATCTTTTATAAGCCTGCCCAACTTGTCTTTGTTTTCACTTTCTACCTCCTGCTCAGATTTCCAGACAAGGCACAGAGCTGCTGTTTGAGCTCTGAGTGAAATTCCTTCTCTGCTTGACTGTTCTCTGCCAGACAGTGCTAACAAGAAACCTTCCCAGCAAACTCTTAGATGGAATAAGCTCTGATAACCTGCATGAGGACTTTTGTTGCCACTCCTCTAAACCCCAGAGGGGTGGGTTGTCTTTTTCTCAAAGCACACACTCCTCTAAACCCCAAGATGCTGCATCTGCTCTTCCTCAAAGAACACAAAGACCTTTTCAGAGAGAGAGATATATTCCTTTTTTCAGTCTTTTGAGTGTCTGGGACATGGAAGCAACGGGAACTAACATGCCAATCCTCAAGTGCAGTCTGCAGGAGAATTCTTGCTCAAAAGAAAGGATGGAGTTAATACATTAGGTTTACTCTCACTGAACCCCAGCCCCTGACAGCTCTGATACTGCCAGTCACCCACAGTTTTGTTCCAGCTGTGCAAGCACCAAGAGGTCTTGTGTTCTTTCAAACAGCCATGGGGTGAAGGGCAGAAGGGAACTACACTGTTCCAGACCAGCTCTGCACACTCAACCCAGCTCCTCCGGATCCCAGCCTTGTGAAAGAGACTTTTGGTTCCTTTGGTATCAGTGCAGTTCAGAAGCAAGTTAGAAGTAGATGGATGTTGGGCATTCACTTAATGCAGATTCTCTGTTAAAAGCTGCCAGGCAGATGTCTGGTAATATTGGGGATGCTGGTCTGGCATAAGGTGCTAATGTTCATTTTTTGGTCTGTGCTGTTTTCTCTGTCTTTCTGTGGCCACATTCTGTTTGTCTCAAGGAGCAAAAACAATGAGGGTAAAATGGAAAGCAGTTTCTTTTTTTATTTTTTAAAGTGCATTCATGATTGAAACCAACTTGTGTGGAAATCAGTGAATGAAACTTGTATCTAGAATGAGGCTTTAAAGGGTTGTTCTTCAAGTGGTAATTTTGATTTATCTATTCAACATTTATTTTGATTAGCTGAAATGAACAGTTCTTCCACAAAGTAGGTTGAGCAGTCAGTCTATGACTGCAGTGAGTAACTTTGCTTTCTGGAAGTTGTTGGAACTTTAAAAGGGTCTATGTGTTCAGGCCCTTTCCCTTGTCCTTGTTACACGGTAGATATCCCAGACCAGGAATAGCATGGTTTGGGCTGGAAGGCACCTTCCAGATCATCTAAGTCCAGCCCCCTGCCATGGACAGGGACACTTTCCTGTAGACCAAGATGCTGGAAGCCCCATCCAGCCTGGCCTTGGAGACCTCCAGGGCTGGGTTAAGAATGTGGGACAGTAACTTGAAGGTGTTTTCCATTCCAGTGAGAACATCCTGGGATAGCAGTAAATGACTCCTGCCGAGCTTGCCTGGTACAACTGGGAGTTTAGACTGAATCTGCCAAGATACGGATTAGAGGCAGACCAGATAAGGATTAGAGGCAGACCTTAAAAACAACAGAACCCCATAAACCTGGGGACATTTACTCACTCATAAGTAACAGAGAACTGGTAATCTGTCTGCATGTCTAACATGTAAGAATTGGCACTGGGCAATGATAGGAGAATGGATCAGCTCTACTGGCTCAAGTAATGACTGTAACTTTGTAGGAGTCCTGTTTGGAGAGGCAGGATCTGCATGGCATCCCTGGCAGGGCAGTTCCCAGCTTCAGCTTAGCCCTCTTGTTTCTTTTCAGCTCCAAGGGATGCTGCATGTCTGGCACAGCTGGCCAGTTCCCGTGTTTGCTCAAGACTGGCTTTGCTAGGGGATGAGATGTCAGATTGTGTAAACCTTGACCTTACTGCATGGAATTTTCATGCCTTAGGTAACTGACAAAGTGTATCTCTAAGACGGATATTGGAGTGGCTCAAAAAACTGAGGCACACAGAGCCCAGGATCTGCAGCCATTTGGTAAATGTCATCTTGCAGTGGTGGCTGTGTAACTGTGTGAAACCTGCCTTGAGATGAAAAATCAGTCATGTAGCAGCTCTCGAATCATCCCAGGAAGCAAGACCTAGTCATTAGCTTGCTGCTGTTGTACTAGCCAGACAATTTATTGTTAAATGCTTGTCTGTAAAGAAAAATCTGCTTTTTCTGGGAGCTCTCGATAGCACTGACATTTACTCAGAGTAAATCTAACACGGATTGGCTCAGGACACTAGAGCCTGACAGACATGACATTTGCTGCTGCCATACTTTAACCAATATTGTGATGATAAGGTCTTGGCTATCCAATGGAATTGATGAAATACAATTTTAAACCTAATGGATAGTCTATTTACCTTTACACTAAGCTGTAAGAAGAAATAAATTAAGGATCTTTTCATGCTTCTTGGTATACACTGAAAAAACCCCCTGAATTAAATTTACCCTTATTTTCATTGTCTCCAGACCTTAAAAGTACAAGTCAGGGGTTTTTTTCTGTTCTTTTTAGGAGTTTTCAAGTCTGTTTTTAACAGCCTTGTCAAAGGGCAGATTATATGTGATCTTAACATATTGAATGAGTGCGTAGTCCTGGAAATTATGCTAAAGTCCATGGAAAATAAGGTGATTGGTGATGCTGAGGGAAAATTGTACCTGCCAAATTTGTTGGCCGCCTGTGAGGAGTCACAGCATTGTTGGATAAGAGAAGAGCAACAGGAATCATCTGCCTGCACTTGTACAAGGCATTTTTCACTGTCCCACAGCTCTAAACTGGAGAGACATGGATCTGGCACAGGGAGCACTCTGGGGATAAGGAATTGGCTGGATGGTTGCACCAGAGAGTTGTGGTCATTGTCTCCATGTCCCAGTGGAGACCAGTGGCAAGTGTTGCTGCCCAGGGGTTGGTGCTGGGACTGAGGCTTGGTCAGCCACAGGGGCACTGGGATTGAGAGCACCCTTGGTACAGCACGGGGAAGGGATGCCATCCAGAGGGACCTTGGCAGGCTGGATCATGGACCCAGTCCTGATGCCATATTTGAGAAACTTCAATGAATTCTACAAATTAATTACAGATGATATCAGTGTGGGTTTAGGTGCAACTCCCCTTGCGAGCTTGGCACAGTGTTTGTGTTTTAAGAGTGCCTATTGCAATCCTAAATATGAGCTTTGGCAGCTCCCCAGAAACAACCTTTTCCTCACTTATGCATGCTCAAGTCCCTCATAGTGAGGCAAGTTAGAGAATTTTCTCATGGTAATAGTCAGATGGGGAATGAAAAGTCTTGGTGAAAGAGAGGAGGGAAATATCAAGTTGTGATTACACTTAAAAAAGAGTGTGCTAGAAAAATATTATAAACATTACCAGTATTTAGCATCAGTTGGGAATATCCTGCAGGAAATGAAATGATGTATTATTAAAAATATGGAATAGTTTTATTTCCACTAGGAAATGAAAGAGTTGCATGAGGATAGTTCTTTCATAAATGATTCAGATAATATTTCTATTTTAGCATTAGTCATAAGTTCAATTAATCAATAGTGTAGTGTGCCAGGAGTTATGTGTTGATGAGATCTAATTATTTATGGATTTATTTTTGCCAGATTTTTTTTTAAGTGTGTTGAAGTAAAGGTTATTATCCTTCATGGTTTAAGATAATCAAATTACGCGCACAGTGTTGTTGGGGGAGAAGCAATTACCAGTCATGCACATACAATTAAAATAAGTTTTGAAGCCTTTAGAGAGCTTTAACATTTTATTGCCATTCTTAAGTAAGACTATTTCATAACAGTTTATAAAACTCTTGGAAAGTCGGAATCCATTATTTTTAATGCAAACTGTATATATATTTATTTTAGTGGATCTTCCATTTGAATGAGTATAACATCTTTGATGAACAGCACAGTAGCTCTGGTGAATGACTGCAAATTCTGAAGGTAGACATAGAAAGAATTAAGAAAAAACTTCATTTTTTTTTTTTCCCAGAATTATGTGTATCTCAGTTATTTTAAGACCATAATGAGTGAGATTCTGTTGATTTTCTGACTCTGGTGGATAGCTTTTGCTTTGGTAGGGGATGTTGGCCAGTAATACTGAATGAAACCTTAACCCTGCAGTTTGAGTTCAAATTGTTCCAAATTTAAGCACCCTTTGAGCATTAAGGCAATTGAGTGTTAATGGGTTTTGAAGGGATAGTAGCATTATTCCAAAAAACATATTAAATAACTGTCATCATATGGCAGAATAGTGATTAATATTAGAAATGACACAAGGCTTAATTAAAGAAATTAAAAAGTTACAAGAAGATACCTGCTAGCAAAGGGAACAGGACTGTTGTGAGGCATCTTCTAGTGCTAGCTCTGGGATTAGTGCAGACTCTACTTGCTTTGCAAGGTGTTTGCTATCATAAAATATCAACCTATTTTATATCTTTGAAGCATATGCCAGCGAGGGAAGCACAATACAATTTATGTCAAGATGATGGCTATGTATCAGAGCAACAGAATCTTCCTTAATACACTCTGGAAATAGCCAAGACTTGTACTAGTCAATAAGCTCAAACAGCAGAGGCTTGGGAGTTTTCCTTTACCAGCCTTTCATAGTTCAGTGCCATCAAGTCTGATGAGTGAGGATGTATGCAAGAGAACTAGCTTGCTCTCCCAGGACTGAGGAGATCACTGACCCATTTTACAAAAGCAGGACCTTTGTGTTTAGTTTGAATTTTGTCCGAATTCTAAGTGCACAAAGAATTTCTCACTACAGTGAACACAAGGCTTGGCAAAGCTGGTTTGCTCACTTTTGTTGCAGTCCTGCTGTCACCTGCAGAACAGATATTGGGGCTGGTGTGTGCACTGCCTGGTAGCTCCAGCAGATGTTTGCTTCAGTTGATGACTTTTCTGTTTAAGTTATTGACCACGTGGGTGAAATGACTGTATCCAGTGTCACCAATATTCTACATTGTGTACATGAAAAGACAAATCTTCTCCTTCCCATATCACAACTAGTGAGAATTGAACCCTTGTTTCAGGAGCTGCTGAAACCAGCAGAAGATACAAACCATCAGAGGAAGGGTTGAAAATCCTCATTTTGTTCCTCCCTCACACCCTAGGAAAGCACAATGGTTAGTCTACGTTATATTTCCTCTTTGTGAGCTTCATGTTTTCTTTGAAATATCTGAACTTTGGAAAACTGACAACAGGATCTGTATTCATTTCTTTACAGCTTTAAAACTGGTTGTACAAGTCTTTCTGGGAAAATGTCTGATCAGGAGATAATGTTCTGCTAAATTTTCAGAAGGTTCGAAATAGCTTTTTTTTTAATATGGAAAAGTTAGAGACTGAATTATCTGAATGCTGAAATCACTGAATTTTGGTGGGTCACTCTTACCCATTGTGGCATATATGTTAGAGCACACACATTGAAGCCTCTTGGCTGTGTGTGCCTGGGAAGTGGAAATTCCTAGCTGAAAGTCAGAAACACAGAAAGTAACAACCAGCAGTGAAAAACAGGAACTCTCTTAAGCTGCACACTGACAGATATTGATGTAACTGAGTTGTAAGTAATGGTGACTGGTGCCATCCCAGTGGGAAGGTACCGGCGTGTAAAGGCATGAGCTGACTCACTTCAAATCTGCAGTAGATCAAAGCAAGGCAGGTACAAAATGTCATTGTGGTGTTGCAGAGCTGGGAGAAGCTGACGTTCCTGACAACAGCTGCCACTGGTGCATTAGTGTTCCTTCAGAATGTCAGCCATTCTTCATTTGAAGAGTGAATGACCTACTTGGAAAATCAAAGTAACCCGCTCTTGTCCTTTGGGAAGGAATGCCACTCTTTTTCCCCCAATTAGGAGATGGTGAGCGAAGCTGACACATGGAGACCTGGCCCTAGGCTGCAGAACACAGGGGAAATTCAGAGGGAAACTGTGAAATTGTGCTTAATAGCACCTTGGCATGCCTGTTTGTTTCTTAGGGTTTGGAACACAGTGCTTTGTTTAGAGATGATCAGCTCACAGAGGGTTAACTCGAGAGAGAAACTGTGTCTTTCAAGATGGAAAAAATTAAAATTACTTGTCTTCAGAATGTGGAATCCAGGATGTTAATGATGAAAAGACAAGGAACAGGGAAGGCTGTAACCTGGTGTTCTTAGAGTGAGGATTATTCCCTTGGATGGATGGCAGTACCCTCTTTTAAGAGGTGTGTTCTAACAAACATAGCCAAGTGCCAGGCTTTGCATAAACCAGGCTTTCAGTTGTTGGCAGAGCCCAGTTGGTGTCTAAGTGAGAGCACACGTTGGATTTGTTTTGTTGTATTCCAAAGAGAACTTGATACCAAGCTCTGAGTGCCACAGGGAACAACCAGCTCAGGAGGAGGAAACCTGGAAATAAATACTCTGATAGAAATCAGCATCAATGCAAAATCCAATCCTACTGATTTCAAGCTTCTGTTTTCAAAGGAAAGGGGTGGCAGGGGATCCTTTTTACTGTTTCAAAAATAACTTAGTGGTATTTGTTCTGCTTGGTTTATTGCTTCTTACAAGTATTTAGAGTGTAACAGAAGGAGCAGCTGATCTTTTTTGGGCAATGATTTGGTGGGTTTTAATGCAAAATTGAAAAAAAAATATAACTGACCCTTTTAAATGTAGGAGAAAAGGTAACCAGAACTAGACTCTGTGTTTCCTATTCCCACAGCTACGCAGTTTGTCCAGACTAAGGTTTAATTCATGGGGTTGGCTGGATCGTGGATGGATTACAGATTTATTGGGTTTTAGCCTCCCTAGATAACATGAGATCTTGTCAGTCTCTTGGCACAGGAGTAAGGCAGAGGGAGCCTTGCTGTTTATATTTTGATCCTGTTCCTGCTGTATCGTTCCAGGCAATGGCTGTTGGGTAGACTGTGGTTGTCAGGGAGAATGGTGTGGCAGTTCTCCATAACCTTTTCGTTGTTAACAATCTTGTCTCCCATGGTGAAGGAAAATGATGCTGGGCAATCAAGACCAGCTTTAATATATGGACAGTGGAGAAGCACAGGAGCAAGAGGTGGTGACATGGAAGAGCTCTGGAATTGTTTGATTCAGTGTGTTCATGTGGGTAAAACAGTTTGTGTTTAATTTTGCTGGCCAGCACTGAGGACTGAGTGCCTTCTCATCCTACAATGTCCACGGAGAAATTAGCTGGAGAAATCAGTGCAGCAACGTAAGAGAAGACAATCTCAAATAATAGAAAATGGTTTAATGCACTGTCAAGCTCTCTAGGACTGGAGCAACTCTATCTGACTAGAAACCCACTTTCCAGAGGTTTATTATCCTCTTCAAGGTTACTAACAGTGGTTCTTGGAGGTAATGATGAAGAAGACTGTCATCAATCATCCCACTCTGTCTGCATTAAACCTTCTGGTAGCTGTAAGAAGAATATTGAACTCCTTTCTTTTTGGACTCAGATTCAATTCTAGCACACTTGAAATTGTAAGTATACGATGAGTAGAGAGGAGAGCTGTCCTTAAATCAGATTCTTTCTAGTTTAAATGCTATTTATTCCAAACAAAGCATCTGAAAAGACAGTGGAAGTTTGGAAAGTGTTTGCAAGTAGGAGGTAACAATATTTGCGCTTTTTTTCACCCCCAAAATTGAAAGAGTTCCAGTAGAAGATAAAACAGAAAAGGCATCTATTACAATATTTTCTAGCATTCCTGGGGTTAACATTCCTCATAAAAGTTAAGGAAGAGACAATCCTGTGACAAAACATATTTTGCAAGTTTACATCTTACGTGTGCCCCCATTGCCCAGCTCTGTCTTGAAATAAAGCAGAAAGATTTTCTGTTATTTAGACTACAGTGTTTTAGTTTGTATTGACAAACTAAAATAAAAAAAAAACAGTTAAGTGGTAAACAGCATTTAAAAATTGCTGGCCTTCTGTCCCCATGTGTACATTTAATGCTCAGTGTGAATTTTCTGATGCATTATGGCAATAAAAGATGCCCTGCATTTCCTCTAATAGCAGTAGCCTTTGACCCTCTTGGCATCAAGAGATAAAAATAAGTGAAATTGGTAAACAACAATACTTGCTGCATTGTTGGGCTTGAAATTGGCACCTGGGGGTGATGGATAAAGTACTCCAGGGCAGGATTGGCCTTGCTTTAAGGTTTTATGCTATTGGTGGCTCACAGGAGCTGAACAGTTCAGCTTGTGTTGTGTTTGAACAAGTTCACTCTTTCCTTCTTGCAGGAGGACAGAGCGAGTCAGGCAATGCTTGTGTTGAAATCATATCATGAGCAAGCTGAAATACCAGCTGGGGGAGGTGATACACGGTGTGGAGACTGCAGAGGCAGGGCTGGCACAGCCTGCTCTGGGGTCCCTGTTCTGCTGCTTTTCCTAGCTAATGAAATGAGTTTAGTGCCTTTTCCCCAAGCTGGTATCACTGGGTGAGCACTGTGTTACTTGGTAACTATCTCACTGCCTAGTTCAGACCTGTAGTTCTGCACTGCAACCCAAAATCCTGCCTTTCATGTCAGTGTTGGCATCCAGACAGAACCCGTAGCTCATTTTAAGAAACTGACTTTCAGAGTGAATCATTTTGATGTCGCATTTTTGTCATACAAGAAGAGTGTCTGGTAGTGCCAGAGGCCAGTCCTGCTCTCTCCTAATGAGAACTGCAAGAAATGATACGAACATCTCAGGCACTTGGCTCTGCGAGCTGGAACTTTCCATCTCCTCCCTGATATCGTTTCGTGGGCACAAAAGGAAGTGGACCTTCTAGTCCCATGAGATGTCAGAAAATCTAAATATATGTAGAAAGTGCACCGAAGAAACCATTTGTAGAAAGAAAGGACTAGAGTGCAATTTATACAGTGAGGATGGGAATTGAAGGGTAAAAGGCTGCTTTCTGAGGACCTGAAGGTCAGTGAGCACTTGAACATCAAACTGTTAATGCAAGGAAGTGGTCAGCACTAGTTTGCTTGGAAAGGATGATAAATACTCTGAATGTATAGATTTCTTTCCAGCAACTACTTGTTTTCTCTGCTTATACTCCTTAAGCAGATCAATTTACTTCCTACAAAGGACTGTAATTTTTACTATTGCAAAGCTAATACTGTAGCTGGAGCTTGCAGAATAAATACAATTTTTATCATAATACATGATATGAAAAGAAAAAAAAGGTGAAAATAGATTTTTGGCTAAAGTATATTAATGTGGATTGACAAATTATCTGATTGTCCTTATTCATAAAAAATTAAGGTGCAAGGCTTTGCCTTCCTCTTCCGCCCCGCCCCCGCCCTGCTCTTTGCACATTGCAAAAGTTTTTAACTGAGTCTTGAAAGTTTAGCAGCACAACTACAAATGCACAGGAACACATTGTCAGCTGTGATAAGAACTTGGGGTTCACAAAGAGTTTTTAGTGCTCACATCTTCACATTAAGTTGTAACACCAACTACTGGTATACAAAAGGTCAAAACCACCTGCTGAGTCCTACAATGCAAGAATTAAATCAAGGAAGTTCTCACATACAGGTATGTGTCCATCTGGGACTGGGCAAAGTACATGTAGAAAAAATTACTTTTGAGAGTGTGAATCAGTAATTTGAAGGCAAGGTATTCTGTGATTGTTTATGGAAAAGGAAGATTAAAAAGTAAAAAATAAGTTTAAAAAAAAAGAGAACACCTTCATGGTTCAAGCACTGCAGTTACAGTGCTCCCCAGACAAGAATCACCAAATCTTTCAGAAAATTGGCAAGTTTTAGTTGCTGGCTCTGGGGTAAATTTCTTCCAAACTTGAATCAATACAGAAAACTTATTCAGCCACTTTTATCACCAGCTCTCAGCTTGATGGTTCTCTTAATCTCTAAAGCTTTCAAGCTGTTTCTTGTCTGACACCATGTGTGTCACGCTGGTAGCATGTCGACAGTTTTATTCTCTCACCTGCAAAGGAATGTAAAATTATATGAAAGAAAAAAAAGGAGCTGTTATGAACACCTGACCTAGATTTGAATCCTTTTTAAAGCAGAATGGTTCATATCAGCTTTGGGTATATCCTGAAGTTTTGGGGCTTTGTAAATCTGCTGTGGAATCACTTCTGAACGAATTGCTAAATTTGTGCATTAATTAATTCCTTTTAATCCCTATTAGCGTAAAGTAAAGCTCTAAAAAACCAAACCCTAACGTTTCCGTTGATGACTCATTTTCTCTCTTTATCCTGCTTGTCTCTTTCAGACCATGTCACTCTGGAATACTGCAGCTTTATTAGTTTGTGCCCTTCTTAAATTAAGTGGTCACACCTTGGTGATCAGTTTGGTGTATAAAAGCCATGGGGTGACACTTTTGGCTGCTGAGATAAGGATGGTGAGAGGCGAATCTCTGACCTGTGTCTCTGAGGGTACAGAGGGTACCAGGAGAGAGCCCTGACTGGCACCACTGGCAGCTGTGTCATAGTTTCCTATTAATCCTCGGGGTATGGTTTGCTCAGTGTTGTTCTCTTGGTTGTGTTTGTTTCCTTGGTATTTTTCTTCTCTTTTTAAATATATTTGTACGTGTGTGTGCTTCAATGGTAGAACGCTCGCCTCTAAAACTGGATTTTTTTTGGCTTGCCTCTGAGGAATGTAAGAACATAAATGATTATCTCTTGTTCTTTAGTGTTTTTTAATAGATTTTATCGATGTTGAGCAAAATCCTATGTTCAGATGGCTGCATACCCACAAAAAATTGATCTATAGAATGTATTCTGTTAAGAATGTATGCATTGCATATGAAGTGGATGTGTTCTTAATGTCCTGCCTTTTCTTTAAAAGCTTCATGTCTCCTGGCTGTTTTGACTCAGAAGAATCACAGAAGGGGTGAGTTTGGAAGGGACCACAGTGGGTCATCTGATCCAACCTCTTTGCTTAAGCAGGGTGGTCCTAAAGCACATTGCACATGTGCCAGAAATTTTGAGTTATGTTTTTTTGATTTGCTTTTTCTGTGCTGTTTCGCCTCATTTTCTCTTCTTCATTGTTTCTACACCTGTGGTGAAGGGATTAAAATGGTATATCTCAATGACAGTTAATGAAAGCTGTTTGCAATAACACTAAAAATCCCCAATCTAACCCAAAGCAAAAAGCCCCTCCAAACCTAAGAAGGGCCTCAAGGGACAGAATTCTTGTATCTCTTCAACACAAATGACACCTTTATCTTGTAGAAATTTGATAGATACCTGTTTCTACAAGAACTGGCAGTGCCATAGAACCAAAAGAGTAGCACAAATAGCGTTCCAAGTGCTGCTTTTCTGTGTAGCACACAATTACGTGGAGGGACTATCTATGTCAGAATAGAAATGCAAAGAAATACTGTCATGTTTAAAATTTCAGAAGGCACTTTATTCCTACTGGTAACAATGTGATGCTTAAAGGAATTCTGTTTGCTTGTCCTCCTGTGCTCAACTTTTGCATTCAGATATTTCACTATGCGGTTTCAGAGCTTGGTTTTCTTTCACAGCAATCATTTTGCAATATTCACAGGTGATGAAAATAAGTTACTTGTGAAAAATGAAAAATAACTTTGCTGATGTTATAAAGTCTGTTTTGTTTGGAACATGTTCTCTCAAAAGTGTTTTAAGTTATTGAAGTGCAGATTGCTTGTTCTATCAACCGAAGCTTTCACTGAAAAGACTGTCTGATCATATCTGAAATGTGGATTTGAAAAGTGGGTAGTAAATAAAGGCTGAAACTGAATATTGAACAAAGAGTTGAGGATTCATGGAGGGAAAATCCATCATTGATCTCTAAGGGAGCAGTGTCTCTGGCTCATAAGGCTTTTGAGATCTCAAGTATCAGTGTGTAAGGGCAGTGTGCCCTTACACTTTTCCTGGCAACTGCTCTTGGTCCCTTTCAGGGCTACAACAGCTTTTACCAGGTACATCTCTTCTTATGCTGCTTTGAACAAAAGGAGGCTCGTCTGTAGGAGAAATTATGGTGTAAGGATGGTATCAGAGTCTGCAGAGGGATGTGGGTGTACGTGGATGAAATCTTTTCACAAGGCAGTGGTGGCAACCTCGGGGTGCTTCACGTCTCTGCTCCCTGGGAGGACCTGACGGCACAAGCACCAAATAACGATGTTTTAATAGTGCTTGAACAGGGTGTTACTCCAGGACATTATGATGACCAACACAGCAGCATTTTAGGGAGCATTCTACAAGGGACACTGTCATGACATAAAGTGAGCGGCCAGTGTTTCTCATGTTTTATTTCTGCTCTTCCCAGAAGAACTGGTTATAAATATGCATTGATTCAATATTCTTTCCTGCTTAGGCTGCAATTTTATACATTTTTTAATTCTCACATTTTCTCTTATCCACCAAACTCAGAGGCTATGGCCTAGCAAATCATCCAGGACCTTTCATTTTTAGAGTTGCCAAGTCTGGAAACTCCTCCTGACTCTAGGAAATGTTTGCTGTGTATTTATAATCCCCAGACTGTGGGGAATTTGCTGTCCTTCAGCAAGCTTTGCAGTAAGCCTCCTATGTAATTTTGGAACATGATACTGGTTACTTAGAGAACCTCTTCAATTTGGCAGGAGCAGTGCAGCTTGAGCTTTGAACATTTAAACAGTGTTTATGTGTTTGGAAGGTCTTTCTTCACTTCTGATATTTGTTGTGAAAAGACATCCCAAGCAATGTGTTTTTTTTATTTTTTTTTTCCTTCTTTCATATTAGACGTGGCACGTTTAAATTACAGAATAAAATTGCAGCAATGGTCACACTGTGAGCTGTGCTAGATCAGTAAAATCCCTTTCAGGATGAATATGTTCCTTTTAAGCACAAGCACTACCTTAAACCCCCAGGGAAGTTCCTTTCAGGATTCATATGGACCAAACAAAAGGCTGTCATGACCCTTTCCATACACCACAAATGTTTGGGGGTTTTGGTTGGATTTCTTTTTTTGGTTGGTTAGTTGTTATTGGTTTGTGGTTTGTTTATTTTTCCTGAAATGCTTTGCCAAACTGTAGAAGCTTTCAGATTTGTCCCTGTTAGGGAAGAAGTCAGTGGAGCTTGATTATCTTATCCATGCAGCTCTGTTGGTTTCTATTCAATATATGTTCTTATTTCTTTGCACCTGGAGTCAAGGACATCCCTGGCCACACACTTTGTGGCTTTGCTTTCCTTCCCTTGGTACCTTTTCTCCTTTGTCTCTTATTTCTTTTCCACTCTGTACAGACACAGGCATGTGCTGTGGTCTAATGAATTTGATGACACTTTGTTACTGATTAATGCTGCTGTGGGTGGAAACTGATAAATCTGAATATAAAGTACTGAAACATTTTGGGTTAACTTGTACAGTATTTCTATTTCAAACATTTTTCTGTGCATTCAAGTCCTGTCAATAAGACTCAGACTCATGTTTTGTGCTAGAGGCGTTTTCTGTATCACTGCCATAGGCACTAAAATACCTAAGCACATTCCAAACTTTTGAATTACTTGAGGGACTCTTTGCAGAAGGTATTTAACATTATACAAAAATGTTTGGAGTGCTCAAACTCTTATTATTGAATGTCAAACCATCACTAACCCCTATAGAGAAAAAGCAAAGGCCTGATGGTGCAAACTGGGCACTTCAGCTATTCTGGAAAATGGAGGAACTTGGCTGTGCCATCAGAGTCTTTGGTAAATTTAACTCTGGTCTTGACTGTTGCACCTTTATCAAGTGCTACAACTGTTTTAGGGTAGAAGCACTTCCTTTTAAAAGATACAGGCAACTAACTGTAATTGTTTCCAAAGTGCATGACTTCTAGCATCTGACTGTTTCTGTTCAACTGATAATTTAACTCTGAATTGAATGCTCTTTGGATAAAGTAACCTCAGAAATTAGTATATTTAGCAATAATGCTTTAATTAGTCAAGTCTATGTTCTTCAGAACAATTTTTAACAATATTTTGAGTTCAATTAACAGTTACTTTTTTCCTCCTTTTATGCTATAATAATTAATACATTGCTAATTCTGTTGGCACAAATAGAGGAAACTAATGACTTGAAATTTTGGTGCCTATGAAGAGATTAAACTTGTTGAGATCACTATTAGAATAATTTGTACAGAATTTGGGGTAACTATTATTCTGCTTTATTTCCCTAGTTTTACAAGCTTTCCGAATTGCCAGCATTTTATTTTTTAATTATGCTGGAGCAGAAGGGGTCAATGGATTCCACATGGACTGTTAGACAGTCCATAACAGCAAGACTGTCAGCTCATAAGGTTTGCTATTTTTAACCTTTAAATAGGCAGCTGTAGGTGAGATTATATCTTTTTCCCATTTCCTTCTCACTTTTAAATCCTAAATTTATTAAGCAGCATGTATTTCAACTGATCTGGAGCTGCAGCACCAGTGTGGTTTAATGCATTAAACCCTTTCTCAGGAACTTGGGTGCACGTTCAGTTTGGCCAGTAACAGCAGTGTCTTAATCCCCATCCTTTGTCCACAGAGATTTTACATGTGTGCATTCACACACACAGCTGAAAAATAAACAGTTTTCAGTGCAAAGTATGTGATTAGATCTTCTATTAGGCTTAGGGCCTGGAAAAGGCAAGGAGAAAGAGGTGAAGAGCAGGGTACATTAACATGGCTGTGTGTGATCCACTGCTGTCTCAGTTACCTGTTGCTCTCCTGCCTTTCATTTCAGGCTTCTCTTTCTAGAGTCCCACTCTCTCATTTTTGCCTTATAACCATCCATTCATTGAATGGCTTCTTTGCTAAAGTTACTTTTCCTCTCAATTTCCACTCAACTAGCAAGCAAGACAGAGTGGAGGTTGTGGTTACTTGGCTCCTGCCCTCACTGTGTCTGACATATAGGAGGAAAGATTTTGGTAGCACAAAACTTTGTAGAGTCTGAGAAAGGTTCTGTTCGTTTCAACGCTCTGGTTTTGATGTCTTACAGTGAAACTTCTTTAAGACATTAACTGCAGAAAGTTCAGAGAAGTTATCACATTACTTAGGTATCAAAGCAGTTTTAAGTGCTTAAACTCTTTTTTAAAGCGTAGTATGGGGACAAGGTAGGGGAAGGTGGTTCTTTCTCTTCTCCCTCAAAGCCATTTGTCCTTTCACTTGCTGCTTTCCATCACAGGGATGCTGCAATATATCCTTGAGGAGATTCCTGTCTGGTATGCCTGCCTAGGAAACAGAATTCCAGTTATTTGGCACCTCCAGGCCCCTGGAAATGGCAGGCAGGAAAAGCTGCAGAGTCCCCTCTGGCAGAGGTGTCATTAGATAACGTGGCCATGAGTGTAACTTGTCATTAGATAACGTGGCCATGAGTGTAATGCAGAGTTCAAGCCTTTAGGTCAGTAAGAATAGGAGGTGCTGTGGGTATTTATACATTGATTAATAGCAATGCTCTCTGCATTAAAAATCCCTGTCTGGATCTCCAGAGAGCATGGCCCATGTTATGGATGGGATCTTATCCTGCCTTTATTTTAACAGGCTGCTGATGTAGACATTGGGTAGAAACCTGTGTTGATCAATAAAACATTCTGAAGACTTTTCTTGTTGACATGGGGATTAGAGAGCTTTACTAACTGGGTCAGGTGAAATACTAATGAGTTTGCCACCTTTTAGAGGACTGAGATTGTTTGATTATGTGACTAGAAGTCATCATTACTGGGAAGGGTTTTGTGAAGGCTAATGAGGAAACTTTTGCTGACATTACTCAACCTTATTTTTGTATGAAATTCTTGCAGGAGGGTTGGTTTAGGGGGTTTCTTTGTTCCTGGTGTTTTGGAGGGTTTCTTTTGTTTATTTTCTTATTATTTGTTCTAGCTTCTATTAAATTACCATGAATGGGCATGAACAAAAAGAACCCTGCACATTTTAAAAAGAGGTTTTTTTGCTTCAAATTTAGCTGATAGTAATGGGAAAACTTCTAAACTTACTTATATTCTTTCTGTCTCTATAAACATACCTAGTTATTGTTATTTCTAATTTTCCTGGTATCCCTAGGTAATTTTTACATCTGTGATTGTATAATTTAAAACTTCACTGTTCTCAGCACATATTAAAACACTTCTGTACTTTCTTTTGGCACCACATTCTACAGGTCTGTAAACACTCGATAGCAACAGGTGAGTCTGGAAAGCATATTTTGGTATCCCTCCAAACGCTTCTTTAATATGATATGTGTGTTCAGTATTTGTCTTCCCTCAGCAGTAAATAATACAGAGGTGTTTGGGAAGTTAAACAAAATTATGTGATGGTTCTGTCACTTTTCGGTGGGGATTCAGTTTCACATGAAGTGGTGGAATTAAAAATAATAGTCAAGTCACTCCTTTTCAACATTTTGCCTATCCTTCTGCACACTCAAACCCTCTGGTAGTAAAATAAAACATCTTTTGTCCTGTATCTAGATGCTGTTAGGAATTTAAAAGGATCCAGGGCTGGTACTGCTACCTTACCCTGCCCATTAAATGTGTCATTTCCAATAGCAGAGAATTCCTACTTACTACTTATTAACTTATATAAATCATGCCAAAATATCATCAGAAAGTTAGTATTATTACAAAATTCAACTTATTTAGAAGCTAAACATTTATATAAATTGGTGAAATACAGTTGCATCAAGGGTAAGAATTTAGAGTTAATGTGTGTCTTTTTTTTTTTTTGAAGAGTTTCATTGTGCTAAGAGTCACTTCCCACTGGATGGCACTATTTAATAAATTATATTGGGGAATGTGATGCTGCAATTTGCAAACTTCAGCTTTAGAGGACATTATAGAAATGACATTTAGAATTTCTGAATATATTCTGTCATTCATCTTTTCCTAAAGGAGACACCAAAACACACTGGTCCAATGAGCACATGAAATGACCACTGAGACACATGGTTTATGCTCAACTCAGTAACTGATGCCATAGATCTGCCAAATAAAGGATTTTATACTTT
Source organism: Anabacerthia variegaticeps (assembly GCA_035583185.1). Taxonomy (NCBI): domain Eukaryota; kingdom Metazoa; phylum Chordata; class Aves; order Passeriformes; family Furnariidae; genus Anabacerthia; species Anabacerthia variegaticeps. Next base: position 4,175,057 of record JAWWEW010000146.1, on the reverse strand, counting down.
ATCAATGTTCTGATTTTCATCCTTTCAAAAGAACATAGTTTTTAAAAGCATAAATGTGGGGTTTCCCCCCTTCCACTGGGAAAAGCTCATTACAGGCTTGATGATCACACATGGTGTTGGGATCTGTTTCTATTTTTCCATTCATTAATAACATTTGTATCAGCAGTTACCATTCAATAAGTTATCAGGGTTCTTTTATTTGCATTTTTGTATGCAGGACCTTAAAGGAAAAGCTGGAGTACAAACTTGGGCAATTTGCAGCAGAAAGACTCCAGATAAAAATTAATTAAATCAGTTTCTTTTGTGAGAATTCCAGAATGCTCATTTCCAGGTTTTGAAAGCTGATTGAAAGACCTTAGCCCACAAATAGACAAGACTGAACTTTGTCTATAAAAATAAAATAAGTTTTTTAAAGATAATTCAAGGGCATGTTAAGCTTCCTTGCCAGCCAGTCAAGAAATAAACCTTCAGTAGCAGAATTAAAGGAAGGTAACTATCCCAGAACAATGGTACATTGGGATGTGCAGAAATACAGGGAGGGTGACGATAGTGCAGGCTCTGTTTTCCTTTCTTGCCCCATTGGTGCTGTGGACACAATTTCTGCTAAGGATGTTGAGCACTTCTACAGAAACAAAGGCTCCTGTTTTCTGAGGGGGGCTGAAGTTAAAAATAATGAGGCTCTGGCCTTGTGTTTGCTGTCAACATTTACCACATTTGCTGTGCTCTGTATTGGGTGATCACAGCACAAGCTCTGTATCTGTAACAACAATGTCTTTCTCTGGAGCTGGGAGTTTTGTTGAGGACCTGTTCCTGGACCTGTGCAGTGTTATTGTCTGTGGATTCATCACTCTCTGCATTGTTCCACTTGGTGCAATGGAAAGTAAGTGAACAAATCAGTTTGCCATGATTTACTTTTCCAATCCATGCAGAAAGAGCTTTAGTCTCTCTTCAACAACAATTTCTGCATTGCTGTATTTTGGATGTGACAAAAAGAGAAGAGCACCCCTAGAGAAAAATTATGTGATCAGCTCAGTGAAACTACTTATATGCATATTCTCTGCAGCTAATGGGAGTGCAGGCATTGGAGCTGGAAGTGAGGCATTGTATCTAACATGGTACTGTAAGAAATGAGACTCAGAACTGGCTTTGTTTTCATCGTTTTGTTTGCTTAATCCCAGAACAGGCTGTATTGTTTTCTTTCTGCACCTTCTTACCTTCTGAGTTTAGAATCTGGCAGGATAAAAGAGATGACCTTTAAAAAGCCAAAAGCTGTTCTCCAAGCATCTGCTATGAGACTGAAGGCTCTCAGACTCTGGATCTGCACTGAAGTCCATTTTCTTGTCATTAAACCATTGATACATTTACAGTGTGGGCTATTCACATCATCTAACCTTTTAACATGGGTTTGAGAGGTGTCACAGCCTGCTCAATCTGGATGTTATTTCTGATAAAGTGACTTCTACACCACTTCCTTCTTTTAACCACTGCAAAAAAGAAAAAAATGGTGAAGTCTTTGCTCAAAAACTAAACAAGCTTACAGAACATTCATTCAGCACTTCTTCTAGGGAATTTCAACCTCAGCTGAAGGCTCCCTATCGTTTTTTGGCATAGCTCATTCTGTTTTCGTTAAAATTAGGAGAAAAAATATATTAATGTATGTTTACAGGGAAGAAAGATAATGAAGCAACTAATGTTTAATGACGTTAACAAAATGGATCTCTTTGATCAGAAAGATGGATTCAGAAGGACCTGTTACAGAATATCTGTAGTCCCATGAAAAGTGGGTTTGTTCTTTCTTTCCAAATAAGAGAAATGGAAGGATATTTTCATTCTAAGGCAGCTGCCCAATAGAACTATGTCTTGGAAATACCTGGGGGGGAGAGTCTGGCTCCTAAGTGACACTGGTATCTAATCTATAAATCCTTGCAGAGTTTTATGCATCTAAAATTTGGATTTCAGTTCATGTATTTTTCTCCTTTATATAAACCACTTTTTAACTTTTTTTTATTTATGTAAATATGTTTGGTTTTAGGTACCCCATGTGCAGCCACTGCTTCATAACATATTTACAAATCATTGAATGTTGTTATGGTTAAGTGAAGGTTGTGATTTTTGCAGAATATAATTCTTTAAAATTGCATAAGTTGATAATAATGCATCATTTTCTACATAAGCTCTGATTAGTAGCCTTGCCAGCTGTTAGAAATTGCTTCTCAAATACTGGCAGAAGTCAGCAATATTTGGGAAATAAAGTAGTTCTTCTAATATATTTTGTACTAGCATGTAACAAGGGTTAGACTCTGAAATATTACTCTGTACTACTTCAGTCTAGAAGTCTTGTCTAAATCTTAAATAGATACTAATAATGATAGCTTTGAGTTTACTTTATTAGAAACAATCAGATAATCCTATAGAAATTGGCTGATTTGTAGCTTGGGTGAATAACTACTTATCTTTCTAATCTCTTTTATTTCTGGCTACTCAAAGGCAGTCTGGCAGTTCTTCTCTTGTGGGTAGAAATCCAACAAATTCAGCTTATTTAAATTTTGAGTTAAAATATGGCAAAATATTTTCAAGCTCATTGGACCTACAGAAGCTTCCTTAAAATTTATTAAGTATAAAAATACTACAATATGATTTAAAGTCTTTAAAATTTCAAATATTACTTTTAATTGTAGGCTTTAAAATGTAAAAGCTCCATGTCAGTCCATTATAAAATCCCATCTTAAAAAGTCTAGTTGAGTGAGGTAGGAGTGGGTTTTCTTAAAGGATGTCCAGTGATGATCTGTCCCCATTCACAATGGATTGACTTCAGAATGATCATATCGGGTAGATGTTTGTGGTACCTGCAGGACAGAAAAATTATCCACATTCTGCTTTACCATAACATTACCCTAATTTCCTGCAACCATTCTTATGCTGTAATAGCTAATTTAATATGGGTAACTTAATATGGTACAAAGTGTTCTCCTACCCAGAATGCTGCATAAATTCTGTCTCTTTTTTGGTTAATCTTTGATTCCACTTCCATTGTCCATTCATTAGATATCTGAGGTCATGATCCTATAAGGAAAGGTACATAGTTTGTGAAAGTCACTCTGATGCAGAGTACTTCATGCTAAGTATTTTTATGTATGTCAAATAGAATTAGAGGATATTTGGGATTTTCTTTGTTACTCTCTACAGGTTTTTCTAAGCAAAGAGAAGCAAAACTGCCATGTGTTTGTATATCTATGTTTCTGCCTAAATAGTGGTTTTTAACGGTCAAATTTGGTGGAGATGTGTAAGTATTTTGTGACTGCTTGGGGTGTTCTGTGCTAGGTTTGATGGTCCTTGTGGGTCCCTTCCAACTCAGGATATCCTGTGATTCTGTATTAAAGGGATATTTCTTCTGTGGAAGAGCTCTGTTACAACTGAGGCTGCCAAGAGCTCGGTACAGTCCTCGGTGCAGTTGGGCTGTGATGTGGCACTAGAAGAAGCTCAGCCATGAACACTTCCCCACACTGCATAAACTATTGATCTGACCTGCAGCTGGTGAACATTCCTGGGCACTGCAAGGGCTCCCCAGTGCCAGGATACAGAGCCTGGGATCCCCATCCCCACCTGCAGCACCACTGCAGAGCGTGGGGGAGATATTGCACATTACGGAAAAGATTGTGCCCTGGGGCAAGAAAATGGTGAAACAGTCACTGTAGGAGTGTTTCGGTTCAGTTTTATATTTGAAGTAGAGGTTTTGTTCTATTAATTAGCAGGAACACTTAGCTCTTAAATTTCCATTTGCAGAAATACCACTGAAGGGTGGCTAGGTTATATTGTTTTAAAAAAATACATATAACAGCTAGATACAATGGAAAATTATGTTGCAACTATTGTTTTCTTTCATGCAATTTCACAACAATACTCCCATTGTAGCTTCTTAGTCCAGCCCTCTGTGGCCTTTGGAACTCCAGGAATGCAATAATATGTGGAAAATTTTATTGAGTAGGAGCTGCTTCCCTTTATCTGACTGGTGTTTCTTTTCCAGTTGTTGCAGTTCCCATAGTTCTTCAAATTCTCAACATAAAATTGCCAATTTGAAGACAATTGTCTATCCTTTCATCCAAGAGGAGTCCTCAGTACAATAAATCATTTGAGAATAGATTAATCGGTTATTCCCTGTTGTTTCCCCAAAGTGTATCCATGAAAAGTAGTGATTGGAAAGCCATTGCTGTATGCTGAAAGCTGAGCAGTTGCACAAGTCCTTTTTTCCCAATCCTGGTGCTTTCTGTGGGATTACTGAACTTGTTAAAATGCCATAAACCCTTGCCATTTCTGGCTGGGTTTGTTTGCTGTCATGTTTTCTTTGACCTGTTCATAGTAGTTTTGGCCTTTGTTCTTGGGGCAGTCACTGACAATTGGATCTCAAATACAACACCCCATTTTCAGCTCAGTCAGTCCTTTGGACCACATTGGTGGCAATAGTAAAAGGAAAGTTCTTCAGAGTTGTAGGAGTTTCTAATGGACTAACAGTGCTTCTTTTAAATATTAGTTTCTGGATTTCATGAAGATCAGTACTGATCTTTCTAGAAGATAGCAGGAATAAGTTCCTTCTCAAACAGAGCTGGGAATTGGAGGTGGGAAAGGCTTAGCAAGGCATTTGCTAGCCAGCCCACTGCTTTTCCCACGTAGTTATTCAGAAAGGTACTCAGAGCTCTAACATTTCACATAAATACTTTTTTCTTCAGTGGATTTTGCTCAAGTTAATCTGTAAAAAGCCCAAGTCTAAATCAGCTGTAACTTTGTGTCTGTCTTTGTGGAATAGGCAGTTATTGATTATCTATACATCAGGTAAGTCTCTTTCTAATGCCAGGAAGTAATTTTATTATGTCTCAAAGCATGCATTTAAGAAGTTATTAAAAGTTTATTCAATACTGTGGTGAATGATCTGTCTAGCTACTACTGTCTTAATAAGGACTTTGCTTAAGTATCTCCTAGTGGAGAATTTTAAGTACAGTATAATGTAATTTCTTTTTTCTTGTATTATCTAATTCCATTGGGATGACTTTACAACATTATGAAGACACTGATCTATGAATTTTCTTTGTTTAGTGTTTCAAAAGCATTTCATATATGTCTGTTATGGCCACATATATGACTTCTTATTTTTCCAGTTCATGCTCTCAGAGTGTGATGTGTCCTACATATTTTAGAAGAAATCACCATGGGACTATAGGCCAATTCAGATAGTTCTTAATTAAGAATATTCCTGGACAATTTCTCCAGTGATTAAGGACATGAGTGTTTCATATTTTATAATGAAATAGGAAAAATCCCTCAGTAAATTAATTTGCTTTTTCTAAGGCAGCTGAGGATTACTGCTGTTTGGTGTCTCTTGCTATAAGTAGAACAGTCAACACGTGCATGATTTGTTTCCTTCTGTGCAGGCAATTTCCTATTCCTTCAAAGTGGATAATCTTTGGTGTTGTGTTGTTTAAATTTTGAAGCAGATAAGCTCCTGTGAAACCACCTGCTGACCTTACTGGGTGGCACCCAAAATTACTGGTGCTACATAACTTGACACTGGTGTCCTTTTTTGAGGGATGCAATTTTCTCTTTTTGGAAAGGGATGTGGAGAAGTCCTGGCTAAGAACCCTTAACGAGGAAAACAGCAAAAGACAAATAGATGAGGGCTTAGAAATTAATTCTCCTCTCAAACAATTCTGAAAACTTAATGAACTTTTAGAACAAGTGAAATTTTATTTTGCTCCTCCTGGTAATTTCTTACAGGAACAGGGATGACATCCAGCTTGGTTCAGTGTTGGGAGGGGACAATAAGCAAGTGACTTGTTTGGAATGCTGGTTGATAGAAACCTAAATAGAGATCAAGTCAGTCCTCTCAGGACTGTCACCTTCCTGAGGTCTAACAGAAACTCAGTCTATATTCTTGGCTATCAACTTCAATGATAGGTTCTTTGATTTAAATTATCAGCAGCTCTTTAATGTGCAACAAAGTTGAGTGTTCCCTAAAGGGATTCAAATGCAGATCTTCCAAAAATTTGACAAATAATGTTGAAGGAAAATACTGTAGCATTTCTTTGAGTTCCTTCAAACTCATGGTGTTCTGAGTCTGGTTTAACACTTCTATTTTTAATATCCACTCCAGAAAATCTATTTTCTTACTTCCATTACGTCAGATAATAATTTTGTCTGTGCTAACTGTAATCTTGGAGGATGTATAACCCAACAGGAATTGTCTGCTTTACTGCATACAGAAGATAGAATAATTTCTTCCTAGTTGCCACTCGTATTTAGGAAAAGCTAAACCCAACTGGGTGTATCTGCAGCTCCCTGCAAGTAAATAATGTCACCTGCAGCTGTGAAACAGGCCCTGACAGGAGCATCTCCTGGTGGTTGTGCTGACACAGCTGCTGTCACATGGGAATGAGCTGTGGAAAAGATGGACACCCCAAACCTTACCAACTCTCTCAGTTGGTGAATTTACCTTAATTTTCCCTGCTGAGCAATATATAAATATTCATGGTGTGATCTGATTAGTTTACGTTTTGAGAGGTTACCAAGATGAGAGAGAAATTTGGCATAAATATTTTAATTCTTCTGAGTATGCAGTTCCTTTGAATCCCTGGTGACAGTCACAGTCACATTAGGAGAAGCCAAACTTTTGTACAAAATTTCATTTGTGGGAATGACTAGTGAAGTTGAGAAGTATTTATTATGTAACTCTGTGAAACCCCTGGAATTTTTATCTCATAGCTCTTTTTCTTTGCACGTGTTTGATCAGCACTGGTTGAACTATGGCTAAACTTTGAAGAAAATGAGTTGTTAATTAGATGTCATTGCCACTGGTGTATATTGCTGAGAACTGTTCAAGTGACACTCATTTTTCACACTTTGGTAAGAGACACTGAGCAGGGGAAAGTTATGGAAGCAAAACACACAATTAACCCCAGCGAAGGGGTGAAGTGACATCAATTTTAGTTAATGAGTAGCAGCCATGGAAGACAGTGTGGAATTTTGAGAGCTTATCTGTATTATTGGATGAGGGTGACCCCTGTTTCTCCCATATTAACCTCGAACCTGAAAGTGGGGGAAACCTTGGCAAAAAGCTTTCTAAAGTGCAGGTGCCAGTGATGAGACACTTTTATAACTGGAACTCCATTCCTCACCTTCCCACTCCAAAGGATATTCATTTGAATTGGTTGAATTTTTTTTCAAGTCAATGTGTTTCTCTAAGAATATTTTGTATTTTTTTAGTCCAATATGTAAATGTTTCAAATGTTGTCCAAAAATATTTGACAAATTCAATGCAATCTTTCGGTTTCTCAAACAGTTTTTTCCCTCAAGTTAGCAGATCATGAAAAATCACTTTATCAGGAAGTTCCTATTAGTCTTTGTAAAAAGATTTGGTGTCCTGCTCTACCTGTTAAGAAATGCATGTCTTTGATCATGATCTCTCCTGATGTGAAGAGTCTTCATTTAACTCCCAGTCTTTGTTATTTTGCAGCGAACCTCTGCAATGGCAATGGGTAATTAAAATGAAAATACAGTGTCCTGGCTACTTATCACTTCAGTTGTGGTTGCAGAATGTTAAATTGGCTTTTCCCAAGGAAAGATTTTTTTAACTCAGTCATTTAATTAATTTACATCTGTGTTTGTATGCACATATGTGTAACAATAGAAGTAATAGCTGTGGCTATAACAATATTGGCCCTAGAATTCGTAATTCTTTGCTATTTACAAGATCTGATGTTTCAATGTCTAATGCAGAGAATTCCAGAATCCTGAACAGTTTTGTTATTGGTTTGGAATGTAAGCTAACACTTCTGTAACCTGTGTCCCTCACCAGCCACGGGGAGATGTTTGTGTTTGCAACAGTGGTGAGCAATTTAATTAAGAATTATGATGGCTTTGCTTTGCTTTTTGGAGTGGGGGATTCTTTGTTGGTTTGTTTTTCTCCCCCTTCCCTTTTTTGCCCCCCCCTAAGAGTTTTCTGAAGTAGCTACATTTGATGCAATACCCCCCAGTAATGGTGTCATGGTCCCAGGATCCAGGTCACAGCCAGTTTTGTGGAGTTCTCCATATCAAGAAACTCTCAGCTTAGTGTTTTAAGCCATTTTGAACTCTGCTATTAATTAGTGCAATGATTTCTACTTAGGTCTGTTGAAGATTGCTTCTGTTATTTTAACTTTTAATTGGTAAGACATTTCTTAACTATTTATTTTGTTGTAACTTTTAATTACTTTCCTTATTGTTATTTTAATAAGGACTTGACAACAGAATTAGAGACAATATTTGACAGATGGATGTCACAACGATCAGTATGCAAGAAATACTTGGGCAGATAAAGAGAGTCTTGTCACATTTGAGCTTCTGCCTAACCTCACTTTGCATAAACAGAGAGCAAACCTGAGAAATCTTGCAGGAAGCTTGCTGAGGTAAGAGATTATTCCTTGCCAAGAAACACCACTGATATTTTATAATTACAATACAAAGCTAGGTTATGTCACACTGTGACAGACACTTTGTCATCATCCTAGTCATTACTATTAATGTGTCTCTGAATGCAGCATGAAATATAAAGCTTCAGCTCTAACTGGTTTTGATCTCACACCAGTTTTTGCACAGTATAAGTGAATTTTGGATTGCTGTTGTATCTGTGCTCAACACTCCCAAACACCCAGTCAGTAACAGTGATGCTGTTTGGCTTCCTTTTTACTTTAAGAAACACTACAGTGTTTTCTTCTGCCACCTAATGTTGTGCAGACCTTCCCCTGAGTTTTGGGAGAAACGGGTTGTTATTACAGTAATTGGATAGTCTATGACAACTCGCTATAATTTCTTTATTAATAATGTTTCTTAATATGGAAAAATGACATCTTTGTGTGTTTGAATTCAGCTGCCCTGACAAAGCTAATTGCTCCTCGAGATGCCATCCTGGGATGTGCTGGGAGTGTGAAAAAGAACAACTGCTGACTTCAGTAACTTATTTTCCCAGTAATTTAACATTTTTTCACATAATTAGCCCTGGTGTTCTTCTTAGATTAACAGATCTACTAAAAACATTGTGCTTTAAAAGCTGCAAACTGAGAAGAACATAACGTAAAGCATATTCAAAGGGTGCCAGCTTGTTACACTGACAGGTTTGGGAAGTACAGCATAGTTAACCTTTAACCTCCACAAATGCTGAAATACATTTCAAATACAGTCTTGATCACATATTTGAAGTTTATAGATTTGTGGTTTACTCAAATAATAGGGTAATCTCCTGAAACAAGCTGATTATTTTGATTTCAATCAGATCCTTTGTAAAGAGAAATTATAATTTGTCTGTATCGTTCGCTTCATTAACTTGAAATCTAAGGAAGAAGGGAATACCCCATAAATATAGACACACAGAGAAACAAGAATATATATAGATATGGAATTATTTTCCTCATTAATCCAAATAATGCTTTGAAAGCTGTGTGGGTGCCAGGCAGAGAGCACAGCTAAAACAATCAGCACCAAGACCTGCATGTCAGGTCAGTAAAGAGCCCAGTGACTTTCTGCTTGGAATGACAACAATTGTAAAGTAAGGGCTTTATAGCCCTGTTTAGTTTTTCTTGTGTAACTTTCCAAAACCTCAAGATTTACAGTGTATTGTGGAGGGGAATGCACAGATTAATATTCCCTTCCAAAGCCCTTGCAGTGCTTGCAAAGCATTCTGGAGCTGTAGGGGGAGCTGCATTGGAAAACCTGATGGAAAATAAAGTGAATGAAAGTATTCTGAACTTCAGTAATGAGATTCTGGAAATAACAAGCATCAGATGATTGGATCAGTAGAAGTTAGAGCCATCAGAAAAGCAGGAGAGTTAATAGCAAAGCAAGAGTGGACTCTGTACTTGGGGATGCCAGAGAAGGGATCCCTGTTCAAAAGGATATGTCAAGGACCAGATTTTGTTATAACGCAGATGTTTTAAAATATGTGTCTGCAACTCTTAACCAGTTTTCATTGGTGGAAATCTGGATTTTGAAGTAATACAAAGATGGCTAGCAAACCCCACAGGTTTTAGGGGATGTTTTATAGATTATTAGATGCTAATTTTATCAACGAAATGGAAAATGTAATATAAACCAGTATGAACGCAGTTATTTACCTTGAAGGAGACGGGCTGGAGCAGACCATAGACCTTATTAACCTTAATTATAAGCCCTTGGGGTGCCCTAAATTCTTAGTCCATTAAGTATAAAATGCTAATCTGCAGGGCCTGCAGACTCATCATGAGCAGAATTATTTGAAAATGCAAATGGGAGTTAAAAGAGCAACATCCATCCATGTCTGATTAATTCCTCACTGCTTCTGTCTCGATGGATTTACTCCCTGGTGTCCAGCCCCAGCTCACTGTGCCTGCGAGCCTCTTGGTGGATTGCTCTGGGGGGGGACAAGGAGGGGAAACTTCAGACCCTTCATCACAAGAACTATGTAGGGCATAGTGTCTTGGTGAAACTTCACCCTGGTGACAGTAGCAGGGGGCTTCCAAATCAATTGGAATCAGAATGGTTTGGGTTGGAGGGAACTTTAAATATCTTGTTTCAACTTCTTGCCATGGGCTGGGACACCTTCCACTAGCCCAGGTCGCTCCAAGCCCTGTCCAACCTGCCCTTGGACACTTCCAGGGATGGGGAGTCCAAAATTCTCTCAGCAATTTCTCTTCCTTTATAAAACATGATTAGTTCTCTGTATCCTGCAGACCTACTTGTGACTAAAATGACTCAGTACTACCTGGCTGTATTTTACAACTCTTCAAAAAGCAACTCATTTGTGATGTTCATTTTCCCATTATATATTTTGCTTCCTCAGTGTGTTCTGTTGTAAAGTTTGCTTGTTTTAGTAAAGTAGACTCAAAATATGACATGGAAAATAACTACAAAAGGAAAAAAAAAAGGCACTAGAGACCTTTCTTGTACTGAAGCACAGAAGTGTTGAAAAATTTTTACCCTATTTTAGTCACAGAGTTTCTATGAAATGAATTTTATTGACTTGTGAATGCTTCCCATATGAGAAATTCTGAGATTAAAACTACTGTCATGGGCTGTTAGTTCTTAGTTTATGGAAACTGGCTCTGTTTATTGATATAAATGGATTTCAAGCTTTCTAAATATGAACACATACAAATGGACTATATATCTTCACTGGTTCTGACCTCACTTTGATAAAGGTTTGAAAAACTGTTTGACAAATGCTGGTTGTCTTTTTGTTTCATTTCTGTTGCCTTTTTCGCTAAAGTGTCTTCAATAGGCAAGGATTTCTGGATAATAAATTTCAGTGATTTGATACTTCTCTGTTAAGGTGAGAAAGAAAAAGAAGTTCACAGTGAAATTAAGATTTATTTTTCGTGGTCCTGACAAGCTATGATTTCCTTGGCAGGTGGTTACTCTGGTACAACTAATACAAAAAAAACCAAACCAAAACAAACCAGGAACTGTGAATAGGAGGAATAAATTTTGTGTGAAAATAGACTGTATTGTCAAGGTTTTACAGCTGGAGAATATGTGTAATTATCCAGTGGATATTTCTTTCTTTGAGAAAATGAGATAGCAAAATAGGACCTGTAACTTTACAGAAAATCTTTTCCACTTGAAGAGAGTGCAGTTCATACTAAATTAGGAAGGACAGGAAAATTGTATCAAATAATACAACAGCTTAATGATGCTATAATATTGTGGGGGGTTTTCTGAAAGTATTTACACATTTTGATAACTTTAGGTGTCTCTTGGATTGCTCACTGGTCTCAAACACATCCATCTCTATGAATTTGAGTTTTAATGAGATCTGTGAGACTGGCATTCTCCTCCTGCTATTTGGTTTTTTTTCACTCATAGAAAAGCATATTTAGGTCTATGCTACAAGAAAACAGCATTATCTGTGCTGTAGATCTCATAATCAGTTGACTAAATGTGACAACTTGGGTTTGTTTCTCAACCCCTGGATTCATTCTGCCTGTTTGGATATATAGCTGGTAATCATTTGGCCCATATTATTGGAAGATTTCCTGTCCTGATCCTTCAGCTTTCCAGAAATAAATTGCAGGAAGTTTTGCTTAGAGCTGGATTGTGACTTTACAAGTTCCTGAGTTGTAGGTTGAACTAGATATTTCCAGGGTCCCTTCCAATGACTGATCCTGGGATTTGTGATGCCCTTGGGAGTCCTCCAGTCTGGAGGGAATTGCTGCTCCAGATTCCTGTTTGGTTGTGATGGCAACTGGAGTTCAAGACCTGAACATTCCTGACCCAAATCCTTTACTTGTCTTTTTGACTCAAGCAAAGTAAAGTCTAGAACGTGGGAATGAATACTCATAACAGCTGAGAACAAAGGCTCTGGCTCAGATGTGACTCTGCACAAATGGAAGAGAAGGAGGGGGAAAATCCTTCCTTCAAATATTCTTTGAAGCCTGTAATTGTTCTCCATTCAAAGATCCTGAGCTAGATGTTCTACTTAGGGAGTATCTTGACACGGATTTTCCTGCAGTCATCTCTTCCCATCTTATTCACATATTTTGCCATTAGAGGAGAAAATTCAAGAAAAAAGCAAAATAAAAGGATATTTTATTTTTTAGATCATGAGACTTTAAATATCCATAACGCCAGTGAAGGTCTAGCTCTCCTCACTTTAGGAAAATACATAAAGTAACGTAATGAAGTTGCTGTTTATCAGTTCAAATGTTTAGCTGTATTTTATATGTCAGTAATAAAGTTACAGAGATGCCTTTAGCAGTCCACAGCTGAATTGGAGGGACTGCTCTCCTAATTAATGGAGATAAAAGCCAGCTAAAGTGCTGTTTTGGAGAGTGAGGACAGCCCAACTTATTTATTCTCTCCTTAGTCCCAGTGCCTTCAAATGTGTAAGCCCTCGGTTTTTGTATTTTCAGAATTGCAACCAGATTTGGGAAGAGTGGTTGCCATTTCAGCTTAGGACCTTAAAATTAAAATTCTGAATAGTGTAAAACACTCCTTTGCCATAATCAGGATTACAAATATATATTCAAAATGCAATGTACAGAAGGTAATTTTGTTTATACATTGAGAACAGCTGGATATCAAGAGTTATTTTTAACTTTAGACAAATCTTCATTTATTACATTAAAATTCTAGGAAATTAATTTTTCTTGCTACTATGTGATATTCAAGATAAGTGTTTTCCCTTAGTAATTGGTCTCCATAAGAGTTAGAACAATCTCCCGTGAGTTCTTGAAATACAATATGTTTGTCTTCTGAGAATAGTCTTTAGAGCTGTTCTTCAGGGCAGCAGAAATTGTGAGGAATTAATTAAGCATGAGCTATGTACAGGCCACATGCTGGCAGTGTCTAACCATTAATACTAGAGGAATTGCAGTAATATTATTGTTTAGGACAGTTGATAGGACTGGAAATTGCTAGTGGAATAAAACTTTATACTAATATATTTTTACTTTCTTAATAGCTCCATTGCCATCTACTTTACTCAGCCTTGTGTTGATTCTAAATTGTTAGTATATGTATATTCTAGTGAAGAAATCAATATAAATATCTTCTTTTCAGTCAATTTGCACAGGTAAGGAAAAGGATGACAAAGATTAGAACAGCAGAACCACTTCATCTCAGGATGTTTAAGAGATTTCCTTGTTCTTGGCAGGTCACTGGTGTTTGGGGTGAGAGGAACAGAATGGACATCTGCAATCCTGTTGAGGGAAAGAGAACTTCTGAAGTTCCTCCAATGTAACTCTGATGGAGTCCCCCCCAGAGTGTCTCCTGCTGAACCCCAGCAGCACGTTGTGCTCTTTCCTTCACCTGCTCAGGTTTCATTTTCCCCACTGGCAGAATGGTGATTTTGCATCACCTTTTTCTACATGTTTGTGGACAGATGTTCATAATTCCCCAAGTTTGCTGGCTGTTAGCACAAATGATTTTGTCATGGAAACACATTTTTAGATAAGCAGGCACTGAATCATTATGGTCCTTAAAGGCAATTACTTAAATAAGTAATTAGACTAAGAGTCACAGTACTTTCATTTGCCAATTAGAATCAAAATGAGAGTGACTCAGTAGACATTTTACTTTTTCTAGGAATAGTGACTAGGAAGTTAAGTCATAGTTTGTGGGGGATTGAAAGAGTTGAGTTTTGGCAAATATTTTTTTTTAAAAAGATTAGGCTCTTTATATATATATGTAGAGAGAGAGAGAGAAAATGCCCAGTGTTAGTATTTTATTAATTTCTATTAGTGGCAACTTGATAGTGTTTTTTTTCCAGAGAGCAGGTAAGTCACATTCCATCATGACCATCAAGATGTATTTTTCTGTCATGCAGTGGCCCATTATCTCCTTGAATTTTTCCGTTTAATGATCATGAGTAAACTTTTACAAATTTCTGAGGCAGAACAAACAGGGATTTTATTCAAGTGAGCTGTAAACCTTTTCCCACCAAACTCCTCTAAGCTCATTTGAAAAGGAGCATTTTGGTGCTACACTGTGACTCTTCAGTGTTTTCCCATGTTGAAATACTGTTTCTCTGCACTTTGTTTTCTGTAAAGAGAGCAATACTTCTGCCTTGAATGATTCTTTATATACTCCATGGAGCTGTGGTATATGTCATGCTCCAGTTCCCTGAATATGTAGAAGAGAAACTCTACAGCAACCAATAATATATCTCTGTCATTTGACTGTCTTAATTCTGTTAGGAAAGAAATTCATTCTTAAGCCTTGGAGTCCAGCTTGGAGAAGAGGAACCCCCAAAGTACTACATAAATCATATGAGTCAGACACACTGGTCCCTTATTTCTTACCACTGTCCTGAAGCATTTGGAGAAGCAGGTATTGAGTAGAGAAAAATAGTGCATTAGGAAAATGATTGTGTGATGGGACTCCATCGGAGTCTGAAGCTGGTGGCAAGGTTTTGACCAGTAAATGTTGGCATTTAAATGTGGTTTTGCCTTTAAGAAGTAAGAATCCTTGAGATGTCTTTGCTTTTAGAAACTGTAATAACCCTCCAAATGTGATTTGTACTTTTAAAGCTTATTTACAGAAGACAGACCACTGTTAATGACATTTGCATGGAAATTTCCCAAATGAATATTTATAAATATGAATTCAGTACGGTGTGGTGTATGCACTGGCATAAACATTTCTATACACAGATGTATGGGTTTTGTTGAACTCAGCATAGCTGACAAATCTCTCAGGGAAACACCAAACAGCTTGTTCTACATACAGATGTTCCTTTGGCATCTTATTAGAAAGACTTGAAAACATACTGTTTTACTGGCAATAAAGGAGCAATAATGTCTTAATAGAATCTGAAAGAATAACTAGGCACTTGAAATGCCTGAAATAAAGGGATAATGGAAGTAGCTTTGGGTTTAAGCCTCAGTAATTTGGTGCTTTATAATAACTCAGGTGACTGTATATCTAATGAAACACAGTAAAGTAAGAGCACATTATTGATTGAGAATTTAAACATTTGCTTGTATCTATAGTGTCTCTGTGATACACATCATTGTAATGGAAGGAACAAATCATTTAAATTATATCTCATTATGCTTAGTACAAGCCAGTAACTCACTTGCACAGACTTTTCTAAAACTTTGCAAAAATTTTGATGAGTATGTTGCAAACTAATTTCCCAAATAATTTGTACCCACAGCTTTCTTGTTAAAGTGTGAGTGTTGAAATTGTCAGGATTATTTATCTCAAACACCCTAAGCTCTACAGTTCGACTTCTGTTGTAGTTTTTAAAAATAAGGTTGATTTTATTGTTGTGAGTGTCATAACCTTTATGGTTTGTCTCTTAAGCATTTCTCTAATGCAGGCCCTTCAAGTATTCCAAGGACAGCAGGCAGTTTCCACCCCACTTCAAGAACTGACAGATGGTGTTTAAAGAAAAGCTGTGAATGTGATATGAATAAGCAGCTTGATTTCCAACACTGAGGACCAATTTTATGCCTTTAGATATTTTGGAAATCTAATGGGTTATAGTCGGAGCTCTGTGATCTTCTGGTCAAAATGTAGGTGGTACCATCATCATCAAAAATGGAAGCCTGCCTTTAAAATTTTTATTGTAGGCATTTAAAGTTATTGTGCTGCAGTGTAGAGAAACGGGGGATATATTAATTACGGAGTTAATGTGGCAGGAGCTCTTTGTTAGCATCATCTTCTGGCAGTGTGACACAGGGCACAGAGCTCTGGGTTGCCCTCACAGCAGAGCAGCCACAGCCAGCATGAGCAGAAAGTTTCTACCAGCCCAACTTCTGTGCCAGACCTGCTTTCCCAGTTTGGGGGGAAAAAAAGAAAAGGCAAATTCTTTTTCCCCTTCTGTGTGAACTGCTGTTCTGCCCTTCCCCAAAGCCCAGAGAGCAGCAGTGGTGAGGTGCTCTTTTCTGCTCGGGGTGTCAGGGAGGTCGTGAGTCACGCTTGGTTCATGTGCCTGGGAGAGGCTTGAAGAGATAATTACTACCTTTTCTTCCACAGTTTCTCTTCCTGAAGTAGAGCAGTGTATGCATGAAAAACTTTGGGAACGAGGAACTGGCAACCATTAGTCTGTACAAACAAGGTTTTCGAGCTTTGAAGGGATTTTTAACTTTCTTTCTTAATTTTCAGAAGGTAAACAACAATCTGTGAACTGAGGTGATGTCTTGTCTTAACCATTTCAAATCCCCTGGACTTTTTGGCTGAGAAAAGAGTGACATATAGATGAAGAATTCATGGAAAAGGTGTCAATGCACTTTAAGCACTGTCTGTCTCCATAAAATTTAGTCACCAATGGATTTTTCAAGGGTGACCCTAATTTTCAAATGTCTGGAATTAAAGCAAGTAGATTCCTCCTTATAGGGATTAACCAAATCCAAACCCACAAACAGATTCAGTGGGTTTTTTTTACATGAAATTTAAATTTTGAGACCCAGGAGGCAGCAGAACCTTGGTCAGTTCCTGGGTCACAGGGCTCTGGCAAAATATATTAACAGAATAGCAATGGGAACTTTCTAAGGAAAGTTTAATCGTGCCTAGCTGTTATGAGTGATTGAGGAAGAATTGAAGAAGCTATAACACAAAAACAGTAAAAGCACACTCTAGTGTTTTACTTGCAAAATGATCCTGCGCTGGAAAACTATTTCCTGTAATTGCTGTGAGATTTCCTGCCATGACAAGCGTGGAATCATTTGTCAAATGTTTGAAAAATAACAATATGAAATCTTTTGTACTTAAATTGTATGGGTAAGATAATTGAGAGACATTTTTTTCCTGTAAATTGTTCCTCCTTCATTTGAATGAAGAAGTATTTAGTTTTAAAATCAGCATTTCTTGGCAGGTTTAACTTCTTTTCCATTCTTGGAATCTGTTTTCTACAAACTGGTTCCCTGAAAGTTGGTTTGTTTATTACTCTATACTTGATGAATTGTACTGTGATGCATCATTTTGGGTTATTCTCATAATGCAACGTCTCAAGGAATTGGTGGAAAACAGACAGCAGATAATGACACAGTTAGCCTAGATGGGATTTACTGAAGGAGAAAAAGCTTGTAAATAAGAATCAATATTTCTAGCAATAAACGATAACATTTAATAGTACACAAATAAAGCAGTAGTTAGGTGATCTTAACAGCATACTTCAGCCATAAAGTTATAATGAAGTTGTATTTCAAGTTACAAACTGAGCTAGAGATAGTAGACTTAAGTGTTCCAATTTTCTCCAGTAGGAATAATTCTATTCTGCTTTGTCTTATTTCATAGAAGTTCTTCCACTCATCTGATTTTCAGGAGATGCCAGGACATTGTCAATTAGAGCCAGAAAGGCCACACCTCGGCGTGAGCCTGAAAAATTAACCAATACTGGAGTTGTGTGTCAGAATTCCCTCTGAATGGAAAGTTATTCTGAAGAGGAGCTTTGGTCAGCAGATATTGCAGACCAGTTCCTATCATGTAGAATTAACAGTGGCTTCTGAACAGAAAATGTAGAATTGCTGCCTAAGGACTGCAGGAGAGCAGCTTTACAGCTGTAAGTACATCTATATATACATATATTATAGATTTTATTTAATAATTATATATGTATTTCCATATAACCAATGTCACTGAAATGACATAACAGTGGATGATGGTATGATATTTAAAAAAGGGGAGGTGGGGGAATTTCTTGTCTACAGCACCCCCAGTAACTGACTGGCTCCAGGTGACACGTGCTAGTTTTGTGTCAGTCACCTTGCCAAGCTCTGCAGACTTTTTTCCTGACTGGCCAAAAACTGCTGTGGGCCAGATTGTAATCAGCAAACCCCATTTGACTCACCTCTGATATAATGGCAATGAGGATCAGTTTATTCTGTACTTTCTCTGCTCTGCCTGTAAATAAAACTAAACCCCGCTAGAGTCAGCTGAATTTTTATTCTTTACATGACTCCTATTTCGTTGTATCCTGGGCTGGCACTGTGACTGAAATGAAATCTTTCCCCTCGTGTACTGCTCTATTTTGAGGTGTTATAGTCAAACCCTCTCCCCCTCTGTATGAAATGTTAATTTTCTCTCTAAAATACATACCTGTCAGTTCTCACAGGCGGGCTGAACGCATTCTGGAGTGTTCTTGCCAATGAATTTATGCAACACCAGAAACGTGACAGCATTAGCTGAATGTTAACACAAAAGTTCCTGGTTCTGAGGGCTCTCTTCTCTTAAGCAAGATGAGGAGCTTTCAAGGCTTGCTCACAAAAAAAACCACAACACCACAAATTGTATGTTATTAACTTTCATTTGAGAATAATAATTTGAAATACAGTATTTTCTACTTATTAATTTTGATGCATAAAAAGAATTATCTACTATTAAACCAACACTTTAAGCAGAGAGTTACTTTCTAAGGAAATAGGTTTTGTTTTTTTTATAAAATCAAGATTGTTAATGATATTGTGATATCTGGCCTGTGCTCCTGAGATTACTGTGTAGGAGATATTCATGAGTTTTTGGTGAAGAGGCCATCTATTAGTATTGTTTTCAAATAGTGTTTGTCCTCATTCAGTATTTGGAGAGAGTGACTGTCTTTTTCCTGTCTTTGCAGTGTTTATAATAAGGGATGTAAAATCTGCAGTTTTAAATTAATAAAAGTGTTGAGGTCATAGTGTTACCTTAGATTATCTCAAAAATAACTGGAGGCTACCAGGAGAACTTCGAATAACCCACACCACCATCTCTACCCTGCTATTGATCCTAATAATGGTTTGTTCAGTTAATCCAAATACTTAGTTTTGTCGAGACTGATAATTAAATCAGTGTGCTTTTATTCTGACATCAGTCATGATTTGTACCATTTCACTAAATGAGCCAACAGGAATTCTTGAAGGAGATTGGGCTTGATTTGAATACCATGAAAAGAGCATTTGCATTGTTTTCATCAGCCACTCAGTGTCAATATTCAGAAAAAGACAACCTGACAAACTAAACCACACAAAAATAAGATGCCCCTTTTGGAACTGTGAGCTCTTTGGGTAGGAATCTTTATGTTAAAAGGTAGAGGACAGGGATTTTTTTCTGAGATTAATGAACAATTGAAAAGTTTGCAAAGTAGGAAATACATTGTTTTCTTTGTATTAAGAAAATGGAAAGGAAATGAGCAATTTCATTAGAATTTCTCAGCATTGATACATTTGGATGAGCATGCCATGACTTCATTTGAATATCTGAATGTTAATTGCATTGACATTGTTATTAAAGTAATTAACTTAGCTATTTTTGATGATGGCTAATCAACTGCAGCAGTGTGGCATGAAACTTTATAGAGCTGTGTTCACATGGTGATGGTCAGATTGCTCTCTATTACAAAAGACAACAGGGATTTATTTATGATATTAATTTTAATTAGTACATATTTGTTGAGAAGTAATTCGGCAATCATCCTTAATAATATGAGATCTTGCTTATAATCTGTCTGTGTGTGTACACACAACTCTTTGTAGGCAGGAGGTTTTATTAGAGAAATAAATTAATGTTTTAAGTATTGGTTTTGAAAAATAATTTACTATTTACCCATTACAGAGAGTTGTTGGTCTCTCTTAACACACAGCAAATCTAATTTTCTTTGGAAAAAAAATATTAATTATTCCTCCTAGCCAAAAAGGACTACATCATTAACCCCAAAGGAATGGTAATAAACAAAAATAATTTAAAAGCTTTATTAAGTTCAATTAATTGGTTGTAGCAGACTAATTTTGTCATGCTTTGCTAGACAGTGTATTGTAAGTAATTTTGATGATCTCCAATTGAGTTGGGCAAACAAGCCTGCACACTAAAGCAAAAATTGAATTGTCTTGATAATTACAAAAACCATTGGCCTGTTTGGTATTTGTGATAAATGGGTTAATTAGCTACTTTTTATTACATCTAGACTTTCAATGCAATCCAACAGTGGTAATTTATTCTACTGTGTAAACTAGTATAGTCAAAATTCTATTGTTCTGATTTGTTCAAGACAAAAATCTTTAGAGCTGCTTGATTTAAAAGTAGATAAGTATGTCTGGCTATGGAGTTTTCATGATTTGCACTTGGTTTCTGTAATTTATGGAACTCGGTTTTCTGCCAGTCATTTTTCAGTCTTTCACCTAAAAGCAAAACCAGCTCGTCTCATTCCAAAGGGCCCATCAAAACCACCCTTAGGAGAAATTAAAGACTGGCTTTGGATCTTTTAACTAGAAAGCCCATGCAGCATGAGGCAGAATTTCTAGGAGCAATATATAACACATCACTGGTGGGCGAAAGGCTTTAACTGAGAGTTATTAACTAGAAATTTGTAAAACCATAGGCAGGAAAACTGTTTTAATATTGTTGTTGTTGAGCTTGAGTTAAGTTGCAGAGCTTTGAAGCAGGTCACATAATCCAAGAGCAGTCACTGGGGCTCTGAGAAGGTCCTGGGTTGATGCCTCACTTTGGGCTTGGTTTTGGTTTGTTTGCTTGTGTTTGTTTTGGTTTTATTCCAGGCCTCCCTAGAAATGTATTTATTCTTTTTTCCCAAGAGGTTATTCTGTTTTCCAAGCCAAGACACGCTGCTGCACCAACAAGCCACTTGTTCTGGTTCTGTTTGCAGAAATCTGTAGCTCTTGTTGTGAGCAAGGAACTGTCAGGCTGCAAAATATGTACAAGATATTTTCCCCTTCCCTTTCCAGTTGTGACTGAACTCTGCTCTGAAGCAGTAGGAGCATGTTATATACTCACTGAAACATCTAGAGAAATTATTTTTTATGTTATTATTTTAAATTCTCCTATCTCTAGATAGTGAAATCTTTCAGGAAATGATATTTGTTATTTTCCATGTTTTCCTTTTCAGTGTTGACTGGTGGCTTCCTATTCATGTTTCATGCTGAGTTTTATCTGACTTACTGGTGTGATCCATTCCATTGTCTGTCATTTCTTCCTTCAGCAAAACGGTCTTAATATTTGTTTTCTCCTTGTGATGGTTTTGTGACTCTAAAATGCATCATAATACAACAATTGATGTGCTTTCTGCTTTGTTTTGAAGATAAGAAAAATTGAAACAGAACATTTTTTGGGTGCATTTTAAAATAATAAGATTGTAGCTATAGAAACTCTCATTTTTTTGGGGTTTTTTTTGGGTGTTTGATTTGGCTTGTCATTTGTACAAACTGACAAAGTATTTTGAACAATCTTGGTAAACAGCTCTTCCTCTGACTCATAAATAATTTGAAATATATAAATTATTCATTCAAATTATAGTTCATTAGAAGTCTAATAATTAATCATACTGTTTAAAAGTCATCTTACATTTGCCAAAATATTATTTTGATCCATCATTTTGTTTAATATTTGTTTGACTGTACTGGGCCATTAGGAATGTCACATGAATTTTAATTTGTTGCCTTGATGTCATTGTAATGATTGCTCAGTAATGAATGGTGATCCCGGTCTTAGCAAAATGGTTTGAAAGATGAGATAATTTGTGTCTTTCTTGCAATGTAATTTTGACATAAAAGCAAAAAGTATTGTAAATTTTTTTTTACTTTGGAACTTTGCAAACATTTACTCCAAGATATTCCTTATGATGATTTTATCAGTATTGGGGTTTTTTGGTGTTTTTTTTTTTATTTTTCAGCATCTGATTTTGACAGCAGTTCATGACAACAGAGGAATCTGAAAAGAAGCGGAAAATAGAGAGCAGAAAGAAAACATCAGGCATGTTTTTTTATTTTCGAGGAAAATCTAGTCATTATTTCTTTCCCAGGTTCTTTTGTCAGTATGTGAGGTTGTGTTTCCATCCTTTTGCTCTGATTCAGCCCAAGGACAGTCAGAGGGTGAGTGGGGCTGCCCAGCAGAGAGGGAATTTTGCTGTAACAATTCTGGTGGAGCCTCCTGCCTGTGCTTCACTGTGGTGTGTCCACTCTCTGGGGGGCTCACAGAGTCCTCCACTACGAGCAGGAGGTTTTAGCATGGTGATGCTTCTTGAGCAAGTCAGGAAACGATCAATCTCCCTGTTGGATCCTCACCATGAGACTGGAGAACTGGGCAAGAGAAGGGATGGGACAGCATTTGTGGCCACCTGCTGTAGGAATCTGATTAAAGCCTCTGCTTCTTGGAATATATCTATTAGTTATAGCTATATATTTCAAATTATTATCATTATAACAGTTATTAGTATAATATTTGTCACAAAGGTCTGAGTGAAAACATTTCATTTTATGAAAAAATGTTTCTTGTTTCAATGTGGTGTGTGTATATCTGAAAACATACAAGTATATTATATTTGAATTAAGTTTGCATGCATGTTCATACAAACAGATAATGTACCTTTTATGGTAGAAACAGAAAAACCTTCCTTCTTTGAACATAAAAATTAAAATGGATTTGTTGGCTAATTTTTCTGCTCTCAAATATTATTTAAAATCTTCTGTTCTTAAGGAAACAATTTGCATTTTGACTATATTGGATAAGGAGAAAATGTTAGAAGTTATTCTCCAGTGTTGAACTAAGAATAGTTATAAATGCAACTGTAGATAAACACATGTATTTAATAGTATAACTAAGTCTAATTCTGTATTCTTGGAAGGAAGCGTGATTGGGGCATAATTTTTTCCAGTGGTTCTCATGAGCATTCTTTAAAAAAAAAAAAAATCATAACATCCCTAAACTGTTTTAAAATTTCCTGCTGTGCTTTTAACTAAATGTAGTCTGTTATATTTAGTCAATCTTTGAAGTGTGGATCACATGTGCATATGAAATCTCTCTCTATTGCAAGGTAAGAGCCAAATTCTCATCTTGATCACAGTTGTGTCTAAAACCAGCAGCCCTGGTTGTTACATTATAAGGATGTTTTTTGTTTCCCGAGGAATTTGAACATTTAGAAGGAATTTATTAGCAACACAGCGTCTTTAAAACAAAATCAAAAGTGTGGATTATTAAAATTTCAGCAACAACCACATTCCAAAGCCAAACTGAAGTGTGTAGAACTGTCTATAAGCTGAAAACTGAGAGTAACTGGTGGATTCCATGAAAGGTCCATGCATTGAGTGTTTTCTCTGGGCAGAGGTCAACAGTAGCAACCTGTGGCAGCAAGAAAGAACAGGGCAAGTGTAGTTCATTCTACTTCCAGATGCTCTTCCAAATGTCAGGTTTTGGTGGCTTAGGGACTTTGGAACAGCATGTGATTTCTATTTACTTACATCCTGATGCTGAGATTGGCAATACTAGTAATTGATAAGTAAATTAATAGAGCTAACTTCTCACACGGGGGTTTGTTGAGAGGTTGATTAAATCTCCAGCCTTGGAGGCTCTCAGAGGTCTGAACAGCCTGAATGAACTCAGGAGCATGTGTACCTTCATCTGATGTGTTAGTTAACATCATGTTTGCAGACCACTCTCTTCTTCCCTCCATTGTGTTTTCCCCCCATCCTTGCAGCCCAGCTCAATTAGAAGTTCTCTCTCATTAGCAAGGACTTCCACTGACTGAAATTCCAGTGACTACAGAACTGAGCCTTTGAAGGGTTGGGACACTGTGGAGCTCAAACACCAATTAGCAAACTGGCAGACATCAGGTGAGTTACTCCTACTGCACATAGTTTGCAAGTGATTATCAAGTTATGTGTCCTAACACGGTTGAATCACTTGACCTGAAAGGGTTGCTGAGCTGTGGGACATCCCTGGCTGCTCTTCTTCAATGATGCAAGAGGGGCAACCTATTTGCTCTTCCTCCTTTTCCCAGCTCATGGAAATGTGTACTGGTAGGGGCCATGGATGGTAACAGCAGCACATGCATGTGTAAAAATATGGTGGACACAAAAAAAAGGGGGAAAACCCCCAAACCTAGTGTTTTTAGGACAGTATTTAGGTGAGCACAGCAGTTAGGCAGGCAGCAATGTGTGGTGGTTTATCTCTGGAGGAAGGCAGTGATGAGGAACTGGGCTATTACCTGTCTTTGGACAGGTAAAGGAAAAGAAATAGCTCAGGAATTCCTGAACAACAATTAATTCTCAATCTTGCACATAGTGAAATGTATTCTTTGCAGAGGTTTAAGTTGTGTTTTAGTTGATCTAACAGCTTTCTACCATGAAAAGACCCAGCTATAACTGTCCTTCTCTGCCTTTCCCTCTATTATTCCTCCTCTGCATGTGCTGCTGCCTCTGCCTCACCTTTGCACTGACTCTGGTGTTTGTCAGACCCTTCACAAAACCATCTCAGGTGCAACAAAACCACATCATTTTTCTGTGTTAGTTTTCCTGGATAAATGAACTGAATCAGGTCACAGGGGAAGAGCTGAAGTTTTGTTAATAATGAGCAAAAAAATTCATTTAGGTGCAACCTGTTCTGATTCTCACTTTAATTGAGCTGTACCCCAAGATGTCAGGTAAGATTAAGTCTGTTCCTGTTTCTCACTTGTAGCTGACCTACACTTTTGATTCCTTCTCCTTGGAACAGGGCTGGTTTCTCAGTGGGAGTTTAGTCTGGCACACACTGTGAGCATTCATCTAGTATAAATGACTGATTTCAGCAGAGAGTGTAGAAAGTTTAGCCTTATACTTGGAGTTGACAGCAAAATAAAATCAACATTTTATGGGTTTTGGTTTTTTTTAATGAGAATTTATTTGGAGATAATTAAATAGAAATACATAACCTTTCCCCCCTTCCCCAGAAACCTGTGTGTTCAATACATTTAATAGCATTTTTGAAAGTGATAATATTTCCAGAAACCCTGATTCCCTAAGAAATCTAATTACTTTTTTCTCCATTTCAACTTTGGAAGGATTATTCAAATATTTTATGGTCCTAACTGCACAGAGCACTTTAATCCTGTTGTTTATAGATTGTCATTCTCCTGCCTATTTTTTTGCTTGCAGTCTCCCATTAGACACTGCAGGCACATCCTGGTAATCTCAAATTCCAGGAAAGTGCTATCTGGCAATCAATGTCTGCCTACCCCTCTATTTACTTTTCCACTCCTTGCATAATTTAAAATAAAAGAACTAGACTCACAGTCTTCTGCCTAGCACAGTACAAACTATGACTTGAAAAAACATATAATGGGTATCTGTCCTTCTTAGTCCTGAGCTTCACGATGCCATCTCTTCTCTTGATCCTTTATCAGCCTTCTGATAACTCCAAAGGTTTCACCTGTTTGTTTTCGGACAGGAATGCTGCCCTGGAGAAAGTATTAAATGAGTAAAATAAGATTCTAAGCTCTCAACTGAAAGGGAGAAGGATGTGAACATGTATTACTGAGTAACAGGGCCTAAATGCCAACTCCTGAAATTCTGTGGAACATACTGAAGTGCCAGGAACTTGCAAGAACAGTAAGTCTCTGCTACTGCCTCCCAGACCTCTCAAAGAAAGGCAGGGGTTGGATTGGTTTGCAAGTTCAAAACCAGCTCTTACCCTGCCTGGTGTGGCCACTGGAGCCTGTTTGTACATAAGCATAGAATCACAGGCAAGTCTGGGTTGGAAAAGGCCTTTAAGGGTCATTTAGTCCAACCCCTTTCCATGGGCAGGGACACCTTCCACTAGCCCAGGTTGCTCCAAGCCCTGTCCAACCTGGCCTTGGACACTCCCAGGGATGGGGCAGCCACAGCTTCTCTGGGCACCCTGTGCCAGGGATCCCACCCTCAGTGTGAAACACTTCTGCCTTGGGTCTAATCTAAATCTTTTAGTTTAAAACTTGTCCTATCACAGAAGGCCCTGCTAAAAATTTTGTCACTGTCAGTCTTATAAACCCCTTTTAAGTACTTATTTATGGTTATTACATGTGTAAGTACTGAGCAATCATTAATTTATTTGTCAGTACTAGTGATTTCAGGTCAGCCTTTTGGTCAAATTTTCACAAGCCTTGTAAGACAACTTGTACTTCTCAAAGTTTTCTTTACCCCTGAGCAATTACTGATTTTAAGACTAGAATGTTGTGGGTACATAAACATTCATACTTATGCATTAGGTATGTACATTACATGTATTTTAGTGTAAGAAAACATTGTCATTGTTTGTAAGAACACTAAACAAGTGAAAAGAAACTAATGAAGATATAGGTGGGTAATCTTTCCTCTGAAAGATCCTTTTTTCTGTACAGAGGAAGTGCCACAGTCTGTTAATGATGCCAGCAGATCCTACACAGGTGGCAGAACATTTTCCTCTGCAATAAAATACAGTCATTTGGTTGTTGCCAGTTCTACCAAATGACTCATTGTCACCAGTTCTGCTGATCTGGTGCAGAAAATACTTTGACTTGGATTTACACAAAGTAATAAGGAAAAAGAGGTTTGGACAAACCAACCATTTGGCCTTTTGCAAACTCCTGTAAAGAAGGAGGAGGTGAGGTATGGAGGAGTCACGTTGCTCCTTTCCTCATGAGCTGTTCCGAGCTTCAGGAATCAGAGGGGGTATTTGCTGTTCAGAGTCATCATTTGCTCTTGCTGTGGAACTAATTTTCAAGGAATAAGTGCCTTTCTCTGGTTGAAAGGGGCATTTGCTCTGTAGCACCACGTGACTACTTCTATTTATAACACAATTGTGATAAACTGGAGCCTTTTTTGCACCATCGTATCTTACTGTATCATTATACATAATTTCCTGGGGTTTTTACCTGTTTTCCCAGACCAAATTAAGCAAATCAAATTAAGGACATAAACCCTCATTTCCTCTCAACCTTTGAAATTTGTTGGCAGTGGGCTAAATGCCACTTTAGCTGCTCTAATTTGCTTCTGTATTTCTTAACTCAACTTCTTCAGAAGCAAAATGATCTGGGAGTTAATAGGACTGCACTTTTTATAGTCACTCTTCACCAGCTGCATTTCATAGCACGGTGTGTCAAAAATTAACTTATTTCTGTGTGTGCTTCAGAAAATAGAGTTTGTAAGCCCAGTGTGTGAACTCCAAACTCTCCCATTCCTTGACTAATAAACCAGCCTGCCTTTCCAGTCCAACAGATTTGTTTCACAAGTACATCACCGGGTGAGAAGCGTTCGCAGGCAGCTCTGCTGACAGGGGAAAAGGCTGCCAGAGCACATTTTAGGACTGGCGAGCTCTTGCCACCTGCATTGTTTGGAGATTTAAGAAGGGAACAGACTGGGGAGTTGACTTGTTACAAGGCTGCCCCATTCCCTTCTGCCACGCACACCTTGCATGATAATTTCCAACAGGGACGAGCTCTCCAAATGGATTTACAACTGGCATGTGCTTTTTACAGGAATCCACAGCAGTTCCTTTCAAAGAAGCACCAGAAGTTCTTTTATTTTATTTGGTGGTTTATAAGTCACGAATCAGTCAAACATCCCTAAATGTGTGATCAGTGTGAGTTGTTTTGTGTTATATAAACCCTGCACGTTCCAACAGGAATCTTGTTGGCTGTGGAATTGATTCTTCCAGTGAACCCTTTTCCTGGTTCAAAGGAACTTTTGTTTGTCCCAGTGTGTATGTACTTGTCTGGGCTGTTTTAGGAAATTCAGGTTAGTTGAATTTCTTTGTGCTTTCTTTGGCACTTCTCGGGTTTTCCCTGTTGTGCTTGACCAAATTAAGTAGATAAGTTGTTCTCCATGCAGCAAAGAGGAAGGGCTGTGGTTTTCATCCATACTGGGAGAAATATTCCATGAGATTGTTGAAGCCCATAAATGCATGAAAGCTTTTAAGTTCAGTGGAGTTATGTTTGTTAAAAAATATAGTATTTTGTTTTCCCATCAGATAAAGGAGCTGTGAGAGTTGTACCACTGAATATTCTACCTGTGATCAGTGTTAAAGAGATTAATGTTTATCTTTTTTTTCTCCTCAACTCAGTGTAATTCGTTACCTATCAGAGTACAATGTCTCTTAATTGACATTTTCAATGTTTTCTGTTGTGACTTGGTGTCTGTTTTGCTTTTTTCTGTTGCTTATGCAGACTACAAATAGATGGGGAGAATTATGTAATGGACTGTGTTTAAATTACTCTGTACCATAAGGGAAGGTAGTTTTATATACCCCAAAGTGTGTCTTGCTAACTTTCACAGAGTTTCTGGTAGGGAAGGTGGGTTACTGCAGTCAAACCTTCATCTCAAATCATGCAGTGTGAATAGAATTCTCTGCTGGTTGTGAAGGTGACAATATGAGAAGGTTCCAGGGATGGCAGTGGCCCTGTTTTTGAGGCACTTGGGGATATATTGGTATCATGTAGGATAGAAAGAGTTAGGGCTTTTTTTCTCATTTTTTACATTTAAATGAGAAGTGATCATCATGTCGTAATGCTGCCACACACTTATTTCTACTTTGGTTGCTTCAAGGACACACATCTGACTGTCAAAATCTGTTTTTAACTTTTCGTTAGGACAAAAAGTTGTTTATAAAAGCAAGCATCTAGTTGACAATTAGGAAATGGTCAATTATATAGGATTATTGTTTTATTCCCTTCAATGTCTCTATTTTCTTTTAAAGCTAAACTCATCTCTCCACCCTCATTTCTTCCCTAGGATTTTGTATGATCACAGAGCTTTGAAGCTGTCCCTGTGATTCTTAATTTTTTTTCTATTTTCCAGTAGGCTGTAGGGCATAGCAGAGTGGAGTGATAATAATGGGCCTAATTGAGATGAAGTTTAATGGGTTTTCTCACACACTTTGTCATTAGGCCAGGGGCACATCTTATTGTCATCTTTTCTCCGTGGATGTTGTGTTAGTTGGTCCTAATTATAATTAAATGTTTCAAGGCTAGGTAGAACAACACTTTCTTTTTTTTTTTTTTTCTGTTTTGATGCCTGGGTCCTTTTTTTTTTTTTTTGTTTATGTTTTGGTTTAGGTTGTTTTTCATTTTTTTTCCTTCTTTCTTTTTCTTCACCATTTTAAAAACTTTCTTTCCATCCTGCTTACCATCATCTGGAGCAAAATATTTCTATTTACAAACTTTTTTCATTCATCCAGTTCATGGCTAAACAATTTGCAGAGAGCTCATCAAATCTGTTAATGATATTTGACCAATGTTGAAAAGATATTTTAGGCAATCAAGGAACGAGTGTCATAAATATATCTTATAGACAATTCCTCTTACACACCCGTAAACAATGAAGGACAACTTCTTTTATTTCTAAAATAGGAATCATGTCTATATGATCCTTAAGACACTAAAGTTTTTCCCCATGTTACTAATTCTGATTATTTGTGTGTTCTTAAAATTCTACAAGTTTAGAGAGGATAATACCTCCTAAAGTGTAAATTTACTTTTCAAATCAGCATCTTGTGCAGTCAGTCCTGGTTTTCTTGCAATTATGTTGTCTGTGCAATGGAATGGTTGAATACGAAATATGTTGTGGCTGGTTCACAGTAACAAAATTAGTTTTCTGGTGAATATTGTAATATTAAAAAGGTGCCTTGAGAGAGCAGCTACTGAAATCATGAGAAGAGAAGGGGTTGCTAAGATGCATATTTTTAAAGTATTACTGAGGTGTTGTCATTAGGAACAGTTTTTAGTTCCAAACCCAAGCATTCATTGTGGACAGCAATGCAATTCTGTCTTTAAAGCAGATTACTAAATGTATTAAGGATTAAACTTGTCTGTGGCCATATGCAGTAAAAAATATAAAGTCCAGGGACAGATTATAGATTGGCATTTAATGAAAAAATTAGTAAAGGCTTACCTGTGCTGACTTGAGGCATAATGATTATGCCTTTGAGTAGTCTGGAATAAATAAACAAAATTAGCATGTTAAGCAACTTGCAGGAGTCACAGTCAGTGAGCTGTGTCACTGAGCTCTGGACCTGCTGCACAGCCTGGCTTGGGGGGCATCACAAGGGGCTAAAGGAAGGTGGGGAATACACTCAGAGAAATGGGACTGCATTCCAAACCACAAAGGGTTTCTGTGTGTTTCCTCTTTTAAGACAAAAAACCAGTGACAAAAATTCTTTTGAGGCCACATGACCTTACCCCTGGGTCTCCTATAAGGATGTTTCCTATAGGGATGAACACCTCTGAAGCAAAGCAGCTCTCCCCAGCTCCTCTGGAACTCGAGCAGTGTTAGTTTATGTCCTAAATTTTTATTTGGTAGCCCTTAGTTAAGTTTCCCAGCCGTGCAAGCCTTTGATAAATCCTTCCTCTGATGACAGTAGTGGTGATAATGGCAATAATAGTTCTAGGCAAGGCTTTGTGCTTAGATTATGTTACTGGAGGTAAGGCTATGTGTGGTAGTACCCAGGTACCAATACCTTTGTTGTTCTTCAGGGCAATTCAAAGTTCAGAGCTCCCTTTCCCTTTCCTTTCCCCTTCCTCTTGTTTCTGTGTCAACAGTCTAAATAGACTTGGCAAATCGTGCCGTGTGAGCAAACGTGATAATCCAGCTCGCTTTCTTTGAGCTGTTTTCCTGGCATCCAGATGGATTACTGAAAGTTTAATTTAGGCAATACAGTGAAAACTGGAAGTGAAGGAAGTCTTGGAGGGAGAATCTCCTGAAGCAGGAGGTGTCACTTCTGACAGGTACTCACATCGACACCGTAAGCAAGGATTTGGTTTACATGCAAAGCTTTATGAAAAACAAAACCTGCAGGTACTTCTGGGAAACACTGCCAGGAGACAATAGCTACCTATTGAAATGTAAAATAAATAGAATTTAACTCTTCCAGAATGAAATGTTCATGTTACACAGAGGCATCTTGAGAATATAAGCACGTCTTTCTTTCACTTGGGATTTTCTGCAAGCATAGCTTTCATTTTAATTCACCACCTTGCATGTCAACTTTGTTTGCAGCTGCTGTGTTCTTAAATCTGGATATGGGGTTTCCATACTTCCAAAATGCAGTTTGCTTGGCTTGAAGCTTGATTTCAAAGCAGAAGACACTGCCCATGGCTGAGGGGTTAGGTCTTTAAGGTCCCTTCCAGCCCAAACCATTCTGGGGCTCAGTGATGATTCTGTTATTGAGCCCAGGATTTATCACAGTTCATCTTTTGTAGTGCCATCTGGTGTCAATTAAAAGAATAGTTAACCTTGTTTTCTAAGTGTTCTAGCTGGAAAGTAAAACCAAAAGAGTGAAAAAATAAAATTGGTGCTCAGTATAAGAACAGTGTAAACTTTGTTTCTTACACATGCATTTTTTTTTTTTTTAAAAAGGAATATTTGAATTTTAAAAAGGAATCAAGGTAAGTGATCATTTCTTACCAAATACCCTTTTGGAATGTTTGTGGTTAGTCTTATTTTGTGTTACCTCTGAGGAAATATTCTGGGGAGCATGGTTTGTGGGAGGCAGAAATAATTTTGGGTTTTTGTGGTAACTTGGCCTGCAAGGAGTTTTATGGCACTGCAGTAACTGGTTTCAGTTTCTACCTTCTACAAAATAAAATTTTCTACCTGAAAGATAGATTATAAATTGTATCACTTTTCTTCTTTACTTTAAAATGTAATTTAAAAGCTAATGTTTTATACACACACATGTGGTCAATAAGGCTTTAATATATATGACATGAACTAGATGTTCTAGTTGGCATTTTACATGTAGGAAAACACCTTGTAGCCACAATGGACTATTTCCTGTTTCCCTTTCACAGTAGATTTCTCATAAATAAAAGGATGCCCATGACAGAACCCTAATTGTTCCCAAATATATTTCTTGGGTTTAGATTAAATTTTAAGACATTGTGATACCTTATCTGGGCAGATAAATGATTAGCTGACATTGTCTAAAGTAGACTGTTTCCCTCCAAATGGAGTTCAAGTGTTGTCTCTAGAAACTTCTACTCTTTTACAAGATTGGAATACTGGCAATAATTTCTGTTTCTTTGTTTGTGGCGATGGGTTGGGACTGAAATTCTTGCCAAATATATGCCATATATTTCTGGACTATCATTTCAGTTTTCTGCCTGGAGAGCCTGGCCCTAAATTTTTGCAGTCTCAAAGAAATTTGTTCTTTTGAAGTTAATAAAAACTAAACCAAAATATATAGAGGTTTTTTTGCTGACGATGGAGATCTTGATTTTGCTGTATTCTGAATCTAACAGATGGTATTTTAGAGGACAAAAGGACTTGCTGCCTGTGCAAAAACTTGATCTCAGTGCAACTCTCACTTGAGGTTACTGTAAAAACTTACTAAGCAGATTAATCTAATTGAAATGATTGACCCAATCCTTTGTATTTTTCAATTTATCCTTAGTGTATCCATCAAGCTGTGCCTCACAAAATATGTAATTCTAGCACTTGGAAGACACCTACCTTGATTCCTAGTACTTCTAAAATTTGTGGTCATTTGGTTAACTGAAAATGGTCTTTCTTTTTTTTTTTTTTTATTTGATTAGCCATAAATTAAAGAAACAGCACCAAAGTGTCGGACCATTTTCAGAGATTAGGCATCAACAATAACTATTTCATTTGGTTTCTCTGGGCTCAATCTAGAGTTTCTCCATCAAAGTCAAACACAGATGTTTGTATTCTTGACTGAAATGGGATCAGAATCTATTCCTGCTTCCTTTTTTTGCCTGTCTTTAATTTATTTAATTAGTAGTTCCTGAGGTCAAGGAGCTAATGGGAGCTGGATGGCTGGGTCTGAGTGCTCTTAGGACAGGTCACAGGTCCTGCATGGGCACTGCTCCTTCCACCAGCACCTGAATCCTCTGCAGAGCTCCCTGGAATTCTGCCTTCCATGGGGAGTTTGTCACGGTGTGACTTGACTCTCTGTAAAGGTTTAGGTGCTTGTTCCTTCAAGTCAGGTTTGGAATTCATGGAAAGAAAGGTGGAAAAGGCTGTGTTTCTGCCAAGCTCAGTTTAATGATGATGATGATGATAGTAAATTCACCTGCCAAGCTACCCAGCTAGTGTTTAGCTAGGCCTTGTGCATTAAATTTTATTGACTAGGCTTGCAAAAGTTTAGATCCCTTAAAAAGCAGGTAGATACAGTAACTGACTCCTATTGGTATAAATACAAGCTGACTGTGAAGGTCGAGA
The DNA here is from genome assembly GCA_035583185.1 of Anabacerthia variegaticeps. Lineage (NCBI taxonomy): Eukaryota > Metazoa > Chordata > Aves > Passeriformes > Furnariidae > Anabacerthia > Anabacerthia variegaticeps. The sequence continues at coordinate 4,141,695 of JAWWEW010000146.1, read as the reverse complement.
GAGAAATGAAAAAATTGCTGTCTCGATCATCCATCTCTTGAAAATATGAAAAACATGAAAAACTTGACCCTTCCCTGTATCTTTGCTTTTATTTATTTATATTTTTTCCCCTTTGATACTGAGAAAAGCTCTTTAAGTATTCTAAGATTTAGGAATTTTGGGAATGTTAAGTTTCCACAGCTATCTCACCCTTTTTGTCACCTAAGGTTGCAGCAAGAGCAAAAATACAGTAGACCTAATTATGCAACTGTAATCACATATAATTGAGCATTTGATGTGATGTAGACAAGCATTTTTTTTTTTTTCTTTTTTATTTATTTGTGTCTACAAATTGCTTCTTACCAACATCTTCTCTTCGCCAACAGATGGCAGCAAAGGATTGAGAAGGAAATTTGCTTTATTTTGTTTGAACAAATAATTCTCTGCCAAGGAGCAATCAAATATCACTGAAGGCATGTTTTCTTCATCTCAGCATTATGAGATAAATTTTTAAAGATGCTTTTTAGTGATCAGACAACACAAGAAATATAAAACTTGTGATTATTCTTCAAGGTTGTTTTTAAGCTCATCTATCTGATAATGTGAATGCTTCAGACTGAAATTCTTCCTAATATAATACATAAAGGAACACTGACATTCTGTTGTCAGCATGCACAAAGAATCAGACTGTTTTCTTCCACTAAAATCTGTATTTTTTGATAAGCTTATGGCACATGACAATTTCCATGGAATTTCCTAACAGAAAGACCCAGACTCACAAATTCTTCAGGAACGTGGCTTCCTGTTCAAAGTTCCCGGCATATTTCCTATTTGGCATGGATGCTCAGGAGGGGAATTGGCAGGGGACAGTACTTTTGAGTGGAGTGTCACAGGAGTGGTTGGTAAGAAACAACAAAGGATGCACATAGGAAATCACAGAATCAGAGATGGTCTGGGTTGGAAGGGACATTAAAGCTTATCTCGTTCCACCCCCCCTGCCATGAGCAGGGACACCTTCCACTAGCCCAGGTTGCTCCAAGCCCCTTCCAACCTGGCCTTGGACACTTCCAGAGATGGGGCAGCCACAGCTTTCCTGGAGAACCTATGAAAGTACCTCAACCACCCTCAGAGTAAAGAATTTCTTCCTAATATGCAATCTAACTCTGCTCTCTGCCAGTGGGAAGCCATTTCCCCTTGTTCTCTCACTCCATGCCCTTGTTGAAAGTCTCTCTCCAGCTTTTCTGCAGCCCCTTCAGGTACTGAAAGGCTGCCATAAGCTCACCCCTGAGCTTTCTCTTCTCCAGGCTGAACAATCCCAAATCCTTTGGCTTTCCAGAAGTTAGATGCTTGCCATGTACCATAGAAGAATTACCTTCACCACCTGGGCAACCTTGGATGAGAGACTTAAGTCAGCACAAGTGACCAGTGCCTGAAGTTGTGGGTGACTTCCAGTTTGGGGAGCATTGTGTGTCAGCTGAGCTGTGCACCTCCTGCACTGCCTGCCTTGGTGGCAGTGTCACACTGGTGTGCTTGTACCCCTCCCAAACAGAAGCTGGAGCTGCTGTAAAATAATGTTATTCCAGGTGACCCTATGAATTTGGATTAGGACTTTTGGACAGTGAGGGATTACTGCAGGGCTGGGACATATTTGGTGTTTTTCCATATCCCAGGGAAGGCTACACTGTGCTTTGCTTTCAGAATACAGGGGGAGATGGTGGCGGTTCCAGATGGGTCTAAAGTGATTGCCAAGTTCAGCAGTTGCCAATCTGTCTTGGGCTGGTGGAGCTACTAATTAAAGCTGCTTTTTCTCTTGCTCTGGACACAGTGTTTCTTTTTCCAATTTTTTGCTTTTTCTATTTTAATCTCTCCATACCCAGTGTCTGACTGCCATTTCACTCTCCCTAGTCTTTTCATGCTGCCTCTTTGCCTCACATTCTGCTTCTCTCCTGTTGCTGCTGTGTCTTTGCCAGACTTCCAGAGCTGCAAGGAAGCACTAGCAATACTAGAATAATGGTGTAATTGCATCTTTAGTTTTCTTTCACATCATTACAGCTGCCAGCTCCCAAGAACGGCAGATCTTGCAAGGAACCAGCAAATCATGGTGGTGCTTACTGCCTTGTGCAGTGTACCAGTTAAACCAGTGCTGGATCTGCTGAGGTACCAGTTAGAACCAATTCCCAGCAGGAGGGATTTAGCTTCAGTGTTAAATCAGTTAGAGGCACACACATTCGTATATTCTGCCTCCTTGGAAAATGCCCAAGCCCAAATCGTAAAGGTACTGTGACACTGATAAAAGATACAGAATATATTGCCGAGGTGAGAAATAGAGTACAAAAGCAATGAGAATATATGCTTGTGTGACAGAATGCAGTTTGACTCCATTGCGGGGTCCTTTTCTCACTAACCCAATTGGCTGTGATTGAAGAACCCAAGTGTAAGAGTCAGACAGGTAGCAGCTGTCTTGGAGGAGCTGAGTGTTGTAGCAGTGTATTGTTCAACACAGACTGAACTACAACGGTGGTGTAACTCAGTTAATACCTATATTATAAGAAATCTGTTGAAGGTTTGCTTTTCAGATAATGCAGTGTTAGCTTACATGTCTTCCATGTGTAGATTGTTCTCTCTGCAGTTCAATAGAGAGCTGAAAGAATCATATCTTTTATTAGTTTTCTTAGTATGTGTTTTCCAGTGGCCACTATAGGATCAGGATAATTTGATCTAATCTGAATGTTAGCATCAACATTATTATTGTGCTTGACAGGGAGTGAGGACTAATGACTAAAACATTGATAAATTGAATAAATTGATATGTCATATTTAATTTGCTTATTTGCTATTTACTGTAGTGAAATATTCATGTCAGTCTGGATTTGTGCCATTATGCCTGCAGGTCGCTCTGGGTTTTTTTGTTATACCATATATCTTACTTTAGAAAGTCACATCATTACATCTGACAATTTTACTGATGTCCGAGCAGGTATGTTTTGTAATGCTGAAGTTATTGTATGTAGTATTTCAGTTTTGCTATTTTGAACATGTTTTTGGGTCTTTTTCAGAACTACAGAAGACACTGGGGTTTGTTCACCTTAAACAGAGCTGATATTGCAGGAGAAGAAGGAATGGGAATGTCCCAGTTGAGTGTATAAACCAGTGAGTCACTGAGAGTTGGTATCAACTGTTACGGTGTTTGATCATAGTGTGAATGTTCATAAGAGAGAAGCTTCTCTTTTCTCATGTAATGCCATTCTCTCAGCAACTTCTTAGTTTGTGAGAAAGAGTTGCCATAAATACACCGAGGAAAAAGTTCTGATTGTGTTGTGCTGACAGATTGGTTGTAACATGAGGTCATTACCTGCACAGCTGCCAGCAGTGTTGTGTTTGATGCAAGTTTCCAAGAGGAAGAAAAATGAGGCTGGCTGTCTATCTATCTAATCTATCTATCTTATCTATTTAATCTATCTAATGTAATGTAGTGTAATCTAATGTAATGTAATCTACCTACCTACCCTATCTATCCTATCTACCTACCTAATCTATGAGAGGCCTGAGCTCATAGTGAACCATCCAAAATTGTAGTGGTTAACCTTGAAAACATCCTTCAGCCTTGATCATCTTTGCCTGAAAATATGACGTTGAATAGCAACGTGAACTTCAACCAGTTTTAATGAAACATTGTTATCTCTGAGATAGGAATAATGTGGATAATGATCTCAAATGTTTTAAACAGTTGTATTTTCTGCAACTTTTAAAAATACATATAGTGAAGTAGGGTGAGGGGGGAGTAACAAAGAGAAGGGAAAAGGAATAACTCTGTGCTGGGTGGGGGTAAAATGCATTTGAATTTCAAACATCCCCGATGGTTTTACTCAGCAGAAATGATCTGCAACTCCTTTGTGTAAGTAATATCTCAGCAAGCCTTGTAACAAATCCTCACACCCCACTGACTTTTAAGACTTAGCAGAAAATGAGTTGCTGCATAAAAGATGCAACAAGTTAAAAGGGTCTTTTCATTGGGAGTCAAAATAAATGCTGCAGAGAGTTGGTGCTTTCACTGTCAGGGACAGGTGAATTATGTTTCCACTCTCATCCCATCTCACACAACTGCTTACAGCCTTTCGAACACATACCTGGGGATCTCTCTTCATGTGAAACTTAATCCATTTATGTGGAGGACAGTTAAGAGACTAGTCTGCTGCTCATTAAGGAATGTAAAAGGAAGCCCAGGATAAGGAACATGCTTTAAAACAGTACCCAGGAGACAAGAGGGGTAGGCAGGGGATTGGAATGTGAGTATTAAAACAGTTTTAACTGTCATTATTTTTTATTAAGCATTGAGAAGTCTGAGGAGATTTTATAACAGTAAAGATTTAATTCTCTGTATGGTTTAGGGGCCAACAGAGAGGATTTGTTTTAAAACACTGAAATGAAAATGACTTGCATCATGTTGTAAAAAGGAATAAAAAAAGACACAAAAAGGAGACTCTGAAAGCAAATATAGTCATTGATTCCTGTCCTATGCCTTCCTTCAGGCAATCACTGGCTGAAAGCACCAGAAAGGCTCTAATATTTTTAAAATGGAAAAAATGTTGGGAGGTCTCTAGAAAATTCCTTTGAGAAAAAGAATTTGAAAAATCAGTAGCTCACTGAAAACATTATAACATAGTAAGCGTTTGTGACAAGTTTCCATGACAGGTTGGCAACCTTTTGTCATTGAATTAGTATATGAAAATAATGCTTTCCTGTAGTAACCTGCAAAGATTCCTTCTAGGTGTGTTCTATTTATTATGTCAAATTCTTATTTTCTTAATCCTAAATGCCAGTGTTAGAAGTGTCTTGTGACAAGTATGAATGAAGCATGGTCTGAAAAAACTCTGACAATTCTAATACTTAAAATTACTTTATGCCTGTTGTGTGTTGCTATAATGGAAGAGTTCACGGTATCAGCAGCAGTAAATCTGGGTATTAAAGACAGATTTTCATTCTTGGAAGCCAGGAAGGATCAGTTTTATTTTAGATAGTACTAATAGAACTTTGGGGAGGGGGAGAATAAAACCCAAAATGACCTTCAACAAAAGGCACACAAATTTTATTCAAATTAAATTTAGAAATTATAAACCTAGGCAAGGATATTTTGTCTTTTCAAAATACATGATTCCTACAGAACTATTTTTTAACTTGCCTAAAAAAAAACCACTACCAACAAAAAAAATCCCACTGAAGCCAAAATGTGTGTTATGTTAGGAAGTAGTTTCAATGTCTACGTTGCGTTCAGCAGACAATGGAATCTGTGGCAGCCACAGTGTTGGCTGATCTGTGAATGTAGCTCTAGTGTGGTAAAAATGCTTTGGATTTGGGTGATCTCACCCCTGTCAGCACAGATTAAATCCACTGTGTTTCACATATGATCTCTTGTCCTATATTCTGTATAACTAACCTTGAACATGGGCAGAAGGAGAACATGCACAGAGAACCCAGGGAGTTTCATGACTATTGTTGAGGCAAATTCACCTCTCAATTGCCCAGAAGAAGGACTTAGAAGACCCTGTGTGTACCACTAGAACAGGGAAGAGTCAAGTCAAGGACTGAGAGCAAAGGCTCTCAGCCCATTGCACCAAAATGCTTTTTGAAGGCTCATGTTCAAAGCCTTGCTCTGTGACTTCTCCACCTCTCCCCCCCCCACAATTTTGAGTTCCTACAAGTAAGTGAACAACTTCATGCTTTGTTTCTTTCCTCTTTTCCCTGGTTCTTCCTCTTGCAATAATTGTCTACAAGTAACAAAGTTTGCTGCCAGATAACAACAATAGCAGACGCTTTCTAGGAAGCAATTAGCTCAGTGGAGATCTTGTTTTCATTTTTCTTCCTGAAAAAACTCTTTCATTTCTAAATGAGAATTTACAGATTCAATTTTGTAGTTGGTAGCAATTCTGAAATAGTTCTTAGATATGTTTTAACTGACCCGTTTACAGGAAAAATGAGCACAAATACAAGAATCTATTGAAAAGCCAGACACATACAAAGTAGAGAGTTATAATATGGTTGCCATAGACACAACTTCATATTCTCTTTTCTGTTTACTGCATTGATAACTACTTTATTGAAAACCAAGGGAAAAAAAACACAACCTGAAACAACAAAACCAAAACTGTGGATGTTCTGAAAAGGCTGTTTTCCTTCCTACCATAATAAGATTATTTTCAGAGCTCTTCTAACCACTAATTACCATAAGGAGATTGTCCAACCAGCTCCAGTTGAATATTTGCATGTGCAAGAATATGTTCAAGATCAATATGTAATTATGATATGCATGGAAAAATATTTCATAGTCAAATATAGAAAAACAGATGGACTTGCTACATATGGGTAGTAGAGATTTAAAGTTAGTAGGAAAAGTATAAATTCTGTAGATATAGAACAAGACTGTAAAAGTCCTTATTCTCCCTTACCAGGAAGACAGTATGTTAATGTATCTGAAGTCTGCTGCTTTCTTCTTTTGTACATAATACCTCAAATGTCAGTAAGAGTTGATACATATGTGCATGTGGGATAGAAAAATCGAGAGCTTTTCACATAGTTTTGCATGTTATTTTACTAGTAAAATTCTCCATCAAATCACTGGAAGTTATAATCTCTCTTTGTGCTATTTGGGTGTCATCACAGTACCCACTAAGCCCTTGAAAATTCTGTTTATTGGAAATAGATGTGAGATAGATTTCTAAAATGTCAAAGGGAAGGCATCATTTTGTCTAACAGAAGGAGAGAAACCCAGACCATTCATTTTAAACCTTTGCTAGCTGGAATAGCTGCAAAGATATTATTGCTTAATAAAAACTTGACAACCCAACATGTAGGGATTTAATGGGTAACTCCATTAACAGTAACAGGAGCAGTTCAGCTAATCTCTGACACTGCAACTAGACTGCTGACAAGCTCAGCTGTTCCTGCAGATGAGGGAATTGTGGCAACTTAAAAGGTGATAGTCACAGAGTGAAAGACATTGTCTGAAGAAGAGTTAGACAGGATGTTTTCATTAACATTAAAAGAGCTCTTGTTATTCATTAGGCAACTCCCAACACCACATGAGAATTGTCACTCATAGTATCTTTTCACAAGAAATAGATGTATTGTATGGAAGTGTTTTATCTGTCTCCTTATGGAGTTTATGCATGAAAGCAAAATACAGGCAGTTTGGATTTTTTGTTAGAAGAACTTATTTTATCCGAAGTTTTAAACTGATTTTTACTGTTATGCTCAAGTTAACACAACGTGTCCTGGGCACTGGTGGTGGCAACATTTACATATAAGTAGTGGCAACATTTGTATATAAGACGCCAGACCTCAACAAAACTGCTGTTTCAACTTTTCAAGGCCAGGTTCACTGTCCTGCTGCACTTGTACTGTACTGTGTTTTCTTGGTGTTCCACTGCACACCAGCATCCCTCTGACATGTGGGAGGGTTGTAAAGGATGCTGTTAGAAAAACAGAAGTAGTTTCCAGTCTCACAGGTTCAGTCTTAGCCATGAGTTCAGGAGCAGGACTCCACATACACTGACCATCACTGGTGGCTGCCCCTTCTGCACAACCTGAATCAACCAAGAAATGTCACTGGAAGAATGCTGTGTGTGGCCAAAGGAAGGGGTGTATCTTCATGCAACAACAGAGATCACTCAGGTATGAAAAAGATAAAATGAAGCTAGTTGTAGCCTTTTCTAATCCAGAAATTACCCAATTGCTCATTGAGGGCACGCTGTGCTTGCTCAGGATTAGGGGGCATCGCAGACCGACACAGTTGCTGGGAGAATGACACAACACCCAAGTGTTTCTGCTGCCCCTGCTGTTCTGAAGTTTATTTTGAAGGACACCAGACTTCTGTCTCAAGTGTTCTTTGGTAAAAGCAAAATGAAAAATAGTATTTCTGAACTTTCTAACTTATAATTTTGGATAAGTCTCTAACATTGTCTTGCTTGAAAAGAACTGTGACCTTTTTATTCTTTTGGAAGTTTTCTTAGCTAATGAGAGGCATTTGTTGTTTCCAGCCTCATCTCCCATGTAAACTAGATTGCTCTGATGGAATTCTGTTTGGCTTATGCTTTTAAGGAATGAACTTGTAGGAACAGACGAGAGAAATGAAACTGAGAATTAGTTGTTTTTTAGAGATACATTCAAGAAAGGGTTTCCTCTGCAATACCCAATTAAAATAACAAATTTTTTGTTTGTTTGTTTCCCCCCTTTTGCTTTCTTCTTTTTGTTCCTTCATCACATTCTTCCTTTTGAAGTGGTAGTTATAATTGTGAGGGTGTACATGTAGTGAGTGTGGAAACTTTCACCTAAATGGAGTCCCAGAATTAGAGGGAATGCAGGCAATGTCACATTAAAGATTGTCTGGTGCTAATTTTACTATATTTTCATTTTGTTTCAGATATTATTTTGGGTACTTTAGCTTGAAGCTTATAAAAATCATTAAATCTTTAATATAAAATTGTGATTATCTGGGAGCAGAATAATAGGGAAATTTTCTATCTCAGTAGAACATGTAATTAAAAAAAAGTGTCAAAGCTATGTATGAAGTTAGACTTTTGGTGTTCAGAATAAGTAAAATATGTGCACTGTGCCTTTTTACTTTGTGGGGCAATGATAAACCTTTATCTAGATGCAGATTGCAACCTTCCTCCATTAGTCATATCTAAGCTTTTATTTTAATTTCTTCTTCCTTTGTCTTTACCACTGCATTTAAATGTGGAGCTGCACTGTAGTGTTCCAGTTGGGTTTTAATTGGCTTTATTATCTATTGTGTAGAACTTAATCAATTCTATTGGATGTTATCTGCAGGTGCCTACAGTAAGGGCATATTACATTGATTTTTCATTTTTCACGTCAAACCCACTGCATGCATACAGTTGTTGCTGTGTTTGCTATTGACAGCAGGGTTATTTACAGGCACTCAGTCAAAATGTAACATAGATCAGGACAATTACAAACTCCATAATATGGATTTATTACACAGGCCATAAGAAAATAGTAACTTGTGGCAGCTGGCTATCCAAGGTGAAGGATTCAGGGGTGTGAAGAGCTTGGGAAAAGCATTCCTCTTCAGTGCAGGGGTTCTGCTGCTGAAGGTGAATGTCCTCCAGTGTTCTGTGGTGATGAGTGCACTAAGATGTTGTCTCCTACCTGTTAGGAGTGTTCTTATGCAAGCATTTGATTTTTCCAAACTGCAGGTCAACAGGTTATCCTTCATGTTGAAAATGTTATACAACCTGTAAAACCAATTAAATTCCACGAGTGGGGGACTCTGGAGGTAGATGAATGTGCTGGTTTTGGTGGGGTACAGTTAATTTTCTTCCCAGTACATGGTTGTGTTTTGGATTTTTGCTGAACACAGAGATGATAATATAGAGATGTTTTTGTTATTGCTGAGCAGATTTTCTTATATTTCTTTTTTTCTTATGCAGAGCTAAGGCCTTTACTGCTTCTTGTATGACCATTCTGGCAAGGAATTTGAGGGTTTGTAGGAGGTTGGGAGGAGACACAGCCAGGGAAAGTGACCTCAGCTTACCAAAGGGATGTTCCAGACCATATGAATCACTGTCAGTATATAACGTGGAGGGAAGAAGAAGGAAGAGCAGGGATATCAGGAGTGGTGGCATTTGTCTTCTCAGGTAACTGTTGTGTGTGATGGAGCCCTGCACTCCTGGAGATGGCCCAACACCTGCCTGCCCATGGGGAGTGGGGAATGAATTCCTTGGTTTGCTTTGCTTGTACGTGTGTGGTTTTTGCTTTCCCTGTTAACTGTCTTTATCTGGTTTCCTGGCTTTCACACTTCTGATTTTCTTCCTGATCCCACTGCAGGAGTGGATAAAGTGGCCCTGTGAGGCTTGGTGGCTGGCTGGGGTTAAATCGTGACAATGATGAAAATACATTTGAATGCTAACCCTAATTTAAAACTCAGCAGTGCATTTTCACTACCAATAAAAAATTGGGCAATTCATCTTAATTGTGAGGAAAGAGAGGTAAACTGGAAAAGGCAGATGGAATGTGTAGGTAATCCTAATATCAAGTGTAATTCTGTCATCATTTCACTGTATTTTGTCCTCTGGAGCACTGTGTCACTGGATATTTTCATAGGTGTGCTGATCCAGGTGCAGTTGTCCATCTGTACAGAGCTTTTGGGGGAGATAAGGTTTTGCCTACAGTTGGGAAGTGGCCAGACTTGAAGATTCTCCTTGTGTCTAAATTTACCATAGCAAGATTTAAATCATCTGTTTTAAATCGTGCTTCCTAGTTGCCCTCCCCCTAGACAGCAGTATTCCTTGCAAAATGCATATTTTTCTCTCTTGTGGTAATTTTTTATCAAGGTTTCCAAGGTAATCTTAGAATTCTTAGATTCTCTCTGCAGGTTTGTTTTTTTCAAATGCTGTGGTCTGCACAGGGAGTTCCATATTATCACTTCTGATATTTCTCTTTTTTTGTTTCATATAGTGCAGGTTAATAAAAATCTACAGTCCAATTTTGCACCTATTTTTTTCTGTTGCCGAACACAAAGTGGATTGATTAGAGTCACACAACTGTTTGGGAGTATGGTTGTGTTTTGACTGAAGAAAAGGGCTGTAATCCAGCAGCCTGCCAGTAGATGCTAAAGAAATGGTGCAAACAGTCTTATTTGTGTTAGATTTTCTTTCTAGGCATATCTCTGTCTTTTTAAACCACGAATAACTTCTTTTCTCTTTAAGTTCTTATCAAACTGGAGAGGTTTTGAATTGTTTTAAAACCAGGATTTCCACAAACTCACCTGTTTCAATTGACTAAGGTATGAAAGAAGAGTATTTTGGTAGTATGAAAAGACTTGCTTGGCTTAATTAGACATCCAGCAATGGTTTTTGATTCTCTGAGATATTTTGGATACCAAGGAAATTCCTTGGAAGGAAGTCAGCATTGTCTATGATTTGATGAAAGTGGTTTTCCTTTCTCTTTGACAACATATCTGTAAGGTAGGATGAGGTCTTGCCCATGGTCTGAACTGCTGGCATCTCTGGGCAGGTTTTACCTTACACCTTTTAGAGATTCACTATTTCCATCAGTCTTTTTGTAGGAATGCTGAGAAAGAAATCTGGTTCAAGCTCCATTCAGTTAGATCGATGTCAGAGCCGTGTCACTGTCACTGCTCTCTCTTGCTCTCTACCCTTGAACAGTGTTAAGTATTGGGTTGCAGCAGTATAATGCATTCCTCTTGCTGATAAAAAGCAGTGCAATTTATTGCTTAAATGGAATTTGAATAACACTGTTGAAATCGATAGCAGCTTCTTATCCATATAAAGATAATTGATCTTTTTGAGGCTCTTTAAATACAATGAGCATTTGATTGTGTTTCCTTCCATTGCTCAGCTTAACACGTTAACACAGTGAAATTAAATGTTGCTTGTAAAATGACTGTAACATTCAGTGGTTTTTACATCCACACAACTTCTTTGGTCTGTTTTAACAGATTAGCTGTAAATGGAGACAAGAGCTGCTGCTTTGAAATGGGCAATACAGCAAGCACATTTCTTTGCTGAACACGGAAATCACTTATATCTGTGGCCTCTGCTCGCTTCACACTCCAGCATTACTGTTTTTACCATTTTCTAACATTAGTCAGATCCCTCTGTGTCTATCTGATTTGAAAGCTGAAGTTTGGAACTGGAAATGGAGTCTTTTATATTTCAAATACATATGTACACCTTAATCCTGCATTGACCCAGAAACGTGCAGTTCACTGCCTGAGCCAGTGAGTAGCACGAAGAAGGAACCTGGGAGATCAGGGAGAGAAAAGGTCTGCAGACTCTCTTTTCCCTGTGATGACACCACAAAGAAGCTGCCTCAGCCTGTGTGTGATGGGTGCCAGGCTCTTCCCACTCACAGTAGTTCCTGCTTGAGTATAATTTAGCACAGAATGATGATCTGCCTTGCAATGTTGCTAAAAGGCACATTTTCTTATGTTTCCTCTTTTTTTTTTTTTTTAGCATTCAAGGTGTTCTACAGATTTTTAACTGTTAAGGCTCTTAGAGAGAATCCCTCTTTTCTTTTAGGGTCTGAATTTTAATTTCATTTATTTTTGTGTGTGCTGCAGTTGTGTATTAGAGCAGAGGGTAAAGATCTTTGATATTTTCAGTGGGCCACCTCCCCTGATCATCAATCAATGTGAATCCATTAGAAATTTCCCAAAAAGAGTGTTATTTATTTATTTTTTTTTTTTTGTGATCAGTTAATTATCACCTCAAACTTCTTTGTTTGCTTTTGTTTTTCATTTATTCTCAATCAATTGGTCATTAGACTTGTATCAGAAGTACAACCCTATCATTCTGCATTACCACTACTCTGTATTTTATATCACTTTGTAAGTTTGGAAAATTATACAATTTTTAGACCAAGCCTTGAAAATGTTAAAAATTTTAAATATGTGTTACAGTCTGAACTGGGAGAGGAAAACAAGTCTCTTCTATGCCATACACACTGAAACTTTTGTCCAAAGATTTTCTGGTTTTACCTGATACAATAAATATTACATTCCCCTTCATCCCACTGCAGGTGGTAAAATTTATCACACAGACTCTAATGGAGCCTGTGGCTGATGAAGAGGTCTTGTTACTGACCTGATGATGGCTGATCACCATTACCTTGCATGTGTTCTGTCAGGTAAGTCATACAGTTACTGGTCTGTGAAAATGCTGCCTTATTCCTTTTCAACACGAGCATTTTGAACCAGCACAGCAGCAAATAATTTATGCGTAGGAGGAGGATAGAAATTCAGGGCTTCTTACAAAATGTATTTGCTTAAAAATTCAGAAAGTGTTTGTGAACATGTAAATGATTATATATTAATGAAACTGAACTTAATTACTCACTGGCTACTGTTGAAAGTGGTGGGCATGGCAGCCTGATGGAGATGCCATGGGTGAGGCTGGATGTTGGTTTGTAGTAGGTGCACACACTACATCTCTCTGAGCAGGTGAAACATTCAGCACTCAGGCAGCCACAGACAGGATCAAAAGCCTCATTCTGTTCCCTTCTGTGGCTGATCAGGCTAAAAGTCTGGTAGTTGGTTAGAATATGAATATCATAGGTACATATCTACGAATGCAATGCGCATCTCCTCGGTGGCTGGCGTTAGCCTGGCGAGACTGCGGCTGGTCCCTGCATTCCCCGTCTTCCAGCTGCTGGCACCTGGCTATAGGAGCCCCCAGGGCCCACAGCCCCGCTCCAGTTACTGGTACAGAGCCAACTGGGCCTTAGGGAAGAGTCCTTGTGGAACTGAGCAAGATGAAAGATGCTTCAGGCTGGCGATTCAGAGTTCGGCTGCACAGAGCCCGTGGCCCGTAGCTGGCAGTGCCACTGCTGAGCTTGCTGGGCTACACGGTTCCATCTCCAAAAGCAAGTTGAACAATATATCTCAAGATAATAAAAAATAAAAAAAAGCCTGTTTTGCTGGAAGATTTTGCCCAGCAGTGTACCGTTACATGTAGTAGTTTTGCTTAGGGATGTCAAACACGCTGAGTTTAGCACTGTAGCTTGACAACAGGTTTCACTAAAAGCATATGCCATGAAGGTGTGGAGAAGTTGCTCAGTGAGGCAGGGGATTTGTAATGCTGTGGTTTACCAGCCTGGATTATTTGCTTTTTAACCAGCCATTCCTACTGCAACTCTTTTTTTTAGGCTTCCATTGCAAACGCCTTGTGACCTGTGCAGAGCAGTTTGCTGGATGCTGATGATGAGCTTTCCTATAAACAGGAAAAAGCAGTGGTTCTGAAGGTTTTTGTAATGTTTATCAGTAGGAAAACAGAAGTGGCAATTGCTTTTAATTGCCCAATAATTTTATTATTCAAAAGATGGAATTTACAGGAAGCAGCTGCAGTTGTAACTGAACCAGCTCTTTTAATGTGTTCCTGCTTTTTTCCTGTATTATATTATCTAATGGTGATAAGCTGCTGGCTTCAGTCAAATTTTGAAGTACAATAAGAGTTGGATTTATCAGGCCCTGGAATGAATACTGCACTACTCTCATTGAAAGACACCTTTGTGCATTTGTTGGGTCTGAATTGTCTATAGAAATCCCATTCCTTATATTAAATCAACTTTCATTCTTTGTTCCCTCAGTACACAAGTATTTTAAGATTCATAACCTATTTCTGTTTGGTTTTTCTCGCTTTGGAGTTTTTCCACCCGTCTCTATGTTGTTATTCAGTGTGTAAGAAAATGCAGCCCCACAATGAACACGCACTCAGAATTAATTAGCTGCTTTCTGTAAATACAAATAAATGACAGCAAGATCAAAATGAGAAGTGAAATGGTGAGGACTAACTGTTGTCACATCTGTAGTTCTAGTGTTCCTCATTTTAAAATATGTTTTAAAAGGTACTCTAATCCCTTTACTGCCCAATTATGTCCTTGGCCTATCTTGCTGCTCTTCATGTGGCCGGGTCCCACACCACAGAGGTGTCCTTGAGGGTCACACCAAACTCAAAGCTTCTCTGTGGTTTTCTTTGGGCACCAGATCACGTTTGAAGCTTTGTGAGCAGCTCTGTAGCTGATACAACTGGTAGAATTTAACTGACTCGTCATAGATGACCAACATTGTCAGTAGACCACAAATTCCTCTCAGCACTTTGAACTGAATGTAACTTGACCATCTCAACAGCAAAGAACCGAGGTGCCAGTTAATGTGCACATTGATAATTCTTTCCAAATCTGGCAGTTCTTGTCCAAAGTAAGGAATATGCTCCCTGTGTGGTCATAGATGACTATTCGTGAGAGAAGCAAAATTTGATGGAGCTGTCTTACTCATTGCAGGCTAAAACAAGAGTTTACTGTTCTACCATGATTTTTAGGGATGATTGGTGATGGTCTTGATGCGCTGGCCTTGTCTTGATGACAATCCAATTTGATATGGTCTTAATTCACAGCTGGCAATGGAGTATGAAAAATTGCAAGGTGACCTGCTGCAGACTAAGCACATGCTAAAATTGACAGCTTAAATATAAAAGCTGGGAAAAGGAATGTTTAAATTTGCTAATCCTCTTCGTAGTTTACAGAGTTGAACATGCTGTGTGGTGGTGTTTTTATGGAATGTGGGAAGGCAACAGTTAGACATGTTCTACCCCAACTCACCTTCGTTCCACATTAATATTGAATAGCACTGCAGAGAGATATGACTGTGCTTTTGTTAGTCTGGACAGGCAGCTATAAAACACTGTTGTAATTATATTTCTCTTTTCATTTGACTGGTGGAATTAAACAAATATTTTCCTTTGGAGAAAAGTAACAATTTGATGTTAATTGCTTCTATCTGTTTCTCAGCATTGTCAAATAACTTATTGTAAAAGCTACTTAATATTTCCAGGGGAATGTCATATATTGCATAACTTATTTCCTTTGCTGGTTATTTTGTTTGATGGTTAAGCAGTAATTGGAATGAAAGGAATAAAGAAGCACTTGTGGGTTGGGAACCACTCAAGGGATTGAGAATCTAAAGCAGAACAATGATTTTACATTTTTTTCCTTTTGTTAGGCTTTTCCTTTTCATATGTGAATTACGTGCAAGTAAGAGAGATTATAGGGAGAAAAATAAAGTGAGAATGCAGAACTCATTTAGATCAAACTCACTGTGCCTAATAAGCAGACAGGAAAATCTACAAACTGTCTAATCTTCACAGTTTGTTCTTAGCCTTCCTAGATGTAGTAGAATTCACAAAATCATACTGAGAGAGGAAATTAGCCTATTAAAAATGAGAAAACACAGGAACAAAGCTACAACATCATTCCAAGGGATATGTGGCTTCTAGTTACTGTGGAAGGGACAGTCATTAGGAAAACAGGAAAAGAAGGAAGGAGCATCTGCAGTAAAGATTTTCTGGAATGAAAAATATGCTTGGATTGCCACATTATTCAAATTTTGCTACTGTAGGACACATCAAAGGACAAATCAACTGTCAAGCATCCATCCAAAATATACAAGGTATTTGCATGTGTAAAATGTCTATTTAATATATGTTTACTTTTCTATTTACTAAGTTCTGTCAATTTAACAAATGAGTAAAATTTTGCTGGGCCAATTTTGCATTTTTCTGACTGATGAAAGATGTGACTCGTTTTCTTTGTCCACTTTTACTCTTAGGATGTGTTTGGGCAGCAACTGATCCTAGTTCTTATTTCTGAATGCACTTTAATGCATCTGGAAGCAGACACTTTTTTAGGGCAATTGTTTCAAGCACTGAGCCAGGGCTCAGTTATCTTGTTGTTACTTTTCTTTATCAAATGTCCCTTTGTTCTCAGAAATGTAAACTTCTTGCACGTTTTCTTCGAGGGCAACGTGCCAAGATGACCATAAAGACAAGCTTAGCAAAGGAAGTTCCACAATACACAGAATTTGTCAGTTCATCACGGAATGTGCTTTGGAAAATTCATAAAACTAGTCTTGCTGCTTTTGTTAAGACTCTTACAGCAGACTTGGTGTGTTTTTAACCAGATCTTCTTGCATGTTCTGATATAACAAGAATAGTAAACATTCTTTCTTTATAAACCTCTTTTTTATTAAAAGGAAAATCCAAACTATCCCTATCATTCCCTGTTAAAAAAGCTCCCAAAAACCAGAGGAAGAGGCAGCTCTAAGAGTCCTGTTTTATTTTCATGTGGCTAACTGAAGGGTCTGTAGGATGCATCATTCCCTAGTCCTGTAGCACAGTTTGATATGCAAATATATGTAACTGGTAGGTTTGGATTCCATTTTTTTTTTTCTTTGATATGGAAGGTTTCTTTTAGCTTAAATGATACTATTTATTTACTCGAAACCCCCAAATTTCTGCATGCTTAAGTGCCATTTTTGCTTTGGTAAAATGGAAGGAAACCTCAAATTACATTATTTTTGGTATTTTTATGTGAGGACTAAATTATTAAATTATTTTGGAGCATTTCTTTGCTTTTGTTAAAATTAGATGTTGAAATACTTTTAAGAGTTTCAATTAAGTAAATTGAAATTTACTATTGTATGTCCCTTCCATGTTAACCTTTTAATTAGATATAAGCAGTGTTTACATATTTAATCATACCTTACTTTAGAAAGAGCATTTTCAAGAGAATATCTTTTTTAATCCCCCCTTCTGCCACTTTAAAACCTTTAAGTCCATCAGGTATTTAGAGTACCTACTTTGTTTTTTTCTGTCTTTTAATGTCCTAGTAATACAACTGCATAGCCAGCAGATGTGCTTTTGCACCTTGAGGTGAATAAGGATAGAGAGGCAGAAAGGTAAGAGCCAGAAACACAACCCTCTGTGCTCGGATCTCTCTTGCTCCTGCAGAGAACTCATGTAGCTTGCATTGCCTTCTTGTACTTTTCAGTCTCACAGTTGTTATTTCATCAGCAAAGGGGTTTTTTCTTCAAAGCTTTACTCTGCTCTGTGTGTTTTTTACAAATTATTTTATAGACTGCTGTACCTCTTACACATAAATACTAAAGCCTAAAAATATAGGTGAGCAATTAAAGAATTAAAAGTGTGGTTTACAGTTTCCTTTAAAGTCTTTCTCTCAGTATGTCTGAAAGCTTTTTTGTACCACAGCCAAATTTGGGAATAGCTCAATAGCCCATTATAAGTAACAAGGAAGAAATCAGAAAATGGAAAAACTCTGAACAGATTGCAACAGGTCAGACTGGCTGTACCTGGAACCATCATTCAGATAACTGTGGGACCGTGTCTTCCTCATCTCAGAGCAAACAGACTTGGTCAGAACTCCTCTCTGAAGCAGGAGAGAAGAGGACGAAAATATTTAAAAACACTGGCATATGAATTTCTGTGCCATTAGAAACTAATAGATTGGGGGTTTTCCCCAATATTTTTCAAAACAGTTACAATTGGTGTTTGGGACATTAATTTCTCTCTCCAACAGATGGGGTCCATGCAAGAGGGTTGGAATCAGATGATCTTTAAGGTCCCTTCCAACTCAAGCCATTCTATGATGGCACCATCTCCTTTGGATTGTGGGTCACACCCACCAAACCCACTGTGTGCCTGACCTGCTGTGTGGGGATTTTCTGAGTCAGGGATTTCCCTCAAAACTGCTGTTCCACTCCCAACCAACCTATTAGTGCAGACACAGTCATATCCTTGTGGCTATTCTTTAAAACAATGAGCATGGACAAGGAGAAGAAATTTATATGGAATGCAACATACTCTTTCTTTTCCAGCAAACTCTACAAACTTGATCTTAAAGCTCCAAGTTTTGTTTGATGAAAGGTGAGTCCATTTGGGTTTACATCCTTCTTTAGCTGAGGCTAAGACTTGTGTGTTTTATATATGTGTTGTATATGTATATATAGTTTATTTTTTTTTTAAATTTGAAACTTTATTTGATAAAGGTGAATTTCCATGAGGGCAGTAGAAACTGCTTATGAAACAATAGGGTATTTTTCCTACTTTGTGATTTTATTTGATTGGATGGGATGGATCTGTGACATTTTGCAACTAATTCATTAAGAAAAAATTAAAAATCTGTGCAACTGGGAAATTCCTTGCTCTAGAAATAAGTATGGTGCCCTAGTGGAACTGCAGACTGTCATAGAACTGCTTCTGAATGTGATGGGAAATAAATTATGGAAATATATTTGAGCCATTGTAAATACAGCATTCAAAAGCTGGATTATATTAAAATACCTTCAATAAGGCTGTTGTAGTCATGCATTTGAAATATTCTTTTGTAAACTTTTTTTTTCTACAGATATTACTTGAGCCATTGCACCTATCCATTTAAGGATAGAGTGAGCAAAAATTAGGCTGCTGTACTTGGAAACAGGAGCAAGAACTGGGATTCAGAATTGACCAGGTAAGAAGCAAGACAGGAGGGACTGTCTTTGATGTGAGTAGACATCAAGATGGACAGTGGTTCAGAGTGGAGCTAAAGCAAATGTAGGATGCAGAATCCTGACTGCTCGGCCTCAGGGTCCCTCCATCCCACAAAGATTGCCCTACAGGAGACCATCTGACTCTCAGCACATGTCTATGCTCACTACTGCACAGCATTAAAGGTAATTTAATACATATTTTATATATATTTAGTTATAATTTTGGTTTCTATTTATAATATAATTGTATATGTAAAACCCCCAAAATAATAAAAATAATATAAATATAACCTAACAGCAATAAGGCATTATGTGCCTACTTGGAGAGGGGGTCTTTGCATTGGAAGTAGAAAGTTGTTGTAAAAAATAAATACTTTAAAAAAATGGTGTACTTCAGAAGTAAGATAATGGCAACACTGGACTTTGCTTTGGCTGTCTTCTGAAGGGAAGCAGCTGCAAAGTCTCCAGGAGTTGGTGTCAGGAGTCAGCACAGGTGAAAATGCAGAGACAAGGGGTCACCTTGCTTTATCTTTTTTAAAACATATTTATGTGGTGATGGCACCTATTGCTAATTAGGGTAATAAGAGTAGAGACAAGTAATAGGAATATAATCTTACCCACTTAATCAAAGGACAAAGTGAACTAACGTACCTTTCCAAAAAGGAGCACATGTTATCCTAAGGTGCTGGATGATGCTCAGCAGCTGACAGAACAACTCAGGCTGTAATTACACATAATTGGGTAATTACCTACCCTGAGGGCTTATGTGGTGCAGGCACTGCTAGAAGATCCATTCTGTGGAGGACAGAGTGGCTGGAGCAGAGCAGCTGGGGAACAAGAAGCTCTTGCAGGGACATTGTGGATGTGAAGGTGCCACGTGTGAAGAACTTGTATATTCTAATATTTAAACATCTTCACGTATTGTTAGTGAGTCAAATTTAGGTTCCTCGTGGTATGAGCCTCTTCAAGACAAGGGATGGCAGTTCCCTTCACTCTCCATGAGGTTCAGTTGTCTGACTTCAGGTGGTGGCACCTCCTTTGCAGGGTTTCCAGGCTTCTCAAAGACTGGGTGTGCCCCCTCTGAGTTACAAGGTTGGGAGAGGGATCTGGGTACAGGTTCTGAAGTAGGGGATCAAACAAGCAATGTGAGAATGGGTCAAAACTGAAGAACAAGAGTAGTCCTGAAATCTAACAGTGTTGCCAGGCATGAGCTAGAAACCGAATTTTGGCTTTATAGCTGGAGTGGCTTTAGATAAGTCTTTCAATCTTCCATTAAGAAAATTGGCCCGACAAAATCTCACTGAAAAAGTCCTTCCCCTCCACTACCAAGACTCTGATAAATGCTTTAAGTTAAGGGCTTCAAATGATTTTTGCAAAGTCTCATAAATGTTCCATATGTCACTTTCCCTAAAATTATAATCTGTTATCTCACTCAAGTGGAATAATAATGCATTGAAAAAAACCTAAATTTATCCCAGGTGCCCCAGCAGGTTGATTCTTCATTATGTGTTAATTGTTAATGGCAATTTTCCATGGAGCATCTGCCGGTTATAGTGAGCAGAGCTTCCAGAAATGATATATTAACTTTAAGTGTAGACTAACAGTCAATAAAAAGTGTTGATTTTTGTTTAATCTTTCTTTACTTACTTTGTGTGTATAAACTAGCAGGGTATGGTTATTATTTTAAGCAGCTGTACAAAATATTTTGATTTATAAAACAGCATAAAAATACAATTTCATTTAAGATCAAATTTAGTGGAGTGCTTTTATTTCTGAAATACTGAGCCTTCACCATGTTAAGGTCAGGCAATAACAAGTATCAGCTGAGATACTGAGCTACTATACACACAGTCGTATAATAATAGCATTATACCATACAATATTAATATTTAAGAATAGCATTAAGTTCAACTGGTGTTGAGGACATGGTATAATTCTGTATTTCAGTTCTTGTTTTAAGCTAAAAGAGCTGGTGAGAAAGATTAAAGTACAATAAAAATGTCAGTTGTGTTTAGTTTTTGAGCTGTGGTCTTCAACACCATCCACACTGGGGATTTAAACAAACCTGGCTGAGGTGACTGCACGTGTGTCTTCCTGTTGTCCCATGAATTTAAATTGTCAGGTACAGGGTATTTTATAAAAGCACCAAGGGATTATGGTAAGTTATAATTATTTTGAGAACATAGAAATAATTGAGGCTTACCACACTCCTGAGTCCCTTTGGGATCTCTCTGTGGACAATATCTAAATTGTGATCTGTTCCAGTTCTTTATGCACTGAGAACTGAGCATGTCTTTGGCTGTGTCTTAATTCTGTCTCGTTTAAGAGGATTTGAGGGCGCAGGGTTGGAGGAATCAGCCATCCAGTTTGGCCTGATCTGTACAATTATATGACCAAAATGACAGCAGATCAAGGCATGATCTTTGTGAGAGTCTCTCTCCTCAAGAGCAGAGCTCATGCCAAAGGAGTCGTATGTACCTGAGTGCTGTTTCCAGAGTGAAAAAGCCTATTCCAATAACATCTTAACAAAAACTTCATCCTATGATTAAAAAATACTCTACTGGTACTAAACAGTGACCTTATAGGAGGTAGGTTTACAATGCATATTAAAACTGGTTTTTAAGTTATGTCCAATCCGTTATCCAGATAAGGAGCAAAAGAAACATTGGGTTCAGGATTGTAACTCCAGCCTTGTGCTTACTATTTGCCAAAAAATAGATGATATCTTTTCATGTGTAATCCAACATACATGTAAAGGTAAATAAAATAACATTTAAGGAAGTTTTTATAAGTAACTTGAAGAGGCTCCTGATGAAAATATTACAATGGTGTTACTTGACAAATATTCAAATTCAGTTCCTGATGGTGTCATTGAAGCATGTTGTGTTTTCCAGAACTACATTTCTTACACATCTTTCATGTTCATTATCAACTTCTGCAATGAACCTTGTTTATATTGCAGAATTTATAAGCAAGCTTTGCTGTTTAAATGACCCAAATAATCAGGAAACTGATTATATAAAACATGTGAAAGATGTTGGGAAGCAAAAGCAGAATATATTATTCCCTCTTCGTAAAGCTCTACATGTTCTTTTTAATGAGAAATGTGGTTTTGAGTTGAATGTGATTCAACCTGTGATAAATATGTCAGTATTTTCATCATACATGGCCAATTTCCCTTGAAAGTCAGGAAACCAGTGTGGCTTTCTCCAACAAACACTTTTGCCTTGTGAAATATTTTTTTTCACATGAATCCAACCCCAAACAGGTGAATTAGAGACATATGAAAGAAAAAGGGCATTCAGTGGACAGGTGTTAGCAGTTTTCATACTGTCTGAATAGAAGAAGAAAGTCTCTTCATTACAAGATAACAAATATCTTAAGATTTTCAAATACTCTGTCTGCTGAATCTCAACATGAAATTTTGGGAAGACACCCATGACAGACAGATCAGTTTCCTTTCTCCTATTTGCAACATCATTAAATGCATATGATTTTATCCAGCCAGTTTGTTCCGGAGTTTTGAGTGTTTGTATTTGATTCTCACATTAATCATCGAGTTTAGCTTTTCACAGTGTGGTTGAAAAGAATTTGATAGATATCCAAAGCATATATTTATATGAAAAAAAACAAAACACAACAAACAAACCCTGATTCTGTTTCCAGTTCATGCAGTTTTGTTATGCTTCTCAGAAACCAGACAAAGAAGCAGCATAACCAAAGAGAATTAACTGTGGGAATATAGAAATTATCAAGATGAGCTGCTTGGAATGGATCACAGAGCAATCATCTCTCAGCTAATGAAGCTATGCTTTAATTCAGACTTCCACAAATGGGTGAGAGGATGGCTAGCCTAGAACTTGATTGTGGGGCATACTCTGTGCAATCAGGCTTCTCAATTCCTGGGTTTGTAGGATTTTATAGGGACGATATTGAAGATCTTGCAATGTGTGGCTCACCTTGGCTGTTCAGGTGAACAGATATAATGTTAGGACTGACAGGAGGGGCTGGGATGGTAAGAATCGTGGCATGTGCCTGTGGCAGTGATGGGAAATGGAGGGAATTGTTTTTCTCTGCAATAGTCCAATTAGTTGTTTTGGAGGGAGATTCTTCAAAGCAGCATTACTTTTGTTGGTTAATTAAACAGTTTGCTTGCTATAAAATTGCAGGATGTAATAGCAAATATTTGCTGTCAAGCCCTCCTACTGAGTTTAATACTTCAGAGGACTTGAGAGCTTTAGGAAGAGTCCTGTGTGCAATGTGAAACCAATGGTCTCTGATGGTTTGATACTTTGCTATTATTTTGCCAGTATATTTATTTATTTCTCTAAGCAAGCAAGCATTTAAAAAACCCAACATTGTAGGAAAGTCTTTTGTCCACCACTGAAACCACAAGGTGTAGTGATAAGAAGTGTGTGGTGCCCAACAGGGTGGACACGAACCTGGTCCAGCATGGGGTCCTCTCTCCATGGACCCACAGATTCCACCAGGATCCTGCACCAGCAGGGGCTTTCCATGGGCTCAGAGTGTCCTTCAGGCATCCACCTGCCCCAGGGTGGGGTCCTCCACATGCTCCACGGGTGGATCTCTGCTCCCCATGGGCTGCACCATGGCATGCCCACCTCTGCCTCCTGGAGCATCTCCTGCCCCTCCTCCTGCACTGCCCTGGGGGTCTGCACAGCAATTTCTCCCACATATTCTCCTCTCTCCAGCTGCAATAGTGCAGGTGTTTTCCCCTTCCTAAATCTGTTTTCCCCTAGGCATTACAACAGCTGCTGGTGGGCTCAGCCTTGGCCAGCAGCAGGTCCGTGTTGGAGCCCTCTGTCATTGGCTGTGTAGGGCACAGGAGAAGTTTCTAGAAGCTCCTCACACCTGAGACCAGACACCCTCTACCAAAACCTTGTCATGTTAACCCAATGAACTGAGACAGGAGACTTTCTTCTATCAAAGAAACTTTATTTTGCCAGAAGGTTTTTTTTTAGCCCAATTGATTTGAGAGATTTTTTTAATTTTGCTTTCAATATTGTCTTTCTGTCGACTTAGGAAGTAATTTTCTTTTCCAGACAATGCTGTGCACAGTAGTGTTTGGGTCTATCTGAGCACTCTCGTGACTTTTGTTTAGGAAAACTTGATTTTTTGATGACATGATCTGAAATAGAGTTAATAGGCTGAAGACTTGTTGAAACAGCTGGATTCCTCTTCCAGGAGGATTTGCAAGGAAGGTACAAGGACTTCAGAAGCAACAGTATGTTTTTTTATTTATTTATCAATATAGTATCTAGATACAGTTGCTAATGATTTTGTATGTTTCAGGGTTTGGGTTTGTTTTTATTTTTAAATGCTTACCTTGTGTTTTGAAAAGTACATGGTTAGCCTTGGCTTGTTTTCAGCTCCCCTGCATTACACTTGCACAGGAATCAGTGTTTTCTGTTGTCTGATTTTTGGGCAGTGTTTGCAGGTTGCTGTTTGGCTTTGCTCACTCTATGTACCCTTTTGAGTATCACATAATGTGACAGTGATAATGGCTGCTCAACAGAAGTAAGTGGCAGCAAGACTTTGCAAGATTTCTAGCACAATGGGAGATGATCTCTGCTAATCACAAAGGACCACACTCCAAATAATTTTCGTCACCAGGTGTGACTATTTATTTTCAGTCTTGTAGTGGCTGAAGCTATTTATCATTTTTAACACGTTTCCATCATAGTGTTGGTCTCCTGCTGTTGAGCCAACAGACCCAATTGAGGACCGCCTATATTTTTTGTATTTAAAGTAAATTCAATAGAAAGGCAACAGAATGGTTTCTGTACTTGTCTATGAAAAATTGCCTGTAAGGAGATCATATCCTTATGAAAAATAATCTTCAAAATTAAAGAGACTTGAGACTTTAAACTTCTGGAACAAATGTTTTAAGGAGTTAGAGAATCTATGGAATACATCCTTGAAATCGCTTTCTGACATTTTTTAGCTAAAAATATCAAACTCTCCATCTCTCTGAATAGAGTTTGCTATATAGTGCAAATCAATGCATTTTTACACATCACTACATCATTCTCCACTCAATGCTCAGAGCTTTCTGAGACCATTTTTATCAGTGCTCAGAGGAATTAAATGAAGTTCCAGACAGAGGTTCTTACTACAGGTGTATGTTTTTCAAGTTGCAAATACAATTATCCTTTCTGCATCAAGAAGGAGATTCAGCAGGGTATTCTGTACAGATGTCAAGACAGCATCTCTTCACATCAGTTTAATGCAATGTATTTGTCCTAAATTCCATGTTATTGGTTCAACCCACCTTTGTTTAGGAGAAGAACCTCCTGTGTAAAGGTCTGTGTATATACAAATTGAACAACCTTGAATTCTATTAGCAATCAGATTTCTGTGTGGCAAACCCACTGATCTGGGTACTAACATATTGAGAACAAGAAATGCAACACCCTCTTTGAGTTTTGAAAAATGTCTCTCTTTTTTATAATTATTAATTGAGTAATCTCACATTTACCCTTCACTGTTAATGCAGCACTGTTGTCTTTCCTTGTACTGTATTTGTCCTCACACAAATAAGTGTCCTAAATCATTTTCAGGGAAATGTTAAAAATAATGCCATGCTGTTTGGCATTAACCCACCATGATTTCATGAGCACTTTTTTTTACATTTAAATTCCCTGGCTACCAATTTGATAATCGAGGTTTTTGTTTCTTATTTTATTATTTCTATGAAAACAGTAAGCCATGTTGCCTTTTAATTTCTAGTGTAGCCATTTTGTTGCAGAGACGATAATGATTTTCAGGGTCTGACGGGTTAATTTATCACCAAGAAAAAGAGAGTGATTCACTGGCTACTTGTACCTTGTTCAGTGGACTTGAGATGTGGAACAGAACCAGCAAACAAAAGCCCATTTTACCTGTTTTCAACCCCTCATCACTATTCAATTCTGAGGAATATATTCTGTCTGAAATATTGGTAAGTATTGAACACATCTTTAAACAAAAGAAGGAAAAAAAGTAAAACCCAACCCTGCCTGTTGCTTAGCAGAGATTTGTTCTTTATTTGTTTTCATAAATGATTAACACATTCAAGCATTGTAAGCTAAAAAATACTTATCTGCCAGCTTAAAAGCCTGTATCAATAGTGTTGCTGTGGTCTCTGAAGTCAGCAATTCCCTGGGCTTTCCCTCCATGGTCTAACCTAGGAAACTTGGAGATTCTCTTCTCCCCACCTGTTCAGACACTCTGCTATGGTTTTTACCCATTTCCCCCTTTCTCTTCTTGCACAGTACCTTGGTTCTGTATCATTTCTGAGCCATTTCTGTGGTGCTCTCTCCATTATTTCCATGAAGTCTCAGTGGCTCTCTTAGAAATCAGATCCTTTTCAGAATGTTATGCCTAGCTGTAAAATTCTGATAGGTATTTCTAGATTCTTGCATTGGTGTATTAGTTGATGCCAGATTCACGGGGCATTTTGTGATTGGGAGGCAGAAATAGAGAATGGGCTACTGGATAATAATCAAACATTTTCCTTTCTTTCCTGTCTGTTCAAATAAGGAGCAAAAAGCAACATATACTATATTGTCTACTGAGCAAAATGCACAATAGTCCCAGCCTGTGAAGTGAAGCCTCACAATAGGTTTCTCTTAAAAGAGAAACCCTATACCTGAGCTACAGAATATATTTGCTGCCATCAGATAGGAATTCATAACTCCTGCCAAGAATACAGGTTATTAAAAAAAAAAAAAAAGGGCACCTTATGAAAAATGAAAACATCCAGAAGTCACAATGATGTTACAAATCCAAAGGAAGAAAGAGTTCATATATTTCATATGCTTTTGAATAAAATTCAGTATAGATGATAACACAGTAAATTTGTTTCTGAGCAGAGGGGAAGAACTGCAATATATTTCCAATAATCATTTGAGCTCTTGAGGTATAATGCAGTATGCTGGACAAATAGAAGGCTATTCTATACATCATACATATAAACTTTAAATATAATCTATGCTTGCTACCTGATGTAGTAAGTGTAGGAAGTAGGTCAGGTGGTCAGTAGAGAGAGAAATAAGAAATGAAGTTGTATTTCTTTGAATAATTAGTTGTTGCTTTAGTTAACTGGAACATGATGGGTGAAAAGTTGTAAAATGAGGTTTCTATAATACTCTGGGCTCTTGTTAAAGCAAAGGCCTCAGAAAAACCTTAATTATTTCTTCTGCAGTGTCGGGGTTTTTTCTGGGTTTGGTTTGGGTTTTTTCCATAAGTAAAAATCACAGCAGGATCTTCATTTAATACTGACAATAGAAGAGAAATCATAAATAAATGAGTGGACTAAAGATCCTAAGATGTTTCAAGAGGTGTTAAAAGCATTTTGAGTGGACTTTACTACATCCTGTGACTGCCTTTAATTTCTTCCAACCCCTTTTTTTCTTTAACCTTTCTGGTTTCAGCGTATGAGCTAATACAATTGTTTATGTATTTCCTGTAGTTTCAAAATATTTTAAGTCCCCTAATATTCTAAACTACTGATATAATACTATATGAAATTTTCCCTGAAATATTTTTATATATGAATATATTACATATTTATATACATCACATGTATTAGAATCCACATATTAGCGTGACTGGCCATGTATGGATCACTACCACCTCCTGGAGTCCTGGGATTTGAGGGGGGACGTGGACTCTGGCACTGGAAATATCTCTCACCTCCTAAAAGCTTCCAAAAACATAACTTGTAATCTTCCCGTGTTATCAGCGCAGTCAGAGAGTGCTGTCACTTTGAACTGTGCTCTCAGAGCACACCTTTGTTTGCTGAAGCAAGAACAACATTTCTCGGGTTCCTGGATTGGCCCCAGGCGAGTCTGGGTGAGGTGGCAGCTGAGATTAACTTGGGTTTACACAATATTGGGGGCACGTGGATCCACAAACAGGCATTTCCAGCCATTTACATGTTCCCCTTCATCTGCAACTGCATGACTAGATCAGAGCATGTTAAATTGCTGCCTTACCGTTCCAGTTTGCTGGCAGGGAGTGGTGATAGTCTTTGCTGTTTAAGATGGATGGTTCACTTGTTGTTCACAGGAGGAGAAAAAATTTCCAATCATTCTGCACCACTGGAGTCTGGCATGAGCTGCTGAGAAAAAGGAGCATAAATGCCATCAGAAAAAAAGGCTGATGTGAGGGTACTTTCCAGTGTAGCAACTCGCTGAAACAGGTGGCTAAAATGCTCAAAATGACAATCTAAAAGTGGTACAACTTAGAGTTTACCTTGTTTTAAATACCTATTATGAATAATTTAGCACAACTGACAAATGTTATTTTTTTTCCAAGCCCTTTACACATTGAAGTCATTCAATCATAACAGTATGAAGGTATGTAATTGTTTATTTTCTTATTATGGACTGTTTTCATTGTTTGGAGAAGTACTCTTGGTGATCATTTGTTAAGTACTACCATGAGATGATTGGATTAGTTGCTTCCAGAAATAATTAAAAAAAAAAATAAAAAAAAATAAAGAAAATTCAATTCCAGGCCAGCAAAACTTTTCCCATCTTCCATGCTTCTTATGGAGAAAGCTCTGAGGATGTGGTTGAGTGGTTTGAGCAAAAAAATGCAGAATTTATGTTAAACATTAGATCAGGCTTTAATCTGGACCTTCTGGCTCTACCCATGAGTTTGTAAGTGACTTGTGAAAAGCTGTGTCTGTTTTCTATGGATGAAATTATTCTCTTTGAAGAGAAAGAAGGGAGCAATAATTTTACCTCTTCTATTAAAGTCCTTACTATTCTGCTCCTGGTAAGACATGATTATGAATGTTTTTGTATTATTCACACGTTCAGTCCAAGGATTAAATCATGCTTCAGCAGGCTGTATCAATATCAAAGGGGGAGAAGCATCTCAATGACTTGAAAATACAACTAGAAGCTTCAGGGTTGCCAGATCCTCTGTCACTATGGGACAGCACTTCCTCCACCATCATCCTCCTGCCCTTCATCTCCTTGAAGTGACACTTCTGCAGCCTCATTTACAATGAAATAGTTCACAGTTTGCTGTGGCTCAAGCAGAAGGGGAAAGCCTTGAGTGTGGGGTAAGTGGTTTCCCAAAGAGCACCAGTATGTGTGTCTGTCTGGGAGGAAACCCTCAAACCAACTAAATCTGATTTTATTTCTTCCACTTTTCTTTGTTCCAGTGAACGCAGTGATTGTTGCTGCCTCTGTATCGAAGTCTTCCACCATGTGCTGTTGCTAAGAAACAGGGCTGTTGTGAGCAATCCAAATCAAAGAACTAATTCCTATTAAAGTCACTATCAAAAAAAGAGATGCTATTGCATGATATCAGGATTTTTGTTTCATGAACTAGCCCAGCCACACAGTCAGCTCACATTTTACATGTTCGTGATACAGCAGGAGATGAAGTCTCTAATGGGGAGTGTTTGGAAGAAGGTCCTTACTCAAGGCATTTGAAGGAACCCTCCAGCTGAAAAGCCCATGACAGTCTTTAAGGAGTTCATAACTCTACTCAAAAAAAAAAAAAAGCCTTGTGAGGATGTCACAGAGCAGCAGAACTCTGTGAATAAATAATTCTTCTGGTTCTTAGTTGAAGCAAAATGAAAAAAAGTAGTCAAAATGACCTGAACCTTGAAAAGGGTGAAGAAGGTGACACCAAAAAAAGAAAAAAAAAAAAAATATTTGGCTCAAGTTTAATGGTTTGAATTCTTTTTTTTCCAAATTAAAAGAAAAACTTCAGGTCACAACAAAATAACACAAAAAGAAATCAGCATACCATGGAAAATATGTTTTTGCAGGTAAGTGTCCTTGGCAGATCTGTCATTAATTAGGAAAGAAAAAAGTAGTTTAATGTGAAATTAAGTTCTAATTAAATAAATACAGCCTGAATCATCATCTGAATAATTGAGAGGGCCTAGTTCTTAGAGATCTTCCAAATACACTCAAATCCTCAGGTTGTGACTTAATGTAGGGATGGCAGCGATGCTTTTTGGAACCAAAAATGATGTCAGTGATTTCTACAGAGAGTTTGATAACAGATTTCCAAAGTATTTTCCAAGCCGTAGGTGATAAATGACACTATTCATATATTAATAGAATTTTGTAGCATTACTATAAAGTATTTTTGAAAGCTTTTTTGCTTTAATTTCTGTTTGACTTTGAGTGAGCCTGAGCTGTCAGTAGTGAAATGGAATAGCGTATGTACAGATGAAACTAATTAAATACTACCTGTCGCTGTTCAGTTTGAAGCCCTGATTTGAGCTTGCTGTCTCAACTTTGATTATTAAAATACCTATGGTAGTTCTCACCCCAAGTTACCTGTGAGGGTTACTAATTAGGTGTCAGGATGTCAGTGATTAATGTAAAATCATGAATAAATTACAAATAAAAGCCATACACATGTACAGAGCCATTTAACTATTGAAAATGCTCTGCAGCCCAAAGTACACTGGTGAGAACTATTTCTGACCTTTGAGTTGGAGTTTCATTTGCCTGGAATTTCACTGATTGATTCATTAGATTATAATGGTCAAGTCAGAGTCACAACTGGAAAACTCATTTGTCACAACAACACAAAAGACAATCCCCATCTGTTATTATTCAACAGATTTGATCGACTTTTTCGTCCTGGGACTATTTGTCATTCATGATTTACATAGTGGGGGAAAATATGATTAAGGCTGTAGTCCCAAATAGTGATTAAGACTTAATCATGATGAACACAACCAGGTAAATAATAGAGATAGGCCTTAGAAAATTGTGCTTTCTGCTTAAATGTGCTTACCTGTTTTATTTTGTGTGGGTGTTTTTGTAGGATTAACATTACAGGCATCAAATTAAATGTGGTGAGAGATGGACAGAACACAATTATAACCATTCCTGATAAACCTCAAGTAGGAGAAGTAACTTAAGGGGAGAAACTGTCAGCAGTGTTGAGGGAGATGCATCTCTGGGCTTTCTGAATGTCCTGCAGTGTTCTTGGTCTGCATCCAAGTGCAGTGGCAGTGACTGAAGCCCAGACAATTGGTGATTAATAACTGCGGGTCACAGAATCCAGGCAGAGTTCATATTCCTCTGCTACTTTTGCTAGGTAGAACCGATGTCTTCTTGTCTACTGAGCTGTTCTGTAACTTTAGGGAGCACAGATCTCATGTCATAGGTGTTTTGAGAGCTTTTCCCTAAACTGGTGATATCTCCACTTTGTCTCATCTATTCTTTACCAGAGTCATCATGATTTTTCTTCATTTTGTGAGTTGTGTTTTGGGTATGTTAAGAATGGGGAGATTTGCTAGGAGACCAACCTAAAGTGTTTTGATGTTTCTGTTTCTTTGAATGTGGGATTAAATGAAACCCAAACTAACAACAAAAACACCCCTAGTCCCCAAACTCCAGGAATAAAATGCAATGTTTCCAAATATGCATGCTCTCCAGCTGCTCTGTAAAATTGTTTTTGTGTTTCTGTTTCTACCCAAGTATCAATTTCCCTGAGCAGATGCAGGACTCTCAGGATCTGTGCCTTATGGCTGCTCTGCCATCCAGGACCTGGGAACACAGCCCAGAACTTCCAGGCTTCCAGCTCTGCAGCAGGGAATCCTCAAGAGTCCTGGATTCAACCCAGGGTTTCAAGGTTTACAGGTTTTGCAATGCCAGCAAAAATGGAGGGAGCCCTTGGCCCTCTGGTTCCAGAGCAGGGAATTTGGGGAACCAGGACTAGATCAAAAGAGCACAGGATGGGAGCTCCTCAGGATGGGGAAAGCCACAGGAGCCACATATCAGGGCACATATCAGCCCTCCCAAGCCTGACCTGATGATGTGAACTAGTGAAAAGCTTGGTATGTGCTGAATGTGTTCCCTAAATTCAGTTCCACTCTGGATGCCCAACAGCTTCTGTGATTCTGTCCCCCAGTGTCCTTCAGTCCCATGGCAGGGGTGCTGTGTGACAGGTTGGTTCCAAAAGTCCAGGGCTCCACAGCCTCTTGACCAGTGCTGAGTCCTGTGTGTGCTCCAGCTCCTTTGCCACCCAAAAATGGGGCCCTGGGGAGTGAGGGGAGGATGGATGTTCTCTGATATGGTCATGGGTCTGCACCTCATTCACCAGTACAGCTTTATAGAGCTGCTTTTTGTCAAATTCATGTGGAATCAGTGTTGGAAAATAACAGTTCTTTTTGTTCAAGCACAGAGTTCTCAGCACCACAAAACTCTTCCCAGGTATCACATTCAGGATTTTCTGAACATCTGGTCATTCAGCAGAACTACAGAGATTTGAAGTAACAGAAAGAAATTGAAATAAATTTTCATTACAGATCTGTCTAAAATTTTAAAGTCCAAGATGAATGGACTTAATTAGCTCTGGACACTTTGGTTTTCCTATAACTCAAATGTGTCAACTTTACAACATGCAGGCCCTGGGGCAATCATTTGAAGTGAGTCATCCTTATTTTACAGTGTTTAAACTGGGCATATATTCTGGGGTTTGTGATACCCTGTACAACCTGACAAACTGTGACTGGGGGCTTTATTTTCATACCTGTAAATAAGCAAAGAATTGTTTTACGACCTTCCAATAAGTCTCTTTTACGATCAGCTGTGAAAAAGCTCAGAGAGCCATTTTTAGAGCAGGCAGTGGATCTGCATTATTATGCTTTCAGTTAAGATAATGGGAATTCAATAGAGTCCTGTCTGGATATATCCTACCAATGGTGCAATGAGGATCAATTTGATAGGCTTTAATTACTTTAGTGCTCATCTGGTGAATTTTTTGTTTTTATTTTTGATAATGAATCCTGTATTATGGATATGATAGGTAGGTGCAAAGCCAGATATCTCTCCTCTGTCAGATTTTTAAATATTGCTACCCC
This sequence comes from Anabacerthia variegaticeps, assembly GCA_035583185.1. Lineage (NCBI taxonomy): Eukaryota > Metazoa > Chordata > Aves > Passeriformes > Furnariidae > Anabacerthia > Anabacerthia variegaticeps. The sequence continues at coordinate 4,108,999 of JAWWEW010000146.1, read as the reverse complement.
ACAGAAGGTGCATCCAGCAGCATGGAGTGTGGAAGAGACACATGACATTACTGGGAACTTTGAGTTCAGGTCATGGCCACTTTGGATCATTTAGTTGTTCTTCCTCCAGGATTATGTGACAAGCTCTTTCCCTTAAGAGAACAAGGCTTGCACCAGATTTCAGTATTGATGGGATGTGTATCTGAAAATGCGTGAAATAAATGAAGACATCAGCCAGGGGCCAATTACATCACATGCTATCCAATTATACTAAGAAGACCTGAACTTCCTATTCAGAAATGACACTAGAATCTCACTTGTGAGAATATTTGATTTGTTTTATAAAAGACTGTTCAGAAAAAGACAAGATAAATTGCTAGTTTTATATAGCTATATAGACAAATTAAAGCAATAGATTCTAGGGTGCCAGAAAATTGTCCTTGCTCTTTGGCTTCTGTCCACATACATTCTTTGAGATCTTGTTTATACTGGAGATTTGCTTCCATTTCACTCAAGGACAGGCTGCTGTCAGAATAGCTAATCTGTTGTAAATGCCAGCCCATGCAGGGTGTCCCATTGCCATGGTGTGTCCTCTCCCTCACGGTGGTTTCAGGGAACAGGTTTGTGCCAGTGCAAGCAACAAACTTCATTTTCTGCCCTGAGATGGGTCAGTGGGAGGTTCTGAGCTGGGGGAAAGCACTGCTGCTTACAGCTGCTCCTCGCTGCTCTGGAAACCAGTCCCCCCTCTCTCCTCCAGTTCAGCAATGCTGGTGTGGCAGCACATGTGGCTGGCCTGCTTCCTGGCTGGGACATACACAGCTGGAGGAGGGAAATTTGGAGGAGTGACAATCCTACCATGGGAGAGGAGTGAGGACAGTGAGGTGCTAGGAGGGCTGTAGGCTCGGCTCCGAGCGGGACTGCCTGTCTGACCCAGTCCAAAAGTGCCTGGTGCAAATAGCCCTCTGCCTGGTGCTGCTCTCTGCTAATCAGGGCTTTGCAGGGGCACCACAGAAACCTGTTGCCACTGCCTGCATCACTATTTTAGAGAATGAACAACTGTGAGAAAATAATGTTATGATTCTCAGATGGTATCTCTGGTGTGTTTGCAGAGCAGAATGCCAAGCTTCTGACAAGGATGCTTTCATCATGTCTGCTAAGGACTAACATATTCAAAGTCATGAGCTTTTGCAGAAGCTTCCTCTAGAAGAATTCATTTTGCCATGTTCATTCTTTTTTGTGTTAATCTGATTCTTTCCTCATTGCCAAAAAGCATGAGTAACAGCTTGAAATGCTGGAACCAAGGAAGAGCTAACTTTGAGGAGCTTTAAAATGTTTTAATTCTCCTGGTTCAGATATATAATACAAGCTTCCCTGGGGGGGTATCTTTCCTTGTTAACTCATTTATAAGATAACTGAAGCTACAGGTGTTCAGCTTTAATAAGGCATTAGTGAACAATTATATAAGACACTAAAAATAAATCTGAAGCCTTTGCATGAAGGAAATCAACACTGAGTGAAAAAATATTTAATAGCAAAGCTGCACAATCGAATAAGGGAGAAGACTCTTAGAAACTAGAATTGTTGGATAGCATCTTTAATACATATAGAAAGAATGTTGTTGAAAGAAGAAAGGAAATACTGTATATTTTTATGTCCAAGATATGAAAAGACACCAATAATATATAAAAGAATAACTGGTGCTAACACTACTGATAAAATCATTTTCTGGCTAGAATTAAAGTGTTCTTTAAAATATTGTTTTAAAATAGTGCAGAGCCAGCTTTCTACTAACCGGCAATGCCGTATTCCCTTGATTTATGAAATCTCATTTCAATTGCACACCACTGGCTCTTCTGTGTTTGTGCCTGAGCTCTGGATAATGCTGCAGACAACTCACCTAACAGCATTGCTAAGAGAAAGAGAAAATTAGATGTATTAAACCTGAAAAATCAGTGACATTCAAATAACAGTTTTGCTCTCATATTTCTCATTTGTTAGAAGGAATTCTTAATAAAAATTCTAATGTGTCTCAGCCTCAGAAACGATGATCTGTTCTATTAACTCCAACAGAACAAATTTAGGACAGAGGTTCTGACACTTTCTTAATTATAAGATATCTAGTGAAGTGCTTGGCTCCCATTTGTCTTCATCTGAACTTACCTTTTTCCTCTTCACAGTTACATCAGATTCCCTCTCAGCCTCAATGAGAAATGGTAAATTGCACCAATGCTCATCTCTCACGTGAAATTCCTCTAAGGATTTGTTTTCTAGTCGTATGAAGGGAGCTGTGAGTCCAGCCTGCAGCTGGGAAACACCTCTGCAGCACTCCCAGCAAAAGGCCTTTGTGATCATCCCAGATGAGTGAACAAGTGCAATATTTGCTCTGTTTCTTAGTCATTCCCAGCAAAATAGAGAAAAAATGGTTATCTTTGTGGATCTGTGAGAACTGCTGATATTTGACTCAATGTTTGTCTATTCCTACAATAGATTCAAGATATGCTCCAAACTTTGCAGTTATTAGGACTAAGTCGTGATAAAGTTTGATGATTTACTTCTTTTATTCATCATTGTCATGTCTTTCAAAGCAGGTATTTATTTTTTCCATCTATATTTATGTACATATAAGTAGACATAGAAATATAAAATACATGTGTTTATATACACACAGAAATTTCTCTTTCTCATTTTTCAGGAGATGCATCTACCTCTTGTTAACATGAGAGAATGTATGGTAATAAACTCTTTTTCTTGATAAAAAAAATATTTCAGTCTGGAATTGCCCACTTTTTGCTTTCTTTGCATAAGTTTCTTTCAGAGACAGTCAAACTTATAAATAACTTGGTGGCCATAATTGTCTCTTTCTGATGAGGTGGGAATAACTGTTTTCCTTGAAAGCTTCTTGTGGGTTTTGTTCTTGCTGGTTGACTTAACTTGGCAAGCTAAAGGTTCAGAATTAACACAGGAAATAATATTCTAGGCTATTCTTTGAAATTCTCATATTTAATGTTATTTCTATATATGCAATTTCGTTACAGAAATAGAATATTTTTTTCCTCTATACTTTACCAAAAGTTCATTAAATGCTTTTATATCTTCTTGGGTTATTAATAGCTTGGTATTGTTACCTGTAAGTTATAGCTAAACCAAGAAAAATCAAACAACATGAAATAATTGTGAGAAGCTGAGGGAAGTGCTAGGTAGTTACATTTTTAAAAGTATTTTTAAAAGATAACTGAGGTTTGAAGGAACGTCTAGAATAATTACATTACACTGGGAACAGAAAAGCAATCTGGTAGCTGTTAATTGCATTGTGATCTCCTTCTCTTCTGAAAAGCCTGAAATTTGGTGGAATTCAGTTTTATATTCTGTGGGTTTTAGTTGTTTCTTCATTAATGTGAAATTCCAACTGTTTCTGCTGCATGGGAGAAGGGTCTTAAACCCCCATTCCCCCTGAGAACTTGAAATTGTAACCATTTAGCCAATTTACACCTGAATATATTTCTCCATGGGATATTAATGCTCTAATGTATATTCCTTTCTGGCTGTCCTTTCATTTTCATTAGGTTCATATCTATTAATTTATATTACAAAGTTTGCCTTAAGTATATACATTTTGTGGTGGAACTATAGTAACAGTTCTGAACAGATCCTTAAATTCTCAGATTTCTTATTTCTGTGCCTCTGCTTGTTGCAATTAGAACCTTTCTGTAGCTAATGAAACATACGTGATTTGTTTGTTTATGCCTGAGGACTGAATTTGTTACTGAATAATGCAAAAACATATGCAAGGACAAGTGTAGTAAATGGAACTGGGAATGTGTGCATTGAGGATATGTGAACAAAGTCAATTGAAAGAGGTGCCAAAGCTCTGGCTTTGGCTTTACCTGCTCAGTGCAGGTGGAACCATGGTAATGTTAATATTTGGGTGAGTAGAAATTCCCCAGAGGCTGCACAAGAACAGCTGATGTTATTTGACAAAACAATTAGTGACTCATACAAATTTTTACCTTAAAAGGAATTAAATACAGCAGTCAGAAAAATAAATGCAGGGTTCAGTTTTAATGGACTTATGTTGGTAAGATGTGTGTTTGTTTTCCTGCCCTGTGCTGGAAGGTTCTGGGCAGAGGGGTCTCTGTACATCCATCTAGAAAAGACAGCAAATGAACATCCACATTTCATTTTCAACTATGCTAATATTTGAAGCCAGGGCTACAACATAAATATTTTGCTAAAATCTGTTCTGTGAGATTTCAAGGCAGGTTCTCATTTAGCAAAAAGCTATCATACTTCTACCCAAGGTGAACAATCTGATTTTTTTCTCCTAACATCTAGTCATTACTAGTTCTAGAATAATTGAATTATGGAATGGTTTTGGTTGAAGAAGATCTGAAAGCTCATCCAGTCCCACCCCCTGTCATGGGCAAGGACATCTTCCACTAGCCCAGGTTGCTCAACCTGGCCTTGGACACTTTCAGGGATGGGGCAGCCACAGCTTCTCTGCCCAACCTGTGCCCAGCCTGCCCACCCTCCCCATCTAAACCTGGTTCACACAGAAAAGCAGGAATCTTCTTTTTAAAACAATACATTTTTTCGAGCAGTACAGATAAGATGAAGTGAAATCCAGTTTGTTTAATTATAAGGTATCAACATGCTGCAGGCTTCTGCTAGTGGATTAGATTTTCTCCCAGAAATGGATTTGCATCATAAGTGAATGTGGTCCAGTTCATTTTATAATTATATTTTGAAGAAGTGCAGAAGTGGGGAAGAATGAAGTCTTATATCCATCTTGTATAAAAAATTCTGCCTTTGATGTTTCTTTGAGAAACTGCTCTGATTTTTATAGCAGCACAGTGGGTGCAGAAGTTGCATCTTCTCTATCCACAACACCTGCTTTTCTCTGGCATCTGCAGTGATGTGCAGTGTCAATACTGTTTTGCTCATAAACTTTGACAGATTCAGTGTGTAATCTCTGACCCTGCAGTCCATGTTGTGGAATTAATGCCACACAGCTCGAAAATTTGCCTTGAGCATGTCCTTGTAATATTTGACAGGCCTATCTCTCAGTCATTCACTGTATTTTAAATGGGCATATAGAGATAGCCCTGAGCAGTATTTATCCAACATATGCATAGAGTGCCCACACCAGCACAACTAAGCACGAAGGATCACTAGTTCAGTGCTCCATATTTTACTGGGAGTTTAATTCTGCAGCCAAGTAGCCTCCATGGGGACTGCTTTGTTCAGATAATCAACCAGCAGAAATTAACTCAAAGTCATTGTGTGTGGTTAAGGATACAGAGTCATTTTCTTGCAGTAAGGAACACACTGAATTCTGGAGTGCAACATAGCTCAGGTTCCTTTAGGAAAGTGCCTTTCTAAGTCTTCAGTCTCTTAAACAGCACCTTGTTATATATTTACACAGAGAAAAAAAGTAAAAAATAAAATAAAAAAAAAAATCAGTTTCAAGTTTTACAAATGCTAAGTCTTTGAAGAAACTTTCCCTGATGTACATTCTTTCCAAAAACCACCTAATGAAAGTGAAAACCAAATAAACTTGTAGCCCTGTAAGAGACTAATTAATTAAAATTACTGATCGTGGAGTCTGCTGAGTGGATTTTTTCCCAAGAAAACATAATTAAAACCAGTGCACATTGGACACCACGTGTTGGTAAGCAATAACTGTGGGGAGATATTAACATTGTCTGTAAAGAACTGGTCAGTGGCTCTTCAACACCAGTTTTCTGAGAGGAATGGATGTCCTGCCTTGAGCACTTCAAATCATTTCCCTCACAATTTAGTAGGCTAAGTTATTATTAAGGAGGAAGGCACCTCCTTACAGTCACTTTTTGTCACATTTGGTACTAAAATTGGGTCCTCTTTGCTATTAGACTTTTCTCTCAATAAATGATTGTATTATTATATTTGTTAATAATATAAATAATATATGCTAGATAGGAAAAATGAGGGAAAAAAATTTGAGCTTCAGATGTCACACAGAGATAACAAAAAGGGCAACCCAGCCCACTGACACCCATGAGGTACCTTTTCCCTTGTTTTTATTAACAACTTGATATTTTTCTTCCAATACAAGTGACCTGGAGGAGAATGCCTTTCTTAATGGTTGGCAGATATACTCACTAGAAATTGAAAAATTATTGCCATTGATTTGCTGTGAGAAAGGTGATTTCTAATTTGTGAAACTGATATTTCTCCTCTATAATCTTTGTTTCAGACACCTCACCTTAAACAAACAGAAGAAATGTGGAAACATTCATTGCTTTCTGCTGCCAGGAAGTTTGCAGTGTGAAATAAAATTAATGAGGGGATACTTCTGTGTGTTGTGATAAACTTGGCTACATTAGTGTAAGTTATCAGCTAACTAGTGAAATGCTTGCATATATTTCAGTGAAAAGAAATAATACTTGTTTTATGGTTTTAGTGGGTTTATGCTCTTCATGTCTTGTACTGTTAACTACTTTAATGTGAAGTATTTTTCTTCCTCACTGCTTTTTTTTTCCTGATGTTTTCTCTGAGGGAAAAATAGAAAACAAAAATACTAGTAAGTGTGTGTATTTTTATGCATGTGTGTACGTGGCTTAACACACGTTAGTAAAATACAGTGTAATAGTTGGTGCTCCATTGCTGGGGAAGGGAGTTACTCAGAGAAGGGTCCCCCAAGCCATCAAGTTCTATCTGTACTTGTTTAACCAGTTCAACCCAAGTGTCCAAGGCCTGCCCATAGAAAACTGTGTTTATTCCTTTTGTTTTGTAACTGCTTGGTTTATGCTTTATTAATTTAGGGGGCAAGCATGTCTCTGATCACACGCCTGTCTCCCTTTCTGGCTGATTTCCCCTGGCTGTGTGTTGCCTCAGGCTGTTCTTCCTCAGGTGAACGTCAGACGTGGAGGTTGCTTTTGAATCTGAGCTTTTCCCTGGATCAGATCAGAGTCCTCATTGACTGTGACATGGAAGGCAGTCACTTTCTCTCCTGAATTAAGACAGCTTGCATATGCTTTGAGCTTTAATTATTTGAGTCATATTGAAGTCGTTAAGAAGACGTAGCCTAAAGTTTTCTGTGCATACGCGGGCAAATGTTTGCAGAATCAGACTCTAATTTCACAAATTAGTTTTGTGGTGAGACCTACAAGGCAGGCAGAGTTATAGTTTGAGGGGAAGGTGGAAAAAACCCAGGTTTTTGAGCAAACTAAAGATTAATAGAAACCATATGTAGGACTCCAAGTGATTCAGTGGGGTCTAGACAGTTGCCCTTTCGTGCCGTTCTAATGTCATATGCAACAACGACAGAAGCCATATGTGAGCCACAAATAAACCCTTCCTAACTCCCATCCTCTCTGTTTAAAGTTTAATCAGTCTGTTTTAGCTGAAAGAAGATGAATGTTTAAGAGTGAAAATGTCACACAAACAGCATATCACTGTATTGTACCATGAGGTACGCTATGAAACTCAACTCCTACAGCGTGTATTAGTTTCTTAATGAAACCGAGTGGTGACAGTAACTCCAAAATCTCTACTCACTCTGTGATGGAGATATCTCACTATTCATTCTTCCATTTCCTAACCTTGCCCTCTATTCTGATTTTCTTTATTTCATACATTCCCTCTTGGTTTTCTGTCGGGCTTTTTCTGTTTGGCTTTTTGCTTTTATGAGTTTTCGTTTGGTTGGTTGTTTTTTGTTTCCTTTTATCGTCTTCCTGTCTGTTTTTCTAACATGTTTGTCCCTATATGCTTTTGTCATCGTTTTGAGGTAATTGGGTGTGTTTCTCAGTGCTTTGCCTACCTGCCTCTTTATTACAGGCGAATTTCAACTTAAAGGAATTTCAAATTTGAAGGAAAAAAGAAAAACTCTGCTGCCTGTTTGAAATAAAAATTGCCAGAACACTTTCAGTTCAGGAAGGCAGACTTATCAGGACCTTCGATTTCAATTCCAAGATTGATTTCAACATGGAGAAACTGATTTTTGCTATATAATTTTTCTTAAATAGACTGTTCTCATAGGTAACATTTGAGAAATACTATAGTTGTGAAATTCAAAAAAACATTGTTTGAAAGGTAAGGGCATAGAAAAAAGAATAGAAAGAGGACTAATTCACCTCTGAATTGTATCTAGTACAGAGTTCACAGTTTTTATATGGCCTGTTTTGTCTTTCAGTTCCTCATGATCACAGACTCTGGTCCCTGGCTGCCTGTCTCCTGAGCAGAACTGCAAATACCCTTTCCATCTTCAATTGCTGCTTTCACAAAAGCTTTCTGGAATGGGTTTTGTATTTTCCTGTTAGTATCATGCCAGTATCCTTGCTCCTTCATCAAATGAGGTGAGTGATGTTTTCTGGTGGGCCTGGAGTAGGAATATGCTGCAATTATCTCTCTGATATTTCCACACTCTTGCAATCATGTTAGGTAGTTACCATCACTTTTTGTAGCAGTGGTGAAGAAAAATGAGCTAAGTAAGGTGAAGATCATTCTTAATAATACCATGAAATATTAGGTGCATGAAATGGAAGTAATTAGAACTTATTCAGGGAGGGGAAAAAAAAAAAATCTTTGAAATGCCTGAGTTTTCTTTGTTTTAGTTTGGTTTTTTTTCCCCTGAAGAAACTGCATTATGGAGTGTTGGAGAAAACTGTCTTCTTAATTAGCATCAGGTTTTGTCTGTCTTGCCAAGACCAACAGTTTGTCATTTAGTAAATAAATATTTGACTCAAATGTAATCAGTGACTTCAGCATTTACACATTGTGTAGCTGTCATAATATTGGGAAATTAGATTTTTCCTGGGCCAGTGCAAGCATTAATGTTCAATCCGTCACAAAGCTTAGGTAGGCTCTGACATGCTTTTAAAGATTTATACTGTAACAGCACATCCAGTAATGGTAATAAACTGACTAAATATTATATTTCACTGCAGTGTACATTTCCAAGGAGTGCCACTGTGTGAACAAAATGCACAGAGATAGCGAGACATGAGATCTCTGAATTGGTCTCACTTTTAAATCAAATTATGTGCTATATTAATAAATGGCAATATTAACCGAGGCAGAGTGGAATAATTCTGCCAAAGTAAACGCTCCAAGTACTGAACTCTTTCCCTTTGTATCCCTGCAACTTTTTGTGTAACTGGTTTAAAGAGCACGGAGACTTTCTGCTTGTTGGCTTTGTGGGCAGAGTTCCATTTTATCAGTATTTATAATTCATTCAGCTTTTCACTGCAAAGTATTTAGAAGTTCAATCAATAGGAAACAAGAGCAAAAATATTTTCTTTCATAAGTTTCCCAGTTTTATTACTGAGATTTGGAACTTGACTCTAAGGACACACCCCAAGACAAAGGTCTGAGCATCTGCAGTAGCTTAAGAGTCTCTTGTCCTGCCGTTCCACTGTTGCTCCTGCTGTGCCCTGACATTTGCTCATCTGGGCTGGAACCATTTCGGCAGGATTTTGCTCTAAACTGCACCAAGGATTTGCTGTGTTTTCTTTGAAAACCCAATCTGGGTCACAGCAAGCCCTTACGGTGTAAACTGAAGGCAGAGAAAAATAGAAAACAAATTCAGAAATCAGAGTTGTGGCTAATCCCCTCTGTTGGGGACCTGTTTCCTGACCTGGCAGCAGAATTCTGCCACAGCCTGAAGAGGACTTTGACACTTCTACAACATTCTATATGTCAGGTTAGGGGTTTGTCCTTCCAGAACGTGCCAGTGAAGTTCTTAACAACTACTCCCAACTTCTGGGAAATAATCCTTTGGATTTATTGGAAGTCTGTGCTTCAGTAGCTGAGCTTTTTCATCAAATGTATGTTTTAAAACACTTATGTAAGTGAACAGCACTGCTGAAATAAATATTATCTAAATGCTAAGTAAATCTGTCCATTCAGAACAAAGAAAAATGTCCAAGAAACTACAGAAGATGGTTTTCCTTAACACTCTGAAAGGCTTTTTATTATAATATGGAAAACATTGTTCCCCAAAGCCAATGTGTTTCATTTCTGCAGATTGTTTGTCTATATCCTCCTTTCTCCTGATGAAATTTCCAGGAAGTTATGCATATTCTTATTAAGTGTCTGATCAGACCCTAATATTTATTTCAGGTAATGGAAAAAGTAGCTGGAAATTGGATTTCTGTATTTTGCAAAACACACAGAAAATAAATTATCCTCTAACTTGCTCTAATCTTTGAGCACCAACCTTTTTATTATTTACAGTTCAGGAATGTTCCAAAAAATCTCATTTAGTCAATGAAATTATTTTTGAGAGGTTTATTGTCAGTCTCCTTACTGCTTGCTTGGGCAGTTCATGTCAGCTCCACTTCCCAACTATAAAGCCTACGAATCCAAAACTTGGATTTTCTCAAAGGACTTCAGAAGTCTTTTGCTAAAAGTTTTCATTTTCTGTTGAATGTAATCATCAGGTAAGTTCTATTTAAAAATAACCCAAAAACAATAAAACAAACCTCTTTGAGCATATTTGACTGTGCCTGTTTCCCCAGGACATTATAAGATAGAAATTGTGAGAAGTCTGTAGATATCTTGTGTTCATTGCTACTGACAAACCTGGCTTTGTCTAGTAAGCTGTCAGTCCAAGAAAACTCCAGACCTTTACAATTTACTTTAAAATACAATACAAATCTCTCTTGATATCTGTACTTTTTTCTTTTTGTTTGTGGTGGTGACAACCGTCAACCATAAACTTCATCTTGGAGATATAAATAATTATTTCCCTAATTATCTTCAAAGAGTTGGAGACGATTAATTTTAGGCAAGTCAATATTTTTATGTAGCCTTAATATAAATCAGTAAACTAAGCTATGTTTTTATCAAGAATGGCTAACTAGGGTCTTTGAAAAAATCTCCTGTGCAGTGAGATGAGAAGACTGGGGCTGTTTGTCTTGCAGAAAGAATGAATAGGAAGGGGCAAAGTGAAAGAAATTACAATGAATAATTGTGTGCCTAGGTAGATTAGTTTATTTGTTTAGGGCTTTATTCACTCTTTCTAACAAAATAAGACAGACAATCAATTTGAAGTATATGAATGAAAGTAATTTCTTTACCATTCCCAATTAATGCATTGAATTCACTGCTGCCAGAAAAAAATGGGCAGTTTCTCCAGACACAAGAAGGGGAGGGGACACAGGGAAATAGAAACATCTGCATGTCCAACCTCACAAAGTCTCTGCTACTTCTACAGCATATTTAATTCCACTATAGAAAAGAATTGTGCAGGTATCATATTTTCTTACTACTTAAATAATGAAAAACTGAGGGAAAGAAAAGTTAGAGGCATTTCTGTAGTGATTCTGGTTTTGCCTGTCTTGACAGTAGTCTGGTATTTTCTCCATTGAAAACATCTCAGCAGGGTTGGTTTTCTTTTTCTCCTTCTGTCCCTTTATTTTAATAATATTTTAATATTATTTTTCAGTATAACATCTTCAAAAAGTGGAGACATGTTCTTTAGAAAATGTAGTTTACTTGTGTCCTTTTGCCACACTGCTCTGTTTATCCAAGGAGTTCAGTAAGAGGGATTGAAACTGTGTGAAATGAAGTTAGAGACAAGAAAAGTAGAGTGCTGATCAGCCAAGACAGTCAGCTGAGAATAAGTTGTAATAAACTAGGACAAACTAGAATGAGGAATAAGGAAATTAAAAGGGAATTAGAAGAGTTAGTTGTGATGGAAGACAACAGTGAAGAAGATAGAGAAGCAAACAAGAGGCAGTCAAACACCCTGGCATGGGTAAAGAAAGAATTTAAGTTCCTTTGTCAGGCAAATATTTGCTGGTGTATTAAGAAGTCCAGAAGATGTAATGTCGAACAAATCTGAACTCCCCAAACATCCTGTAGCCATAGAAAAGCAGAATGTGGTCTGGATCAATGCTGCTAGATTGATACCATATTTTTCAGGCAACAAATTAATCACAGGCCCTTTCTTTATTCACTTTTCTCCCTTTTATGTTGTAAATGGCTAGCAGGAATGGTTTATGCTTCAGATGTTTTTAAAAGGAGCAAAAAAGGCCTTTATGTTTTATTTTGTTGATCAGACAGTATATCTTAGTGTGGCAGTATTCTCTTCCCATCAGTGGTTATTGTGAACAATTACACAAGTAATCATTAATTGCTGAAGTTTAATTAGTAGGTTTAACAGATAGGATAGTTTCCTAGATTTTTTCCCTGATATCAGCAGTGACTAAATGGCATCTGTAATGAGAAAACTTAACCACACCAGGCTCCCACTCTGCTTCCCAAACTGAGCTCTTGTTTTCTCACTCTTCATTTGCAGAGGTGAGTTATTTTTCATGTTAATGCAGATTGATCTGAAGATAGTCATAATATTATTCAAGATGATGATAAGTTCAGTGGAAACAAATACATCAATCTCTCAGGAGACCAGACTATCTTATTTTTCACATGTCAGGGTCACCACTGAGCCATCTCACCTAAACATTTATTTATCATTGCCTTTAATATTCCCTTTGCTAAACCAGAAAATAAGGGATTAATGTGTTAAGTGCTGTACCTTGAGTAAAAATTGTCTGCAATGTAGATAAGATTGGGGACAAATAAAAGGGAATCCATATTTGGTGTCTGACAAGAGCAGACAGTGGAGCCTGAAGGTGCATTACAGAAATTAAGCTGAGGTAGAAAACTAAGCTTAAGCAAACTCAAAAGAACCAGCTTGTGATTACATTTTAAAACACTGGATGGAAATTTAGGCATCCTATAAAATTTGGAAATTATATCATTGTGTCTGGAAAGCAGCCAGCAGTAATCTGCAAGTGTTGGAAGGGAGGTGAAGTAATCCTTAAGTAAGGATTGCAAGACTCTCTTTATGAACACTGTGCAGGAAAAGAAAATAAATTTAATTCAGAGTCAAGGCCCCACTGTCCTGTACTTGGTTTTATTCTATATGTAGTAAGGGATATTTAAAAAAGAAAAGAAAGATATTTTCATCTATGTTTGGAAGATACCCTGCCTGGAACATTAAAAAGAGACAAAAATTGGAATGTATGAGAGTGCCCTCTACACCTCCCTGAGCTAAATCCCAGGGAGATCTGTATTAATGTTTTTTCTTCCTCAAATACAGTGTTCAAAATCAAGGAGACAAATCTTGTGGTCTGACTGCTGCTTTAGCCACTTAAATCCCCAAATTGCATACCCCCACTGCCAGCAGTAAAGTCCCCTTGATCTCCAAATTGTCCTTCTTAAATCTTACCCTTGTCAGAAGCTGGGTGACTCTCAGACTTAAGCCTTCAGTTCCTTTGTCACTAATACAAAATAAACTAGCAAAATAGCAACATATTGAGAAGATGTTTACAAAAAAGAACAAACAAAAAAATCAACCCAATTATTTTTTTTCATAATTAAGGAAGCCAATAAAGCTTAAAGCCAATTAAAACATTTTTGATATGTCAAGCCAAGTTAAAGATAAACGTGTGCCTTTGTAGTGAATGATGTGTCATCTCTTGGGTCACAGGAGGGATAGTCCCACATATTTATGTTATCTTTTACAAGGAGCTGGAGGGTCCTGGGGGTTCCTGGGCTGGGGAATTAGCAGGTTCCATGCTCTGGGTGTACTCAGGGGTCCACACAAACCATGGTTACAGCTTTAGGGCAAATTTGGGTTTCATACCTAATTCTCACTGACAGCTTCAGTCCCACAGCTCTAGCAACAGGTAGGTTGGACTCTTCTGGAACTGGAGATCATATATATGTATTAATTCAAAAAGTATTTATAAACTGCTGAACTGTTTTCATTCACTACCTGTGTATTCATACTCTTGTAATCCGTGTCATACTTTCAACACTGTGTTTGGGAAGTGAACAGAGGAAAGTTGTTTGTACTTACAGTAATCGTGTCCAGTGTCTGCTGTTGTTAATGCAAGTCTCTGTCATGACTCACTGTGCAAGCTCAGAATGTGCCTCTCAATGTCATCCTACCAGAGATCTCTGATAAAGTGAGGCTTTTCAATTCAGCTGATGTTTGTCTTTCAGCCCAGAGGTAGTTGACACACAGTGACACTGAGGCCCAATTACTGTTGGAGTTCCTGTTGTTATGTTTAGTTCTTTAGTCTTTGAGAGAATGAAAAGAAAAGAAGGATTAATTAGTTTCATAAGTGTCATAGGCCATTTCTTAACTTGATCGGTCAGAAAAAAGAAAACAGACTAAGTAAGAGGAGACACTAAATTAGGGAGAAGGTACTATTGACACAGAAGTGAGCGTGGAGTGATATCTTCTGTATTTTCTTTGCTAAGCACTGTGGTACCACAATGCAGTGGCACAGCTAGTAGGAGTTGGGCTCCTTTTATTTAATTTTATTTTCAGTTATTAAATTAAACAAGTTTGTTTCTATATTAAAAATTATCAATAGTAACAGAACTCAAGAGTGCTGTGTAACCAATCCTTGTGCTCTGTAAATGCACAGACATTTCAGTTATTGTCTTACCATACTCAGGACAAAACTGGGCACAGTTTAAGTGAAAGTCTTAACTACCTAACTTGGCACATATAACATACTTATTTTTATTATCACTAGCATTTGTCTTTCTTTGATATGAGATAATATATATGGAAATAAATAGTATTTTGTATTGTAAATAGGACATATTTGTATCTCTTTTCATGTCTGTCAAGGAAAATGTCTGGATTTCTGTTTTCCTGAAAGCCTGTGCTACTTTTATCTAATTAATTTCATTTACAGCAATGCATTGCATGGAAAATTTCTCTAATAGCTCTTTCATAAACAGAAAATAAATATTTCTATTTTTTTCTTCTTTGTTTTCAAAGATTCGTTAAGCAGAAAAGTTAGCAAAAATATTTAATAAAACAAAAGCATTAGAGCTTGTGACTGAGAAAGGATGGAGTTGCAGGGAGGGAGCACTGCTGCTCCTTTGGGAAGATCCTTTACTTAATCCCGTGCTCTTGGCCTGCTGTAGTGACTGAAGGGGGAGGTTTTGAACAGGCTCCCAAACTGCAGAGGTGCAGTCAGAGCTGTTTGTGACCTTTCCTGCAGGCAGCTCTTCTTCTCCTGAACCCAGTATTAAGAGCTCAGGGTCTTTCTGCTGACTCAGTATAATTAGTTTTCCCTTTGTTTTAAGTGAAAAGAATCTATTTCACACCTTTTCCCTCGGATAAGATGATTCCTCCTTTGGGGTTGTTTTTGGTAGAACTTAAGGGGGGATTGGGTTTTTTTTTGGTAGAACTTAAGGAGGAAACTAGATGTTATCTGTTATTCAGGATTTATTGTTCGGGCCAGAGTGGTATCCTCCCAGCTCTGAGAAAATCAGCATCACGACATTCCAGAGCTTCTCTGAACGTCATTTTTCCTCTCCTGTGTGATTGCTCCTGCAGTCCTGACACTTACCAAGTTTCTAACTGAGAAGCAGCTTCCCGTGACTAAGATCCAATCTTGTATTCCCTGCCTGTGCAGCTCCAAGTGCAAGCGGTCAGCTCAACCCATCAGCTGGACTTGCCCTCTCTCTCGTCAGCACTGCCGTCTGTCAGGGGGTCACCTCCCAGCCCCCAGGGGCAAAGTGCCCTCTGTCAGCTCTGCTGGCCTGTCACTTTTAGTCACCACACTCTCTGCAGCAAGTTAGAGCGAATTTGCACAAATATTCTTTGCCAGGCACTTTGTTCCGTCTTGATTAGGTGAAATTAATATTTGTTCGCCTGCTCTCACCTGGAGACACGTTCTTCTTCTTAGTGCAAAAGCCACTGTGTGTCTCCAATTGTTTGCAGTCCCTGTTAGTATTTGGACATTTCCCTTGCTGGTATTTTTGTTTTTCACCTAAAAGAGCACATTGCAGATCTCAGCGCATATGTGGAAACTCAGGGAAATTAAATTAATTGGTTAAAACCATTCAGGAGGCTGTCATAAAATAAGTCTTCTGGATTTCTAATTCTCACACTAATGCTCTGAGTTAGAGGATGTTTATCCCTCTGTTGAATACATTTGAAGAAAACCTCCTCTTATTTTTCTCAAGCTATTTCAAAAATATCCTCTACTGCATATACAGGAACGTCTCCTGTACAAAGATGACAAAGTATATTATTTCCTGGCTAGCACTTAAGGTCATTTGTATATTTGTTCTGTCCCAGTTGAAACTAAAATCCTTTTCCCCCTTCTACTCTTCTTTCCGGCATCTGTCTTTCCTGGCTGCAATCCTTGTGGATTCTAATTAGGCTTCCAATGGTTTGGCTCAGGGTGTAACCATAACCAATTTATCATTCTCTTAATCTCCCTCCGGGACATTCACTGAAAGAACAGTACCTGAATATTTCCCCTTTATCTACAATTTCCAGTCTATATCAAACATGAAATCTTGACAGATGGAGTCCAATCTGTCACAGTGAGTTACTGTATTTTTCTTCTGATTGAATGTATTTATTGCACAAAGAAAGATGGAAAAAATTTAAATATGAATATTTAAAATTTGGGTTATAGAATGGCTAGTTGACTTAGGCATTTTTTAATTTTTTTTTTAAATTTTAAATTTTTTTTAATTTTTTTTTGTTTTTTTGCAAGTGAGAATCTGGGTCCTGTTAGATGGAATGAGAAAACAACATGAGACTTGTTTTTGTTGTGATAAGAGGAAGAACAGATCTGATCATAATAAAAACAGATGTAAAGCCATAACGTAGTCCCTCATGTTATCTACTACACTCTCACAGTGACCAGCAAGGAATGCAAGGGAACATTGTGCCTTCTGCCAGCAGAGCCCCTGCCAGCAAATCAGCGCGTAAGAGAGTTCCTGAAATACATTCTGGGTAGAAAAGTGTGATAAAAAATATTCTGCCAAAGTGCTGGGCCAATCAATCAAGTGTTAATGATGGATCATGAAACCCATTTGTTGACAAATAAAACCTTGTGTGCTCTGCCAGTGAAACCAACTGTGTCACCCGTCTTTCAGTGACTGCCTGAAATATCATTTGCAGAAGCAGAATTTATTGATGGAAGGGGCTGATTCCACAGCAAGCCCAACCAACTGAGGCTGCAGGTGCATTTTAGTCTTAACTCTTAATGGTGCTTGGCCCCACAGAGGCTATTGGAGTGTTCCCTAGACCAGGGGTTCTGGGGGAGAGAATGGACCAAGCCCAAGGAGAGCACAGGCTGCTTCATTTAGACCTTGCAGCTGGTTTCAGTATTTTCCACCACGTGAGGCAGAGAGTATGGCTGCAGGCAGCAACAGGAATACTAAATGAAATGGGTTTTTATTCTGGAAGGCAGCAGAGCTGAGCTATTATGTTTAAAACCTCAGAGGTTCTCCAGTAGACATCAGAGTTGGAATTCCTTCTATTGCCATGCCTACAAGCAGGTTTGGGAATCTTTCATGGAGAGGCCGAGTCAGCTGGTTATCGAGTATGTTGGTCCTTTTTGTTGCTCATGAATTGTTTCTTTTCTTTTCTCAGCACAGGCACGGGGAAAAAGTGACTGTCCCAGTAACTCTGAGTGATGTTCCAGGAGATTGCCAGTGTAGGAAAAGGAGCACTTGAGCAAAGGATCACTGAGGTGTGTGTTCAAGGATCCCTGGCTCTCTACCTGCCTGGGCTTGCCAAAGCTGTAATGCTTTATTCCTAGAAGCTGAGGAAGGAAATTGTGATATAAACCTTGTCACTATTTGTTACTTCGTTTTTAAAACTCCTTTGACCCAGCCTACACAGAAGTAAAAGTCTGGGCTCTTAAGGAACTGTAATGTTAAATTATAAACAACCTAAGAAGTGGCATCACCTAAGAGTAGGTGATGACTGGATATTCTGCATTGTGGTAGCTAAAGACCTCTGTATAATGACATTAATTTCTTTGTTTTATCCCATAGTTCCTGCCAGTGATCTGTTTGTTTTTTTTGTGCTGTGTTTTACCTAAAAAGGATAGTAGAATGAGCCTTGCCACTGCCTTCATATTATCCTCCTATTCAAAAAGTGTCTTGGGATGAAATGTTTCCTGGGAGAGAGATTTGTCAGGACAATTTCTGAGCTCTCAGGATTCCTTAAATGAGGTGAAACCCCTTGGACTAATGAACTGGAATTTGCTGTAGTGACCATGTGCAAAAGATACACAAAAGGCACTTGTTAATAATACTTAATATTAGGAGAACTGAAAGGGCAATTTGTTAGCCCTCTGTACTCTTACAGATTTTGAATTCCCTTAGCAAGGGACAGAAGATACCTTTTGCTGGAGAGCTTGGGTGAATCTTGAGATTCTGATATTTATGTGCCAAATTTTTGATTTGGCATTTGCAATTCCTTTTTTTGTAAAGGACACACAACCTCTCTCCTCCCCTTGAGTTTCGCCCTGCTCCCTTCCTTATCTCATGAAATATTTTGTTTCTATCTATGATTCTATATACTGTCTGACTTTAAAGCAGTTAAGGAAATAACAAACTGAAACTATAAAAATCCAAGTTTTTCCAGAAATGGTAAGTAACTGTCCAAGGTAATGCATGTCTTCTTCAGTCCAGAAAGAATTTGATTGATTTGCAGTGGACACTCAGCAAATATTCATTTTACACCTGCAGCGAAGCACAAGAATTTAATTTCAAAAGACTTGATTTATACAGCATAGTGATTGATGTTATATTCTGGCATAAACAAAAATATTGATTATAACTTAAATAGGAAGCCAGAAGCTACAGCTGTGAAGATGAAATCCCTTTGTCATCCTTTTCACAGGCAGATATAAGTAGCTGCAAGAAGCCCCTGTTGGAGATATTGACTCTCACCACACTGAGTCTTTCAACATGCTGTTTGATATGAAGGATGATGGGTAATTTTAAGCATTCACTGACCGACTAGTTTGCTTTTGGAGAAAAAAACCCCAAAACAACAAACAAACAAGCACACTTTGTTGTGCATTCAACTCCTGCTTTGGGTTTTGGATGCAGAAAGACCATCATATGCTGCAGCAGTCTGTGCTCTTCCCAGCACAGCACAGCACAACCCCTCTCTCTGTCTCTCTCGTAATCTCTTATGTTAGAGAAACAGCTCCCCAATCATTTACAGGCTCATAAACACAATCCAGCAGCATCCGTCTGCCCAACAGACCAGGGAAACAGCTCAGAAATGAAAGCCAAATAAAACAATAACTCACAGCAAACAAACAGGCGACTACAACAATCAGATCATGCTGCAGGAGCTGTTCCAACTACCCAGACACTTCATTAGGCATGGAATAACAAAGGAAAATAGACCAGAGTCATCTCATTTAACTCTCTTAGGCAAATTACCTCTCTTGTTTCCCCCCCCCCCAACTCCTATTTATTCTTACTTTCTGCTTGAGGTAAGGAAATGCAGCTTAGGTCTGGAGATGGAATGAGCTGTGTCTGGAGCCACAGGACTGGGGATGGAAGAGTTGTTTCATTCTAGATTTTCTTTGTAATTTTTCATAACCTTTGGCACTATAGCAATTTTCAAGATCTGGTTTTTGATTCTTAATATATAATCTTCTCTACACTTGCCCATAATGTTAAGTCCATGGTAGAACTATATGAAAGAGGGAGAATTGTCCCTCACCATGTATCAGATACAGAGAAAACACTTCTTGCATCACCTGATACTTTACCTGGGCTTTATTTGACTAATTTAAATTATGTGCATCCTTAAATTACAAGGAATTTGTGTGGCAGGATCCTTCACACTCTGGCATATCCAGCAGAAACCCCAGTCCAGTGGTGGGAATGCAAGGAGTGGGACCCCTTGGCAAGAGAAAGTGTTGATTGTGTTGGCCATTGGCTTTGGCAGTGAGTCAAAGTCTGAACCTGTTCTCTGTGGGAAGCTGTTTTCATGTGCCTACATGGCAATCTGAAACCAATGTTTAGCCTTGTCCAGAGGGGAGTTACCAGGCTAAATCAATTAATGGTTGTACGTTATTGTGCTGATCAGGATGTCTGTTCAAATAGCTAACAATATTTTAACTATTCTTGTAAGATCAGAAGTGCCACCATCTATAGGGAGCTTTTCATGTGTTGTTTTCTTTTTTCATTTATGAAAGCCTCTCCTTTACAGGGCTGGTTCAACATCTGGGAAGTTTTGTATTGCTGCTGGCCCCAGAGGAGCACTGTGGTCTGTTCCCTCCTTCTCTTCTTTTTGCATACCCAGACACACACTCTCATACCTTCAAACTTCTCAGACAAAGGCTGCTTGGCCTCAAAAATACCTAAAGATTTCATCCTTAAAAACCCCTCCTCACGTGCCACCAAAATACTACAGACAACCAAACTGTATTTTATGAACCATTTTTGTATGTAATTTAGAATATAAGAGTTTATTAAGTGGGCCAAACCTGACACATATTAGTGCTTGGATAAGCCTAACAAAATGTGCCCTAAAAATGCCAAATGTTCAAAATGCCAATAGGTTAGCAAGATAAATGTGACTCAAGTCTCCTAAGAGAAAATAACTGATGAAACCAAGATGTGGATTAAGACTGCAATGCTGATGCTTGTGCCAATACCAACATACATCATATGTGAAAAATCCTTTCAAGTCATTATTGAATGGAGACATTGTAAACAACAGATATCCTAAAGTCTGGAAAAGGTCACAAACATCTTCCTGCTTCCAGTGTTTTGTTGAACAGGTGGGTGGAATAGTAAATCTGTGAGGTGTTTGAAGCAATACTAAACCTGTGAGGTATTAAAGCTGATTTCCCTACCTCTGATGGAGCTTCAGATCTTTGAAAAGCAACTTGGAGCCCTGGGGCTTTCGGATATCCACTACTGCAAAGGATACAATTTTTATAAAAGAAATAAAAAAACCCAAACAAAAACAAAAACCCTAAATAAAATGTTTAGATCTTCACAGTCTAGTGTTAGAATTTTTCTTGTTAGGTAACTGATCTAAACACTCTTCCATCACTTAATCAAAGCTGACAAGCTTTACAAATATTGTTGATCAGGGAACACTTTTTCCCAGTATTACGCGAACTGGGATTTTTCCCCAAGACATCCACATGACACTTTCCGTGACTTGTTTGTGAAGATGATCATTTTACGTGCCCTGCTTGTTGAATTGATACTCATGGCACTTGATGCTGCAAGCAATGGTTGATAAGGATGGCACTTCTGGGGCTTTTTTGCGGCAGTTTTGGCTGGCACAGCACAGCTCCAGTGCTCTACAGCCCTGCTGAGCCGGGTCATTTCACTGATGGGCACGTCATCAGATAAGTAGGTATTCAGGGAGAAACTGAACAGCAGAAGGTAACTTCAGTCTCTGTCTGTAGTTCTGGCTGAAGGTGTAGGTGGTAGAGCTTATGGGAAGCATTTTGGGTGTGGCAAAGAATAGAGCTGTTTATGAGTTATCCAGTTTAAACCAAAGTAAGCATTGCTGGTATTCAGTGTTTAGCTGGTATAATCTCTCTGTATGGAGAAATATGGCATAATTTTTATTAGTTCTGTGACTGGATGAACATCAGTTATTAAAATGCTGAAATTGTTCTACACTGATATCAGGTGTATGTGCAAATGTGAGATGTGCTAGGACACTGGTGATTAGAGAAATTTTTTTTTTATTTTTTTGTTCAGACCTGATAATTTTTCAATGTACTGGTTTTTAAGTAACAACAAAATGCATTGTTTCAGCTTTAGAAAAAAAGTGATTCCATTGAAATGCTTCATTCTTGTATGTAAATAGTTCATTCACAGATCTATTCTATCCCTTAAATAAATAGCAGTAGGAGATGTTCTATACATTATGCATAACTATTTCTTTGGAGAATACTAACTTACATTGTGTAACAGTATGTCATTGACTTGAATCCTAGCATTCAAACCTGCATCACTTCTTAGGAAGATCTCAATAACTCTACACCAAAGAACCACTCTGAATCAAAGCCGTGGAGGAGACCATACTGGTGAAAGAGGCAAGGAAGTTCTGATGGAAATCAAATAGATCAAACCATGGCCTTGGCCAGGACGATGCACAAGTCTTGCAGCAGAGCTACATTTCCTGAGTGTAACTGATATATCAGGAGTGAAAGGGGCAGTATTTCGTATGAATGGAAGTGTTGCATGTTCCTCCTTTCCTCCCCACACGCAGCCAGTGTCAGGGACAGTGCCTGACCTGCCACCTCTTTACCACGTTATTGCTGTGTTTTGGTGACCCAAGTGAAAATGCAGCCTCTGATCGACACCTTTGGCAGAAATTTTGGATAGAAACATTGGTCTATGCAAAATGGGAAACCCTCAGCTCGGGAGGAAATTCCACTGGAACCTATTTCCAAGTGCTTTAAATATGTAACTTAATTGCCAGAGACCCAATTAATCATTCTCTATTGCTGCCTGCCTTACTCCTCTGTCTGGTCCTGAGCTAAACTGCCCGTGTTCCTTGGTGTTCAGGTGCTCTGCTGACCAGGTTCTTCTTATCTCTCTCTCCACAGACCAGACGAACGCTCTGCAACATAAAGAATGTTTTCTTCCTCCTCTCCCCAGCCGGACTTCTGACTATCATCACTCATGTGAATGAAGGCAATATTTCTTTCAGTTTTTGATTCGAAAGTAAGTCTTCTGGTTCAGAGACGAGCAATCCCTCACCTCTTTTATCTTCCCAGGTGAAAATCCATTGTCTTTTGCTGCAGGAGCTCCTGCACGAGTCGCTGCTTTTGCCAATGGCATTTTGCATCCCCAGAGGGTGGCCCTGACCGACAGTCCCTACAAACCCTTATGGGTCAGGGTTCAAGGACCCATTGGGGTGCTGCTGTTAAATTCAGCGTGTCCTGCTAATTTCGTTTCAGCAGCTAGATGTCTCCCTTTCCTCCGTTTTTAAGGAATAATAACTAGGAGGTGAGCCGCTCTCGCCTTTAGAAAAAAACTTGTTGCCCTCCATCATTTGTCCCTTTTAGAGGCAAATTTAAGATGTGGATTTTGCTATAAATCTGCAGCTCGGTGAGCATGTGGCTTGATTTTGTGTCTAACTTTTTCAGCTCATTGATTGTTTCCCTCTATTAATCTGTTGTGGCCTGAGGCTGACCTATGTTTTTGCTTTTTGTGTTCCTCTGTGCTTTCCAAGCAGGATTGTGGATCGAGACACTTTCTGCCTGTGGCATTCTTATTTTCTCTTAATCACAGTGGTTTTTCTCTTCATGTTATAGCTTGCATTTTGTGATATGTTTTAAGTCAGAAATATGGTGATGCAAGAACAGAAATCTCTGGTGGAAGAGGAGGATTTGTGTGTGTGCTGCTCTGGAGAGCAATTCCTTTTGCATGAGCCACTGTCTGTACTGCAGGGCCATAAACGATGTTGGGTTTGGTGAAGTCAAGTGGAATACTTGAAATCTGGGGAGAGCTTGGCATGTTTTGGCCATACAGTCAAAATGTGTGGGGTTTTATTTTAAAAGACCTTTCTTCTTGTTCACGCTTTCCCTTGCATTTCTCATGTTGCCTTTTCTTTGCTCCAGGGTGTCCTCAGATTGTTTCTGCAGGTGTGGAATCACTGACAGAAACCAAAGGAAAGGTTCCTGTTTCATTCTGCTTTGTAGTGAAAATGATATTGTTCCTCTCATGTCTATGTCTAAGCTGTTAACTCTAAGGCTAAAATACCTCCAGCTATTGTAGCCCAGCCAGTCAATAAACACTGACAATGAATAAAGGACATTGCTATTCCCCTCACCAGAAAATGAGGCAGCATGGATAGAAAAAAACAAAATTAAAAATCTCTACTTGTATTTTTTAAATTTTTCATAAAAAGGTACTTTCTTCAAAGGGCATTTGGAGGTGGTCCAAGGAAAATTATTCATTGTTATTAAAAGAGAACAATTTGTCAGAGCGTAGGAAAAGTTTGTGCACTGGTGTTTGCTGTTGCACGTAAAATGCTAGGAATAACTTTTTATAAATAGCACAGGTCTTGGCATTTAAATCAGTGTTTCGAATGTTTAGTATAATTAACATCATACTTCTCAAATTTTGAAGGTGTTATTAGAGAGAAATAATTTTCTACTGGAATATGTCTCAGGTGTAAAGCAGTATTTGTAACACCAATATATAATAGTAGATTAATCAGAGGACTTGTTCCTTTGTTAGCAGTGAGGCTGGGATGTAGGGGGCTTATATTGTGTATATATAGCAGGTCTTTGATAATAAATTTTATGGAACTTTTAGGATAATATACCCTTTTGATTGTCACATGGTTGAATGTCTTAAGCTACTTGAAGTTGGACAGATTGAGGCAATAAAGTGCTTGCCTCAGGATCAAGACATGCTGTTTATATAGTTTTATTTTAATTTTAAATGCTTATGTTCTAAATAGAAATATGTACACATGTATATAACATTTAATACACAGGTAATATATAAATAATATGTATTATATCATAGTTTTATCTGATGCATTTGTGCATTTATATCATTGCATTTCATAATTGCATGTTGTGTAAAGTAATATATAACATGTATTTGTATTAAATATGTACCTATATAGTTTAGTGACATTATTGACATGAATATATCTATGTGCTCATAGAGTAATGTATATTTATATATGTGAATGTATTTTAGAATTTTGTTGTGCAGCGAAATATCAGCGTAAGTGCACAATGCATGTTTACAAATGAAATTCCATCCATGTAATTAATCATTAAGCTTTTCGGAAAACCTCTGAGTATATTGTACTTTAGTGAAAGAAAGAAAAATAGAGGCAGCATTCCTAAATGTTGAATTTCTTTGTTTGGCCCAGGAGCTTAAACTTGTAGCTCCATTTCCATACTGTTTGAAGCTTGGGGATACGTGGCTGTGCAGGCAGTTACGTGTATATTGTGTATAAAGTAAGTTATTCTTGTCCCGCTTTTATCTTCGTTTTTCTAGGAGGTTTTTAGCACTTCATTTTCTGTTGGTTAGCAAATAATGTTTAAAAGAAGTCATTTGCCTAAATAACAGCCTTCTAAATGTGTTCCTCATTCACAGAAGGAAATTAACATGTATTTGGTAAGAAGGAGTTGGAATTTATTATCCATGGACAATACTGACCTGTGAGCTGTAACAGCATTTGTGTGAACAGAGCTTTGTGGTCAAACTCTCTGAGAGATTATGTTTCTAAGGGCAGGGATGTGCAGGGATGTGCCCAGGTATGTGCAGACAGAGACCATGTCCCTGTGCCCGGGCAGTCAGGTGAAGAACCTGCCCCTGCTCAGCTGGGAGCTGAAGGCTGAGCCAAGCTGGGAGCCCTCCCTGCTGCACCAGGGCTGGGTGTCTCCAGCAGCAGCAGCTCAGGCAGAGGCACAGGGAGCTCCCACTGAGCGACCTCTGTCCCTCCACGTCCAAGCAGAGTCTGAAGCAAGTGCATTTCAAACAGCAATGCAGTGAGTCAATCCCTGGGGTCAGGAATGGAGGGGAGGTGTTTTCATGGGCAGGGATGTGATCTCTGCCCTGCCTGGGTTGGCATCCATGGGGAACTTGAGTTGCACACCAGCAGTTTATGTTCCTGGGAATATGTCCACAAATGTACATGAAACTTGGACTCCTAACATACATCCTGAGTGCATGCTGGGCAGCCAACCTTTGTACCTTTGGAGATTTCAGCACACTCTCTTCTGCCTGCTCTGGTGCAACCTACAATAATAACCCATTAATCAAGTGTCACCCTTGCTAACACAGAGGAGCTCTTTTTTTATTGCCTTCATTTATAATAATTTAGTTTATACTTTACAATGTTATTGATTTTATGAAATGGCTCATTACATTTACACAAAGCTAAATCATTCAATTAGATGCTTTGAATTAAGTCATATAAATTTCTTACTAGATTTACTGTTGGATTGAATTGGAAATCAAGCCCTAAGAAATTCTTTTTTAAATAATTATTGGGAAGGCATTCTTGCTTGTGTCATAGGCTAGAAAAAGAATATAAATAACTCAGCAAGCCTTTTTAATTATTAAAATCTAGATCCCGTTTTGTAAACTACTGGGTGGGAGTGGAAAGTTTGCTTGACTTTCTCTGCAAGAGCTTGAAAGGGGAAAAGCACCATCAAAGGGGATTTTCTGTAGGTTCAACTAAATGAAAAAAGCAGTATTCTGGGAAAAGGTCCGTGAGTCAGTCCTTCTTACAAAATCATGTGCATAAACAATGAAAAGACAGGGACGAAAGGTCCATGTAAGACCTTGGACTCCTTGTGCCTTCTGTGCTGTCCCACAAGGAAGGGATGAAATCTGGTCTGCTTCTTTCAACAGGAAGAAATCAGCCCACCAGACAAAAACCTCTGCAAATATCATCCAAAAAAGTCCAGTGGTTTTTTTCAACTTTTCCTCTTTCTTGTCTGGTGATGTTACTAAGGAAGTTCTTCTAACGTAGGCAATTAAGAAAATGAAATATTTTTTCACTTTTTTACAATTGAAGTGAGGAGAAATTCATTGGAGCAATACAGACACATCAGAGGCAAGTTTGTTCTGAAAGGCTTGGGTGAGTTTGGAGAGCTCATCTTACCTTTGTGATAACACAGTGCTTTTGACCAAGGCAGTCTTCAGCTTAGAAGCAGTGAGAAAAAGACATTATAGTCAAAATCTCAATAGCTAAAACAATAACTATTTGGAATTTAAAATTAGTTTCCTTTATTCAAACCTATCAAAATTTTTCCAAAGGGAATTCACTTTCAAATTGTATTTGTCCAGAATTGTAGCAAAAGAATTTGAGGATGAGGTGGCTTCTCTTTAGTTAAGATGTAACTCTTTAGTTAAAGTACTACTTTTTCTCCATTAGCTTCTCCAAGACTTTTTTTCATGTTCCAAGACTGTTTTACAATTTTCTTAGCAAGGAGTTCCTTTTTCACTGAATGTGTGTATTCTGAAGAATGTAAAAGGATGCCAGTCCTTTGCTTGCATTTGTTCCTAAAGGTGTGTTTTCATTCTCTACCTTTGGCAAGGAGCGCTTTGAACCATCTCTATTATTTGTAAACCTTTCCCTTTTGGACAAAAGCTAAAAGTCCTGTAAAACAGCGGTTCTGCTGGCAATAACATCCCAAAGTAACCAGTGCTGGAGACTTTTGGGATGACTGTGAGGAGCAGGGCAGTGGCAGGACCGCTTTGGGCAGGGACAGGCAGGGCAGTGGTGGGACCATAAAGCCCAGTAGGGGAATTGGGGCCATAGCTGAGATGTTGGGGTTTAAAACACCAGCTCTGCATCTCCTGGTCACTTTCTACCACATTAGCCCTACAAAATATGCATTTTGTTTATATCCCTGTATCACCCTGGTTAATGTCTTATTTTTTCCATGTTCTTTAATTCTTTCTATGTCTTTTTCAATGCCAACTGCAGTGCGGTTTTAACAATTTGCCTTTCTATTCCCTTTGGAAAGGTTTGTCTTGCTGCTCTCCCCTCAGCTTCTCTTTGTCAGAAATGACAGGCTTACCATCTTTATTTTTTTTTTTTGAATAATTAAAAGCCTCGAATCTTTAGTTACCCTCTGCTGGACTGTCAGGATTTTTAGCTTAAAAAACTCATAATTAGGTACTCTGAGCTCTTCAAAGTATTCCAAAGGTTTCTTCTGGCTGGTAAGAAAAGCAGCTTTTTGTGTTAGGAGGGAATCAGCCTATTCTTCACAAGAAATTATATTTTGTATGCACATAGAGTTTCTAGGGGATATTTTTAATTTTTAATGCCTACTAAGTGCACTTTTTTTTCCACTTTGCCTTGATTTCTAATTGTTTCCAGAGTTGTATATGATATGTTTACTGAAGAATTGTCTTTTTTCATTTCATTCTCATGTTATATATTAGTGGGTTTTATGTTTAGTGTTCTTCTGTGTTTAATCTGCATTACCTAGATGTTCTGGAAAACCATTTTCTTTCTTTTTTTTGACCTTTGTGTGTGTGTTTGTGTCTTGTATAATCCTTAGCAAGCCTTTTCACTGTGTCACCTTAGAAGCAACTGTTGAATCTCTAATCACATTTCTGATTTAAAGAAAAGACACTTCAGATTTTTTTTTAAAATGATGTTGAAGATTCTCCCCCTTCAGTGCTTTTCCTCACAGTGTGATGTCCCATCACCAGTGCTTGACCCAGTTCTGCTGCCTGTGGTGCAGTTCTCCTCAGCCTGTCAGCTAAAAACACAAAAGACCTTAAACTTGAAAGAAGTCTTGCACACCTGTCCTCTTGTACTGTCAAATCAACTTTGGGACAGTCATATCTCTGCCCTTGCTAGGACAGAGCTCCTTGGCTGTGAGATCAGCAGAAGGAATGTTGATGGTCCCTTTGGCTTCTTTGTTTTGGCTGAAAATGGAACACCACCATGTCCCCTCCCTCATCTCGGTGTCACCTGCGGCATTTCCAGGGGCTCCTGGTGTTTCTGAGGACTCATCAGGGGTGAGTTGGCTCTGCCTTGCCAAAATGTGAACTTGGTGGACAACATAAAACCAGTAAGATGGGGGCACATGG
This sequence comes from Anabacerthia variegaticeps, assembly GCA_035583185.1. Lineage (NCBI taxonomy): Eukaryota > Metazoa > Chordata > Aves > Passeriformes > Furnariidae > Anabacerthia > Anabacerthia variegaticeps. The sequence continues at coordinate 4,080,670 of JAWWEW010000146.1, read as the reverse complement.
GACAGAAATGGCTTATAAAGCACATCTCAGTTAAAGTTGTGAGTAAGCCAGTCAATGGAGAAGGGGAATTCAGTAAAGGGATTAATTAGAGAAGGAAGGAGATCAAAGTCACCTCTTTGTTTTTGTTTGTTATAAGCTCACTTCATGTGTGCTGTCTGGTTCAAGCAAGCATCTTATCCTATCCTGCACCAGAGGGAAAAGGATAAAGCTCTTTGGATTATTTTGCAGTTTTACTCAGGCAGCTTTGATTAGTTCAACCCCAAAGTCTCTGATATGAATTAGATTAGAAGTCTCACATCTTAGTAGCATCATCTTGAATTGCTACTCTGAAGTTGCTCCTTTTCATGCTTTCTTGTAATCGTTGTCCTGCTACCTATAAAGTAATTAAATATTTGTTGATTTAGAGCTTTGAATCTGAGTCTCTCAAGACTTGTTTAGCAACAAGACAGTTAGCATCTTTTCCCTGTCTCTCCCACTGAATTTATAATTATTCATTCAAAAAACAGCAGCTGTAAATCAAGAAACATCTCCTCAGAATAACCAAGGAATTGATGGGGAGAGTAATCCCTTAGGAAATGGCAGCAGAGAGCCCAACTGAGTTGCCCACTGAGATGGGGACTTTCACCCCTTCAGTTCCCATGTGAGCTCTCAGAGTGATCTGAGGAATTAGCAGTGGGTGAAATCCTCCTTTTCCCTCTCCCTCCACATGCCTTTTCCTCTCTTATGCAGTTGTAAAAGAGATTTTGATGCTATGTAGTACATAACATTTGCTGGTTTCTCAAAAAACCAAAAAAACAACTGTGGTGAATAGCTGGCTGAGAGGTTGAGAAGAATGAGAACCGTTTATGTAGCACATAAATCATGTAGCAAATAAGTAGTGTTGGAAGACTGAATTGCATTTGCCTGTGAGGCATTAATGCCAGTCCTAGAGGACAGAACAGAAAGAATAAAATTGAGTTAAATAAAACCAAGGAGTTTAGCCTTACAAACTCACCAGCAGCATCAGTGCCAAGCATTAATTCCTCTCCTGCTGGCAGCAGGAAGGTGGGTGAGGCAATACTGTCAGTTGCACAAATTAAGTCACTGTGGCAGAAACACAACACAAATAAATAGGAAAAACAATGCAAGGAAAAACAGACTGTTGTTGCTGCATAAACCTTCTTCCAAGCTGGAGGCACAGAAAAAGGAAATGTAATGACTTGTGCATGTCATCTTGTAGCCTGACAAGCCCTTTCAGAATAGAAAAGGAGCGTAAGATGCCAGGAGAGGTCTCGCTGCACATTCTGATAGAGAAAAAGGGCTTGTAGGCAGCAGAATCTCCTTCTCAGTAGACTGAGAAATAGAAGGAGTCAGCCAGGCAGAGCCCTGGAAATTTCACGGAAACCCTAATCAGGATTAAACTGAAAGAGAGCAAAGAGAGGTGATGAGAACACACAGGGTGTTTTAATCACTGCCATTTAACTTCTCTAATATTATGGGCTGAACTTCCACAGCCTGTTTTAACAAAGAAAAGAAAAACATTAAATCCATATTTACAGGTCTGGAAGTTCCCTCTCATCTAACAACATAGAAGCTGATTTGTCTCTTCTATCAGATTATAAAGTTACATAAAATACATTTTACATAATTTTTGATTTGTAAACAACACCTTTATATACAGTAAAATTATCCGTCATATTTAAGCTTGCTTTTTTAACAGTTTTAGCACTTTCTACACATGGTCCTGTTTCTTTGCTATATTCCCAACTCAACTGTTTGCAGAATGTTCAGAGGGCTGCAAGCAGAGGCTGAGGATGGAAATAATGTCAAAGGAAAGGGAGCAAGTCCATGTCCCATGTGCTCCTCACAACAAGTTACTGAGAAATTACTGTGGAACAGCCACAATACTTACAATAACTGAGAAGCCCACACTTGTGCAGTATGTATCATCTAGTCCAAAACTAATTTAGTCCAGCTGTACTGATTTAAAAGTCATGCATAAAGTTCAGTACCCAGGACAACCTGGTTCCTTGCTAACTAAGAATGTGCTTCATCAGTCCAAACTGTTGTTTCCTCTGTAACCTGCACTCCAGACTGACAGGAGCCCAGGGACTGGGATGTTGCCACATTCATTAGCTACATGCAGTACTTGGAGAAGAGAGAACAGACTGAGAGAATAGTGATGTGCATATCCTCTCTGGATAACACTGGGTTTAAGTTTTTGAGTTAGTAGATGTCAAGAAAACTCATGTCACAATAAACAAGTATCTGATGATAGAGACACAACAGCTTTCTTTGGATGTGTGTATGCTGCCTTAACCACTCAGACTGCACGTGGGTTTGTGTGTGCTGCAGTGCTTGATCCTGGGTGCTTTGGTCTTTGCCCTCCACCTGAGCAGTTTGCCTGGGGCTGAGTCTCATGTGGTTGGGGCAAAACTCTAATTTTTCAATTCATCTCATCTCACACGTATTTTTTTCTCCCATCCACAATGAAACCCTGCACAGTGTGGGAGTGGATCACAGATTACTGCATGAATCCCTGTTGTGGTGCTGCACTAAGGCCAGGACAGACAGGAGGGAGGACTGAGAACAAGAGCCAGATTGTTGGTCTGACGGGGTTGGATGGGAAGGAATGAGCGGGGCCAGTGGCTGTGTCCATGGGGCTTCTGGCACTGCTGCAATTTCACACCAGTTTTTTTCCACTTGATGCTTAAAAGTTTCCCCAGCTGATGGTCGAGGTGTCTTATTCCCAACTTGTGCTGAACTTGAACACGGGGGCTGTCAAAAATTCAGATGTCCAGAGTGGTCTCACACTGTGAGGCAAAAAGAGTACAGATCCCCCCTTTTGTCTTGACGGAATTTCTACCGCAGCAGCGCTTGCTGTGAGGGGCTGGAGGTGATCACACTCTTTTGAATATGATTAAGTATATCATCTTGTTTCTGCTTCACTGTCAGCCCTGAAGACCCCTTCTACTCAGCACACAGCCCCAAAGTCTGAGAGGTCAGAAGGCCTTCCTTGCTGAAAAAGGTCATTATTTGATAAGGCCAGTTGGTAGCTGACGTCCAAAGTTTATATTTATAGCCATGCTTTTGGTAGAAAATGTTCGTGTCCTACAGGTCTAGCTGAAGACAATAAAAGCTCTGGCTTTCAGGATTCCATATATTAACAGACTAAATTGATCAGGTCATTAATTTTACTGTAAGGCAGGCAAATCATTTTTCTAGAAGTTCAGAGGAAGATTTAGTTGTTAGACACTTAACAGTTGGTTCTGGAGAACGTTTTTCATCCTATGCCCAAGAAAAGGATGTCTATATCACCCTAAAAGAAGCACAAATGCAAGCTCCAAAATAAGGGAAAGACACTTAAATATATTTTTTAATTCAGGACCTAATGGTCCAGGAATTCCCAAACAAATATGTGTGGAACCAAGAGCTGGACTTGATGATGCTTGTGGGTCCCTTCCAGCTCAGAACATTCTGCAGCTCTGTGAATTATGGAGTTTCATCTCTTAATGAATTTTTGAGAATGCTTAGGCTTGCAATTCAGCGGTTTCATCGTTATTACATTTGCTTTTAAGTTCATCTAATAGATAACCTTGAAAAGGAGAGGTGGCTGTTGCAGAGTCTGATAAACGAGTGGCCAAGCTGCACAGGGAGCTTTGAGAAGCTGAAAGGGAAAATGGGGAGGAGGGAACCTGCCTTGTAAATGGATATCACAAGTGGGAATGTGATTCCTACTACCTTGGGCAGCTCTTTGATTTGATCATTTGACAGCAAGTATTATTTTAATGAATGCTTTGATTTTATTTTTTTTTTAATGATTCTCTGTTTGTTTGAGTTTTTTGTCATCTAAAATATTAATGGAGTTAATTTAGCCATAATTTACTGCATTTAAGGAAGAAAATCCTATTTTAAATTGTCATAGAGTAAACAGGTAAATAAGCATTTAATTTGCAAGCTGCCTGTTTTCATCTAGCTTCTCTCTTTTGAAGGTGAAGATTTATTAGGCTCTCTCATGTATAACTGGATGGAAAGAACATGTTTGACAGTAGTCACTGACGAGAAAAATACGTTCTCATTTGACCACATCTGTTTTAAGTTACTTGAAGTATAAACTTAATCTCTTGATATTTATTTATGAGATCTGAAACTTAATTCTACTCAAACTGCCTTTGTTAGGTACTGCTATTCTAAGTTTATATTGGCTGTTAGTGATGCATGGACAAACAGGGACTTCATCAAATCAACAGAGAAGGAAAGTTCTGTGAATCAAATATGTATGCATCTTGCTTCATATGTATTATAAGGTTATTTAGAATTCAGAAATTAGCAAATAATTTTGAGTGACTAATTATTCATATTGTATCAGCATAGAAAAAATAAGGATGCAAGATTCACTTAATAATGTTTTCAGTAATTATAAGTTGTCATGACAAATTTCAGAAAAGGAATCCAAATGTTTTAGTGTATATTTAAATTAAATTCTGGAATTTATCAGCCCAGATGTGTATAAAATCAATAATTATGATACACTGGTAAGAAAGTTACCTTCCCCCTGTTAATAGAAAATAATTACAAAATTCAACAGCAAGCAAATTTGTAAGAGTAAGATTTCAATTAAACTAGTTCTTAGCTTAATCTTTCCCTTAATAAATGCTTTTGGGTTAGTAATTGCCAATTGGAAAATTAATTAAAAACCATTATCTGATATTGAAATAGTCATGATATAGTATATGAGAAAAAAGTGAAAATATATTCTCAATGCTACATTTTTTTATCTACATACTAAAGAAAAAAAAAGAATTCATCTTTAAGAAACTTTAAGAGGTCCTTGAATACAAGGTTAAAACTTGCACTAATATACTGGAGCTAAAAAAAAAAGGCATTCCTTGCCAGTCTGTGCCAGCTCCATGAACAAATTTGTGAGGAATACGGATGGGACCACTGGGGTTTCCTTCCTCTCACATGAGTTTTGCAATTAGCTCTGCCAAGAATCTTGTTTGTTACAGATAAATGAGAAGTCCAGGTTTCTGATCAGCACTTCTGTTGGTAATTAGCAAATTTAAAGCTTGCAGGAAGTGAGTGGTTCTTTCCATATCAGGATATGATTTCTTTTGGCAAATCACCATTCCATATTTCAAGCTGCATCACTGAAGTATGGTGATGCACCAGTTTCATATGAGAAGAAAGGAAAAAAAGAGGAAAAGCAGTGTCTTGGAAACACTTGCTAACCACAGTGGAAAAGCAGCATCCAAACTAACTGGCTCAGTATTATCCAAGAGATGCAGCTACCCCAGAGTGGGTGGTAGCAAACAATTTTTACAGCTGATTCATCTGCAAAACTCTGCAGGTTTATATCAAATTAATTTGAGATTTGGGATTAATTCCAACCACTCTAAATGTGAATTCATTTTTGGAGAAGTGTCCATTTTCATTTATGGGGCATTTTGAAAGGGAGTATGCTCTGATTCTGGAAAGTCAAGGGCAGTGACCGAATCTCAGGGCTACTAAAACTGTGTGAATGTATTGAAGGGCGGGATATAGGAGAGTTAGCTCGATTTTTTTTAGGGTTTCTTCTCTTTCTTAATGAAAGGGAGAAGTTTGTGCATCTAGCTCATCTTTGGCTCTTTGAAGTGTGTGTGTGTGTGCCTGAAATGTGGACAATCATCAGTATTGCCGAGTTTTCAATCAGCAAGAAGCAGTGCATAATTATCCTTATGCAGTTGTTGCTGTGACCTTCCTCCAGTCTGAGTTCTGTTATCATAAAAACTTGGTGTTAGCATTTGTCAGCCTCATTTTAATTGTCTTCCTCAGCTGTTTATTTATATTACTAATACATATAAAAGAGTATCACGTGCTACTTTGTAGGAAAATTAATTTCACTTAGTGTGGTCAAGAGGTAAGATTGTAGGTTTTGGCAGAACCATCTGAAGCAGTATTCCCAGGTAGCTGCAAGAACTGCAGTTCCCCAAAATCTTAAATAATAAATGGTAGCCTGTCTTTCCCAAGGGCATTTTAGGAATATTTAGCCTGTGAACACATATGAAAACTACAGTGGACTGCAAAGAGTACTGAATTGTACTCCAGCATTATTGAAACTGAAAGGCAGCAAAGAGGTGTAGAAATGAATGGGCTCCTAGAGGCTTTTTTATAGATTATGGGGGGAGGATGTGTTGTAATAAAAGGTAATAAGAGCTTTTCTGCCTCCGATAGACTCTACCTTCAACTAACCTACAGCTATCAGGAGTCAGTAATCCTTGTTGGATAAAGAGACTTTGAGGAGCAATTTTATTCTATTGCAATGCACCAGTTTGCACAATGGATTTGTTCGCTTTTTGCAGGCAGCCTTCCTGAGGGACAATATTTCTGAAGCTCCACAAAGCGCCTTTTCTGTTTTCATTCTGCACTCCTTTAATTGCATGAATGGGCTGCAGGGGCCTGGAAGTTGGACTGAGTAAAATTTGCACTCTTTGAAAAACCAGCCAAACAAAACATGTCAAGCAGTTTCACATGACACTGGGATAAAGTGAACATAAAAGGAAAGCCTATTTAAAGAACAGTGCATTAATGTTTTAGTGGTGTTCACTCCGGGCCGGTACATTTTACATGAGTCTTTTTCCCTTATGGGAAAGTAATATGCTCTAAGTTGACTAAGTGCAGATCCTTTTCATAACAGGTTGAAGGAATAGGCATTGGGAATGCAACAACTGTGGTGTACTGAGCACAGAATTGGGATATAATGCCATAAGGCTAATTAACATCATGTTCTCCCATTGTGTTCCCTTCGGGGGAATTGTGGTTTTAAATGATAAGTATGTAGATTGAAACATTCTTAATCTAGGCAAGTGATGCAGTAAAACATTATTCGCCGAATAACAAAAGGAATACAAAATGGAGTATGGGCAGCATATTTCAAATAAAGTGCAGAGTGTCCTTTTTCACCTTTTCATTGTGCTTAGTAACACTGATTTATTCACTGAATAGAAGATGGAAGATGTACTGTTTTAGACTTGGAGTATAAGGTTTGTTTTATTGCAATCTATAAAGAATTTCGACTTCTGATGGGTTTGTCCTTTGGAATATTTCTCCTTTGGTGCAATCCCGATGTTGAGCACTGACAGGAAAAGTCAGGCAGAATCTTTTTGAAGAGTCAATAGAAATAAGTCCTTCAAGAAGCATTGATTTGCAAATTTTTTCCTTGCATGTGTTAGATGCTTCAGAACATCTCTCTGGGGCTGCTACTGAAACAGACTCAGTGGTGCAGCCAGGATCTCCTGCTACTGAGAGTTTCTGCTTCTTGGGCACTAGTCAGAAAACTAATTGTAGAAACATGGAATCTTTTCTCTCCTCATGTGTTATGTCTAAATTGGTACCCAGGATATTTCAAAAGAGTCAGTTTAAGCTTCTGACCTAAGATGAAGTTTTTTTCTATTAAGATCCTGACTAATTAAAGACTTTCCTGAAGAACTTTTGCTCAGTGTAAATAAACAAATCATGACTCTAGATGTCTACATCCACTTGTTCAAACAGAGTACTATCATCTTCAGGTGAACAGTAGAAAACTACATGAATTTAGTGATAACTCTTGTTATGGACTGCTGTATTTGGAACTTTTGTTGGCCACTGTCCTCCTTACCACTGGCTGTGAAGAATTCTGTTCTTTGACTGAATACATTCAAAGATGAGAGAAACTCCTCACCTCTGCACAGCAATGATTGCCAAGTCACATCTGAGGCAGGGAACCATTCCTTCAAGGGGCTAGTTAGCAGGCTGAGACTTCTGCAAGTTGCTAACTAGGCTGCAAGGCTGCAGAAAGGCAAGGGGAAGGGGCATTTTTCTGGAGAGACTCAAGAGATCCATTCTGGAAAAGGGAAGACTGCAAGTGCAACAAACAGCTTCAGGGTGAATCTAGCAATGAGACTGACAAGAGGAACAAGAGAAAGGTCAGAGAACACTTTATTCTCGAAGGGGAAAGCATTTGAAAGCTGCACAGGTAGAACAAGCATTTGCATGGGAAAGGCTTAGTCTGAATGGGCACAGCTGCCGAGCTGTGCTGGGGTGATGAGATGAGAATGTATTGTTGTTTGGATTGTTCATAGGCACTATGGCTTTGTAGGCCTTCTTTGCCTTGAACAACATTTTGTCCTATTTTTGAATAAGGCAGACTCCAAATACCTCTAGCAAAGCTGAATTTTGTGACATGTCTAGGAATAGCAACAATTGTAGGTCTGAGTCCAATGCTTTGAGCTGCAGTTCAAACTTCAAGTGTAGTGCAGATCACAGTTTAAAATGCCTGACAGCTTTTGATTTGTCTGCTGTCACTGAAGGAGAGAGCAAGTTAAATGGGCTGTAGTAAAAAGCGATTGAACAAATCATTTTAAAAAAAGAAAAAGAGGAATGCAATTCTTTTTCTACTTGGTTGCTAACAGTAGCTTTTTGGTATTTTCAAAAACTCATGTTTCATAACAAAATAAGTAGCACTATCTATGTGAAAAGCTGTTTACGTTTACATATATATATTCCCATATATGTGTCTGGCTTCGATATACATATATATATACATTCTAGGTGTAAGTAACCTTAGCTCAGCACTGCTAAAGAATATGCAAAAGGTTTTCAACTTTTCCTTCATTTTCTCACTCTAAGACTGCAAACAGGAAGCTGCCATTTTCTGAAGTAATAGATAAATAGAAATAAGGACAAAAATTTTTGCATCTCTCTATTCCTTTTTTATACAGCAGTTCTTGCAACATGGGAAAACCCAAAATGTTTAGGGTTTGTAGCAGTACTATCCTTTACATTCAAGAGCACAAATCATCTGTCTCAGCCACAGAAAGCTATATAGTTTGGGCAGCATTTCTCAGGGCTTGTAAACAAAACATACAAAACAGAGACAAATTAAAGCTCCTTCCTGTGTTTTATTGAGTGATGGGAGTTTTTAGATTATATTTGGCTGAGGGCTGAATCCTTGCTTCTTGGGTGTCTGCTTGTTTGTAGCTTGTTTTGTTTTCTTTTTTTCTGAAAGAAATGGTCATGTAGAGGTTTTTTTTAATCTATTTGTTAGGCTGGAGGTTTTGGTCATTCCCACTCCCACTCCTTGTTTTCCCTTTCTTCTTCTATGCAGGATGTAATACTTGGTCTCTGAATCATGCTGGAACATATTTTGGGAATTCATAGGATTATCACCAGGGCTACTGCTATCAGGCAGAACACATGCACATTTTATTATCTCATCCAACAGGTTTTCATTTTCTATGCACATTGAGTCAGCACAGAGGGGGAAACATGCTGCCATTACTACTGGCAGAACTTGATAAATATTATAACAGTCTTTTCAGTCCTGCAGAAGCTCATTCTGTCATGATAATTCAAAATCTAAGTCCTTATTTCCTGTCTCTTCCTTTCTCTCATCTGCCCTTCCAAAATAGATGGTATCCTGACCCTCATCTGCCTAAAAGATGGTGCATGTTACTGGGCTATGAATTGATTCAATCAGTCAAATGAATTTATGGAGCCTCTGAAATATAAACATGCAGCTGCAACCAGTGTCTCCTTTTAGGAGCTGTGGTCTCGGGCAGTCAGTCTGGACGATAAGGAGGCGCATTAAATGAAAGTAACTGTTAAAGAAACTAGTTACATTCCCTTTCAAATACCCTGCAGAACACCAGTCTGATAGCTTAACAATCTACTTGCATTGAATAATAATTTTTTGCATGGATACAGACTGCCTAGGGTGTGGGTCTCTATTTTGAGTTGATCAGCAGGGTAAAATCTGATGGGGTTTGTGAGAAAAACACCAGAGAGGAGACAAGGTGAGCCTTTCACAGGCACCATGTCCATGTGAGTTTGCCTGTAGGATGGTCTGTGTGTGTTCTTCTCCCGTGGACACTGAGTGTGACCCCAAGCTCCTGCCATGTACCAGCAGGCATCAACAACTCACATCCCCTTTTCTTCACTTCAGCTTTCCCTATTCTCCCCTTCCCTGTCTGGAAAAAAATAAAATCAAGTTTTTCTTTCAGAATTTTATCGGTATGAGTGCACATACCCAAAATACAGCTCATTGCTCTCAAATTTCTAAGCATTCCTGACCAGGTTGCCTCTCCTGCGCAGCCTGAGGCAGCGTTTTGGGAATGGGACACCTCAGCATCCAGTGAGAGAGAACCAGTTGTGCTCTGGCAGATTTACTTACCAAAATGGGAGTTTCCCCTCCTGCAATCTGTCTCTGGTAATGCCTTTGGAAATTTGTTGTATAGACAAGGTTTGTTATTTTAAACAGTCATTTCCTTCCTCCTGTTTATTGGCGATTGCAGATGATGTAACTCGGTTACTGTAAGGATAAAAATTGTGCCTGTGATTTTTAATGTCTGAACCTCTGAAATTTAAGGCTTAAAACTCTTGGTGTGACATGCAATGCAATCTGCCCAAATCACTTAATGCTTCTGCTTTGAAACAAAAGTGCCTTTTTTCTTATTCCCATTTCAATTCTTCTCCTTTGTAGGCAACCTCTATGTTGTGGAAGAAATGTTTATATGACTGTAAATTTCCTTTGTTGCTTCTTTTATCTAAAGATATTTTCATAACTACTTATACCACTCCTCTTCTATCCATTTGGAAATTGTGATCCTTTTCTTCATGGACTTTACCTCTGATTTCCCAGCTGTACCTGTGACCCATCTCTCAGTCCATCATGTGTCATTTTCAGCTCTGCTGCCTTTTTTGTCATCAAAGTTAATCCACTGTTCCAGTTCTCCTTTTTTCCCATTCAAACATATGCACAAAGAGCTTGGAAATTCTGCTTATGACAAGACAGAATTTAGGTTTGGAGTTTGTGTGTCTCCTATACAAAATTTGAGGAAGGTGTTCTGTAACCTTTCCTCACATTAGCAGTAATAATTCTGTCACTGTCTATTTCAAAGGAGGAAAAAAGAACATTTAGTCAGATCATATTTTTGCAATCAGAAACCAACCCATCTGCAACACAGTTAATTGGAGGTGCTCTGCAGTTTAGGGCAAAACCCAAAAGCAATCATTTCTTTTCATTGGAAAGGAAACATTCATGCAGAACTTCACTCTGGCAGTAGGAATGAGACACATAGGTAGGGAAGAGGAACTGTGCTCATAATTCAAGGACATTATGGCAACAAACTGAGAAATCTATTTTTCTAATAAGCAGAATACTTTAAAAAATAAATAGCACATGCTTTCTTCTCCAACACCTATTTCTGATGGCTTAATCAATGACAACATTGTGAGAACAAGCCTTTATTACCCCTGAATACACTTTTCTTGGGTTTAGACCCAAATTCTACCTATATTCCGGCGCTCTAATTGTTGCTTCCCAAGCACGTCCTTGACACGCTCACCCTGTGCATTCCTACAAGGTAAGCCTTGAAATGAAATGCAGGATTTTGAAGATCTAATTTTTATCTTGCTTTCCCCTATGCTGGAAATACTTGTCTTGAATGTACAAGAATTGCTCTGATGTGGGGCAGTCAGAAAATACAAAGTGTTCCTCTTCAGGTGGTTGGAATAGATGAAAGCTCTCTGCCCAGCATACAGCTGGGAGTGTGCAGAGAATGCATTACCCTCCATAACCCTCAAGGTACTGAAGAACCTGATTTTTGATTTTTTTTTTTTTTTTTATTTTCCAGCTGTGCCCTTCTCTGTTTATGTTTTTGTGGGTTTTTTTTTTTCTTTTATGAGGCTCATCATAGGTCTTTAAATATGGGATGTTGTTTGCTAAGATACCACTCCATTATTCCAGGAACATATGTTCGTGACAAGTACAAGTCATGAACATTTGAATAGTCTCCATCTGGCATGAATTAACATAGTATCATAATAAATGAGAAGTGTTAATACTAAGAAGCCTGTCTGGGAATTCTAGATTTAACCAATATTTATAGTTATATATATGGACTTTGGTTTTGGTTTTGCTTTGAAGAGCATAGACAACAGTATGATTTACCATTCCAGAAGGGACTCCAAGCCATGGGATGCTTCCAGTAGTGTAATCCTTGAAATAACCTGATTGTGCAGTAAAGTCTCTGTGAAACATCCAGGTGCTTTTTAGTTCTTAAAAATACTTCTAAGGAAAATAATAGATGGAAAAAAATAGAATATGTTGCTATTTGCTATAGTGATGACAGCAATGCATGGGTGCCAATTCAGCATTATTTGTTAACATATGTACTTTAAACCCTTCAATGCCCCTTGAGTATATAACATATATCTCGAATCCATATGGCCATATGGAGACACTGCACTCATTTAAATAACAAGTGCACAGTAAAATTATCTTGGCCCCAGAGTGCATGTTGTTTATAACAGGGAGTTACTTCCTAAATCAGGCAATTCTTTTTATTTTTTTTTTTTGCCTACAGAACCTTAAGGCTAAACTATTATCCAAGAGGAATTCTGAGACAAGATGAACTCTTACCATAATATAACAGACACTGGTCTTTACTCACTACTGGGTATTCTGTAGAACAGCCAAATATATTTTAAAAAGTCAGTGTTCCCACTGTCACTTTTTTTGAGGACTAATAAAGCTTTACTGTGCATTTCTGCAATCTTCAGAAAGCTTTCTCTAGTTTTCCATTTGTTTTGATAATCATGAAGTATTTTTTGAATACATGGAAAAGATGCACAACATAACACCAGTTTGGAGGCTGTACATTTTATTGTGCTCTTCACTAATACTGATGTATTTAAGAACACAACTGCTCTGCTATGTCTGAGTTAGACATGATTTTATTCTATCAAGTTTTCCTTTTCTGGCTATATTCCATTTAAAGCTGAATTTCCCCTGCTACTCAGAGTGCACACATGCTTGTGCCATGTGTACAGCTTTCTTACTGCCTGAAGTGGAATAATTTGCAGTAAGAGAACTCTTTTCGATTTGGTATAAATCTAAAAGGAAATTAAAAGGCAGAATTCTAAGGCAAAAACTTTACAATGTTCAGTTCCATGTAAAAATGTTCAGAAAGGTATATTAAGATCAGTTGTGGCTTATGGAGCATTTATAAATCATAAAAGTGTTGGATAGGATTTCTGAAAGTGCCAGAAATATTTAAGCCAAAAGACAGGGCACAGAGTCTCATCTGATGACTGGGATCATTTCCCCAAAAGGTCAATGAGCAAACAAAATCATGCCAAAGGTTTGTGTAGCCACCTTCTAGTTCAATAGGTGACTGAAGATATTTCTTTATATTTAACCATTCTGCTTAGTTTTGGTTAAAAGGACACACAATAATTTCCAAAATTCCTCCCAAATCTTAGTTCTATTGTAAGTCTTGGGAAATGAGTGCATCTTGGAGTAGTTCTGGGTTTTGAAATATCTTGTTAGACAACATTCCCAACATTTGACCAAACCTAAACTTTGGATGTGTTCTCAGGCCCAAGGCAGCCTTTGACCAGCTTGTTCTCCAGCTCTTGTGATTGTCATACTCTGCTGCAAGGACTTCCCTTTGGTGCTCCATGGAGCAGTGTTCGTGAGGAGACACTTTTAGTAGGAGACATCCCTTTGGATTCCTTTGCACTTGGCCAAGCTGTTCTGTACAGTGACTTTGAGTCTTAGGAAAATTAGAAATTATACTGGCATGAGGAGTTGAAGGAATAGAAATAGATGAAACCATGAATTTTCTAGGAATTTTCAACAGCAATTTGTGTATTTTGACTGAACCTCCTGCGAGAGCCAGTGGAAGAGAAGCAGGTTCTTTCCCTACCCTCTAGATACGAGTGTGCCACTGTGTAAGAGTCAGGAGTAGGAAAGGGGCAGAGTCTGGCAAATTGCATAATTCCAGTGCAGTTTTTAATAAAGGCCCTTTGATTTGGCAGTGTGGAAGAAGCAGATGGGTGGAGAGATCGCAGTCTCGGCTGGCTGCCACCCCCAAGTAACATACAGCCTCCTTGTTTAGTGTGTCTGGGCGTAATTTCCACTGACATACAAAGAAGTATTTTTAGGAGTGATGTCAGTTCATTGGCTGAACAGCATTGTTTGGCTTGCTGAAATGATTCCCAAAAGCACTCACTGCCTTTGAGAGTGGCACTTTCCTCTTTGTAGAGTGTCATTACTCTGCATGGTAAAGACTGTTTTGAAGGGCAGGTCAGGTAGTCAAATAAATGTGTGGTTGGTGCTTTCTGATTGTTTCTAAAATAGTCAGGCCAATTTCTGCTGAAGGAGAGTGAGTCTGAAGTGTGCCAAAAATCATTCTGATTTGCTAGAGAAATTCCAGTGGCTGTAAGCACAGCCAGGGGAGCCGGGCTAATGTGGCTGCAAAAATGATCATGTAACATTCACAATGTGGTCATCTTATCTTTGTGCCTCTGTGCAGCCCATACAGCAGAGACAAACGGGAGAGGAGGCAAAACTGGCTCCGAGTTGTGACCCAAAAACATAAGTGTAGAAATCACAAATAATTTTGTTTGTGCTGTGAATGCTGTTTGTGTAGACATGTGTGCAGTGTTTAGTGACACCAGGCAGGAAACTCAGTTCATTTGGGTTATTTTCCATTTATAGCAGTAAGAAATGCTAGAGATTTTAATAAGGATGGTTCTCTTTTTTTTTTTTTTTGAAACTCAATGGACTGAAGAGACTACATTACAAAACCCTCAACCTGAACACCTGCAAGACTCTTTTCTGAACAATTGAAAAACAGGTTTGCCTGGATTTCTGAGGAATTACTCTCTTAAGTCACTAAAGCAATCTACAGAATTCCATCTGTAATTCCTGAGCACAGTCAAAGAGCGAGGAATAATAAGAGGAAAATATGCTGAAAGTTGTTGCGCTCTGACAGTGTATAATGAGCATGTCAGGGAGTGCAGCTATTCTGTATGGCAAAGTACGATCTTTCATCCCGTGTCAAAAAGCTTCTCTAAAGTGCTTTTCATATTAAAAGTGTCAGGTATATATCAAGGTTTTTTCCTCAATTTTATGAGGCAGAAAGTGAAGAATGAGTTAGTGATTTGCTAAGATCACTAAGAAATCAAAACCAGAATGAGGGGCTCAATTCTACTTTCAGTCCTTTCCTTTACTCTCATGACATTTTAGGAGTTTTTCTTTTTAAATAGCTTTAGAAATGGGGGAATGATACATTTAAAGACACCAAGAATTACATCCAAGCCAGTGGGGTTAATTCATTGCAGCATGTGCCTGTCATTTGGTGTCACTGAATGCTAAGCCCTCATTTTACAATTCATCTAAATGGATTTGTTCCCAGCTTCCCAGTAAATCTATTTTATAAAAAAAATTCTGAGCTCTCAGTACTATTCTTGACAAGAATCAGTATTAACCCAAGGTATTTTGGGTTATACTGTGAAAACTGAAAGTGAAAAAGCCAGTGGTTGAATTATGTCAGAGCAGTGTCAGCCATGAGCTCTCTCCTGGTTTGGGTTGTTTAGAGCGTGGTGGGAGTGCTGTGCTGTTGGGACTAAAGACGGAAGTTCTTTTATCTTCTATCAGATCAAAAGTGTTATTGAAAATGGGACAGTTCAGTGCCAGCGAGCTCATCTTACTGTCTGGCACGGGGTGGGCAACTCCGAAGTGAGGCTGGGAACCCAAATTCAGAATTTGGCTCCTAGGAGTGGTGCTTTCTGCAGAGTTTGGGGGAATGGCCTACTCATTTCTTACCACCTTTTAATTTTCAACACGTGTTCACGTCGATCTGTTCCTCTTCATCCCATGGAGGCCAGCAATTTTAGCTAGTCATATTAATCAGTTCAACTGTTAAAAGATAAAAGCAGCATGTACTTTACAGCACTGAGGGATATGATCAAGGGAATTGATACTGACCTTGTTCCTCTTGGCAGTTGTTCCCAGCCTGTATTTAAATGAAGTTCGCTGCTTTTGTTTCATTTCCCTAGAAGTGCCCATGTGCCTGAAATAATGAATTGTTCAAATAGCAATTTTAACCTAGGTCTTGAAGCGTGAAGTTTCATGACATCTAAGTTCATCTAACAGCTTGCTGCTTCCTACTGGGCTTTCTCTCTCTCATCCTGTAGGCCAGGCACTACTCCAGCTTCTCCTGTGTCCGCTCTAATACTTGTCACAGATTTTTTTTTTTTTTTCCCCTTCTGAATTGTTATTTTGCTGGCAAAAAGCTGAACCACATTCCTGAGAAGTCAGGTGAGCACGTGGCTGGTGCAAGAGAAGCTGGGAACAGTGGGATTGCCCCTTTGACACGAGCAAGCCCTTCAATCCTCCTGGGTGTCTCACAGGGTCCACCACAAGCTGTATTTTGGCAAATGCTGAAAGCTGCTGCTGGCAGCAGCCCTGCCAGGCATGCCCCAGGTAGCACATTCCTTCCCCTGTGCCACTCCTGGAGGCCCTGGTGTGTCCCTGCTGAACCAAATTGAGGAGCTGATGTGATATAACTAATCAGTTTATAAAAAGAATTAACCGTGCTGGAGCAGTTCTCCTTCCCATTTCACTGCAAGACTCACCAGCTGGTTACTCTGGTGCCACATCTCCTGCTGTACTTGGGGTTTCTGCTGGCTGAGAGGCTTTTACATGAGATGTTTTCATTAGTACCACCTTGGTTCTACTGATCTAAATGTTAGTGGAGCTACTCTGGATTATCAAAGCAAAAAAGTGACACTTTCCAGAACTTCTGAGACAAATCCAACACTGTTTAACCCAATCAATTTGTTATCAGTCATAACTGTGAGAAGCTCTGAGCTGCAGCTTAGAGACAGGAAATTCTTAAGTGGCTTTATAACTGAGGGAAGCATTAGAGTAAACTAAATTGACCCATTATAATTTTAAACAGGTCTGAGAAAATCCACTTAAATCTAGTGAATTCTGAACTATTAGAAACATCAAGATCTGAATTTTCTGGGCATCCCTGCAGACTCTCCCCTGTCTAAGCAGAAAATTCCCAATTACTATTGCCTACTCACAGAACGTGTTGACTGCTATTATGATTTTCCAAACAGTTCTATGAAGTGAATCACTCAATTAATGTAAGAAATCTGTGATAATAGGAATTATGAAAACTTTTGAGAAATGAGAAGACTCATCCCCAGTCAATTATGATTTCTCCTGTCCCAACAGTGGTTGAAGGTGAAAGCAGGTGTTTGCAGGGGCAGGGAGGGGTGTGTGTGCAATAGTTCTGTGCGTGGCTTCACCTTGCCTTCCAGCGGCAGCAATGTTGTCACTAACTGGCAACCAAAACAGCTGATGTTGGCAGAAAAGAGTTTGCAAACTTGACTAAATGGGATTTAGCAAATTAGATTGAATGGGGTTACGTTGCAACTTAATTTTGTTTTGCATTTTAAAAGTTGTCCTGTAGTGATATTGAGACACAATGCACCATTATATTAATGCATTATCGTATTAAGGCTCCTGAATGTATCTCTTAATTCTATAAAATCTGGGTGACAGCTTGATGGAGTGAGGATTCTGCATTTGTTACTGATTCTAAGATGCATTTAACTGTTTGGGTTTTGTTATATTTAAGAGACTAGATTCCATTTTTTTTTTTATCTTATATATTTAGAAAATGAGACAATTTGTGGTAAAGCCCTTTGAATCTGTTTAGAAAAAGAAAGCTCAGCTGTACCACAAAACTTCTAGCTCCAAGTGTTTATATCACAAGTAAAGCATTTTTATATTTTGGCAGTAATTAATTTTGTAATTTTCCAGATGTTTGGAATAAATCTATGCTTTACGTTGTTAAGGTTTTCACTGGCTAACCTTTATCCTGAGTATTACTTTAATTACTTCTGTTTTCCTAATAAGACTTTATAGTGTTGATGGAAAAATGCCATTTTTTCACAGGCTGAATTGCTTGAACAAATTGGTTCTAGATTTATTTGTCAAGAGCAGAGAATCTGCCGAACAACAGTCCTTCTGCCTGATTCTGTTCATCAAATTATTTGAGATTTTAATCAGGTTGTTCCAGTGGTTTCAACTTCTATATAATTTTGAATTTCGTGCTTGTGTTACTTTGTTTGGGGACTTATGTATAAATCAAATGAACCTGTATTTGAAGATATCTATTTTGAGACGTTGTTTTAATGGCAAAATATGGCCTGGAAAATGAGCTGGAGAATCCTTATTGCAAAATACAACTTCTACAAGTTGGACTGGATATACATGAAGCATTGCTGCCTCCTCCATTCTCTTCCCCTGTGCAGTGTAATGGAGGAGACAAAGGAGACAAAGACTAGTCATGAAAATCCACTGTGTGTGGTGTAAAGAGTTTGTGTAGGAACTGGCTTGAGATTTCGGGGAAAAGAACATTTGAGTTGTCAATAGAGATGTAATGAGCCACCTGAAGCCTTAATGCTCAAACTGCTTACTTTATCAGCCGGGCTAGTGACTGCCAGGAAAATGTTCTTTCAGCTCTATTTATGTAGAGCATCCAGATGTCAGTCAGCTCCACCACAGCCACATATTCTCCCGAGAGATTTTAGGTCTTGTTTCCAGTTAAACGGTACAGCAGGTGGTAATCAGAATTCAGATCAGATGTCAGCTGCACCACAAGGTCTCGTCATCTCTCTCCTCCTCCCCGTTTTCGTGCTTGTTTTCACATGGGGTGGACAGAGGAAAACAAAAAGCAGCATGATAACACTTTGATTGCTACAGTAAAAGAGATTTTACTGTAAGGATCAAGGAGGAAATGCTAATGGCTTTTATAAGCAGTTTATTTGGGTTTTCTTAGTTTGAAGAACTGACACAATAACCTCTTTCAATAATTAACACATGAACTCTAAATTGAAGAACTAGAAAAATTGTGAGGTATCTGTGTAATATATTTTAAATTTAATTATTTTTTTCTGAATTCTATAGAGAAACAACAAATTGAATCTTTCCTTTCCCATTCACTGATACTACTTCTTCATTCCAAGTGTATGGTTATGTACTTTGCCCTTAGCCTTTTACTGAAACCATCACTGATCTTTGGAGATTTTTTAATTTTGTCATAATTAAGTCTGAAGAGTTTATAAGTTTGAAGTCTTCATGGCTGTTCAAAAGCTACAAGTGTGGCTTTTTTGGGAATGTTTGGTGATTGAACAGGTCAGGGTTTTAATTTCATTAGGTAGGAACATCTTAGCTCGCAATTCTCATTTATCGATGACTTTTATTCATTAACCAATGTTTAATATAAAAACTATATAAATTCATTGTTCTTTTGCATGGCAAGGCAGTCAGAAAACCACATTATACTTTTCAAGTATTGTCAATGGAGTAAAGGAAGCATAAATGCTCTCTGGGCTGCATTACCTCCCAGGATAGAATTTATTCTCTGATTGTTGCCAAAATATCTGTTTTTATCTTAAGTCTGTGTCCTCTAGTGGATTACTCTGCTGTGCAAGGCTGTTTTATTGCATGGGCACGTGTAGGCAAGAGCAGCCCATGAGGACATGGTTACAGATGAAGATGGAGTTTGGGTATTGGGGAAAAGAAGGGCAGTAAATCGAACATACTTGTTTCAAAACTTTTAGGGCAGTTTTGTTTGTGGTGCACATGTCAGCTGAGTGTGAGCCCCAAGCAGCAAAGGAGCACTTTGTTCCAAAAGAGAAGAGACTGAGGGGTGTGCTCATTAGATGCAGTGCAGCATTCCTGGGGAAAAACAAACAAACCACCAACTTTTTTATAAAGGTAGTGCATAACTTAGGGCTGTCCCTTGATGGCAGTAACTTTTGAACTGAAAATTTATATACATTCCACGTGCTTATTTTCCTCTGCAGTTCATGAATAAATGAACTAGTAGTGCAACAACAATATTATAGCTCAGGGTACTGCAGTTTTTGTAGACTGTCAAGTAGATGGTTTATGCTATACCAGTGTGGTGTGTGAGCTCTGTCAGAGTCCTGGTCACCTCAAGATGAATATTGATAAGACTCAAAAGCTATGTCAATCAATGTTGTATAATTTTCTCTTTTACCTGATCCATTCATTTGTACGAGAAAGGAAAGTAGAGGTGCCTGATTTTGCACCTTTCTCTCTCCTTTTTCCTGTTGACACCAGGTTGTTTTCCATTAACACAATAGTTTGGCCTCCAGCTGGAATGTGTGCTGCTCATCATAAAGTTTTGAGCCCAGCAGCTCAACCAGCTTTAAATCTGCTTCACTGTCTGCTTCTCTGGTTCGTGCCTTGACAGTTTGTCCATGAGATTATCATGGGAGACAGCATTGCTGAAGTCAAGATACACATCATCACTGCTCTCCCTTCATCCACTGAGCACGTCTCCTCACAGGAGAGGGCTGTGGGATTCACCAGGTGTCGTTCTCCTTTCTAAATCCATACTGACTGCTCCCAGTCATCATCATCATTTCCAGTACTATAACAGAAATGGGTCTTTATTGGAAAAGGTTGAGGCTAGAAAACAAATTATTTATATTTTGTATTAATGCCTTAGAGAAGTCATACTTTGCTGAAATGTAGCCTCTACTACCGCAGATCTGTGATTTCCAAAATTGTAGGAATAAGTGAAAATGATCATAGATCTTCACCTTCATATGCTATTTTTAATAAACTTTATTGTCACACAAAAAGTGTAAATACGTGTATTTCCAACATCTGAAAGAAATGGTCGTGGTTAGGTAGTATTTGGTTCCACAGGTCTAGTTTGTGTGGAGATCACCTAGAACTGTAAACCCACATTTCTGTCAGTGAAGTATCAGGATTAAAGCAGCAGAGTTTGTGTTTTTATAATTGTACCATTAAAAGAACAGGAAAAGCGTTTCACTGTTTATAAGGGTTGTTATTTAAGTAAGTTAATTGGCCATTTCCACCCTATTTATTATTAACAGCTTGACAAGTTTAGAAAAACTTTTCAGACTGTAACAGTAGCTGTTTCTGAGTTTTGCTAATTAATAGTGTCCAATGCATTAAATATTTATTTTCAAGCATGTTTAAAGTGCCTCAAGCAGGATAATTCATGCTGCCCAAAATTAATGTGAAAATGTTACAAGACTGAGGATGGCCAGAAGCAAACTATTTGACAAGGGCTGCAAATCTCCTCTGTGTGTGTGTGAACTTCAGTGCTTGGTGCTGCTGCCTTATTAATGTCATTGTCTGTATTAAGGGAATCTGTGTTCAGGGGTGGTTTTTCCCCCCTAAAGAAATGTTGATTAGTGGGTATTTCATGAGGGTTTGTACTCTGTCAACTAAACAAAAGTCAACTGTAGTCCTGCTTTCACGCACTGTGACTCGGAAATGCGTGGAAATGTCTGTTGTGGTGGTTTTGTTAATACGGGCAAAATTTTCACAAAGGCCCTATCCTGAAGCAGAAAATATATTAGGAATGTGCTCAGAAATGTGCTGAGAAAAATGTCTGTGGTGAGCCATGGTATGCAAAATAAAGGATTAGAATATTATGTAGTGGTTCTTGTAGACCAATGCAGTGTGTGAGGATTCTTAGAACCACAAGGAAGATCAAAGCTGGTGGCAGGGGTGTTCCAGTGACAAGCACTGGAAGGATCATTCTCAGAAAATGATGGTGACTTTCTGCTAGGAAATGTCTTTTGAAGAAATGGGACAGAGGCAACTCTATAAAAGTAAAAAAAAATGCTCTCCAAAGCAAAAAGGAGTGGATTTTGCCCCCTCTTATTCAGAGGCAAAAAGATTTCTCTGTCATAAGGTGACAATAAAAAAAATAGACAAACAGAACTGATGAGGAAAAATGTAACCATAGACAGATTTTTTTGTTTCCTATAAATGAATGAATGCCTTTCTCTCTTCTTTCTCATTGTGTACAGGGACTGTGAAAGGCTTTGTCTTTTCCCCAAGGTTTGTTTCTGGGAAACAGTCCTCCTTTTCCATACATACAGTGAAAATCTTTGCTACTGTTTTTTTGTCTTAATTCCACATATATTCACTTTTAAATAGTTTTTAATAAATTTTGCCCCATTCAATTTGGAAATGAACCTGAGCAGTGTACCTTTCTTTTCTTTTTTAGATTTTTTTTTTTTTCCCTTTCTGCTATTGCTTATCTTTCAATTTTCTTATGAAAAAATGTATTTCAAATCCCGGGTACATTGAAAACTGACACTGATATTTTTCAGCTCCATAATTTTATTTCAAATAGTCTCTGTCCACATATATGCTACTGGCAACACTTTTTAATTTACTCCTAAAAATTGAACTATCTTTGGTGTGGCCATTCAAAAACAACTAAACCTTCTCTTTTGTCTTTTAACTTACTAATTTTCTACTTGTTTCTAAAGTCACTAAATTTTTCTTAATACACACATTTTGGGGTTCATAGTACATGCCAAAGTAAGGATCCTGAATGGAAAGAGAATAGTGCATCAGGATTGGTTTTGCTCTGCTGAACACTGAGCTGCTCTCTGTTCAGCACTCTCTGCCCTGGCCACAGAATCTCCATCCTAGGCATGAATGATATATTTATGTTACTGCTATAAAAATATGGGCAAAGAAAGTAACATGTGTTCCCCTACTTTGATATCAACCAGAAGAATTTTGTACGGTTTTTGTATAAGGAGATAAGGTTGGCCATTTTAGTCATGACATCTGTAGTTAATGAAAAATAACAATGCAAATTGTTTTGAATTTGTTCACCCAAGACTTAATCCCAAATGGTTAATGGGACAAAAAAAAAAACAAAAAAAAAAGCAAGAGCTTGCATTCAGAGGGCAAGAAGAATGAATTATTGTAAGAGAGGAGATGTACCCCTGCATGGACTTTTGTAATTCATAGTGGCTGGGCTCTCAAACAGGACATTCAATGTTTGATGTATATCCACTTGGGCTTTCCTGTTTATTGTGTTACTACAGCTGAGTAGTTTTATTATTTCAATCCTGAAGTATGTATGTATGTCTGTAAAACTAATAAGCATAATATTTAGAGAGGAGGAGAAAAATGACAATGTACCTTAGTTATGCTCTGGAAAGAGCCACTAATTTTCTGTTTCATCACATTTGAATCACAGAGGTGTGGGGGTTGTTCAAAAGACCGTTGAGTTGTATTTGCTGGATGGACAGTGAAGTGTTGTACTGAATTTGAATATTGAATTATGTTGACTTGTGTTTGATGTGCATTAAACACTCTGATCTTGAATTATAGCCCAGATTTTACTGGTACTTAATGAGGTTGATGGATTCTGGAGGAAACTCTGCTGTCAGTCTTTAAAAAGTGGCACCAGTAATAGTTGGAGTGTAGCTGGAAACTATTTCCTAACTGGAATTTAAACAGTGCACTTAAATCAGGAGACACCTATACCTTAAGATATATTAAATTTGTGGTCAAAATTATTCTGTCTTTCAACAGTGAAAACATCACAAAGAATGTAATGTATATTCAACACAGTGTAATACAGACTGCAATTTATCTCTTCCAGTCCTGCCCTGGCTTAAACTAGATGTCATTTGACATGACATTTGATAATTTTTTGACATGGAATTCTTTTTTTTAGATCTCAACAAACAACTAAAACAATGATGGCCCTCAAATACCCCCCAATACTGACAAACTCAATTATGGAATGGTTCCAAGTATTTATGTATTCAACCAAAATACAAGAGACAGTTCTATCTTAATTGAGACATTTTAGAAGATTATATTTTAAAGTGAATCTCTCTTAATGGAAAATAACATGGATTTACAGCAAAATTTTGTGTGCAAATGTGTTCTTTTCAGGAGGTTTATACCATTTCTTGTCAGAGGGTAAGAACTCTCTCAGTACAAAGATCTCTGTCCAATATGGGAATTTCCATACTTTTTCTTGGAAAACTGGAATTTTTAGACTGCTAGACCTTTACTTTTTGTAGAATTGTGGTCAATGCTGAAGCTCATATGTTACCAAACTGTTTCTTACTTCAGGACTCCAGAATCTAAACCCTACTAACTGGGAATAGATCCTTGTGTGAAGTTCATCAAGCATTCAGGTGACAACTTTGGCAACAGGAAGGAAATACCACTTGAATTGTGTATATTGTCAGCTCAGACATCCCTTTCAGCCCCTGAGTCTGGTCTGAATGCAGATGTATCAGTGCTGTGTCCCATTCTCACTATTCAAGAGATTTGATTTTGTCCTCATGTAAACACTCGAAACTCTGTCAAATGTGAATGTCTGAAAAACTCCTAAATTGCTTTAAAACTGAATTTCACCTTTGGCTTATCTATGGTCAGTTAATTTATAGAGGCTTCAAAATGAGCTAATCAGTTGTCAGAGCTCTGAAAATGCTTCTAATGCATTGATTGTCAGTAAGCCTGATTAATGTGGAGAGTTTGCATTAAATGTGTCTCTATTATTCCAATATTCGAAATTATTTTAAAATAATGATCACTTGAACTCTATCTTAATGAAGAAGCTTAAATGGAATGAGTATACCAAATTCTCACCAGAAATAAGATCTTTCTTTTTCTCTCTGCCTTAAACTTGCTTTTCTGAGGGTTTCAGAGATCTCTCCAATGTGTTTGTAAGGACATAGGCATTCAGTGTTACCTTGCTTTCCTGAGAGCAATCAATGCAGATTTTTATCTTTTGATTGCTTCAAATATTTTTCTGTCTCTTTCTTTGGAGCTAAAGGGTGATGTACTCTTTAGGCAAACCTGTTTTATAAAAGCTTTCTGGTTAATGCCACCCTGGTGTTCCTGAAAGACTGTTCTTGGAAACCACTCCATACCTTCATTCCTGTTTGAACTGCATGTGTCCAAACCTGCTCACTTCTTTTGTCCTTGAATATCAGATTTACTGACTCTTTAAGCTCCCTCAGAGGAGCTTAATTGTTGGTATTGAAGAAGAGCACAAGCCAAAATCTTACTTTGTAAAAGCAGACAAAAAAAGTGAAACACATTATGACTTTTGGTAGACATTTTTGACATTGTAATTTGTGAAGTCACTATATTTTTGTCTAGCAACTCTTCCAAACCAGCCAACCTGAATAGCCTGAACTGCCCAAGGACTCATTTTATCCTAAAAATGTTTATGCAAATGTGTTCTGTACAAGTTAACATATTACATAAAGTGAGTTTTATTCTCAAGTTTAGCATTTCATTTTATCAGTCTGTCATTAAAAATAACCAGTTGCAAATTAGCACTGCTAGCTGACTCTCTTTAATCAATTTCCTTAGCAATTGTGAGGTTCAGAATTACTTTCAGAGGCATTTAATAATGCCAGTGTTACATTTATATGGCATCTCAGGACAAAGGAGTTAATCATGACACAGAATCTAAACTGCAGATTGACAGAAATAAATCAGATGAGGGAGAAGAATTCCCACCAATATTATTTTACAAACGGTGGCATCTAATTGCCTTCTGTGTGTGCACCAGGACTGCTCTGAATCTTGTTTCGGAATGATTGATTGCTCAGCTCAGCTGTTAAACTGGATTTGCAGTTTATCTAAGGCTGTTGTGAAGTGAGTAAGCCTTGAAAATGAGTTGAACGGCGTCGTACATTACTGTTGGCTGCTGCGCTGGTTAATGCAGCACATCCAGCCCTCTGACATTATCACAGGCATTATAATCTGCTATTATTGCAGGGGAATGGCCTGCTATCAGTAATGTGTTCAGTCCTTGAACGATTCAATATCAAAAGCCATTTGCTTCTGTAGGATTGTGGGTTTGTTCTATGGATTCCTATTACCTTATAAAGGTGTTCATGACTTGTTTGGTCTCTGTGTTCAGCTGGAGCATCTTGGGCAGCTACAACTGTAAGCATTTGTAGCATTTAGGTTTGACATTCAAAGTGCTGCTGGCTCCACACATAATCTGGGTATGCTGATGTGGAATGATGTGCTCCATCATGTCCTTTTTTCTCTCTGCTTCCACAGCAGTGCTAAACCTTTCTCCCCAGTATCCAAAGGTCTCCAAGGTCAGGCAATAAAGCCCCAGAAGGCAAAGCACATCCTTGTCCTCCACTGTATCTTTGTGCAACAAGCTACAGGACAGTACTATGGAATGGCAGAGACAAGGCAGAGTGATGGAGAACCTCAAGAAGTTCAAGGTTTGGTTCAGAGTGTGCCAATATTCAGACACTGGAGAAGGGGTACCATCTTCTATGACCTTTCCAGCTGACTGAGAAATCAACTGTACAGTATGATATCTTGCTTTTCAGTCTAGGCTTAGCTTGATGAAAGGCAATGTCATATTTCAAATGCTTACCTTTAGGTATTTCCCAACTAGGAATATTTCACATGAGTGAAATATCAACTGAACTCAGCCCCTACCACAGATTTGTGCTGACATATACAACATATTTGAGTCCAGCTGGTAAGACTAATATAGAATACTTGTCACTATGTCTTATTTTTATTTAGAGAGAAAAAGCGTAAAATATTTAATACATGTGTCTAATATACAAATTTATATTTATGAAGAGACAGTGTTGTTTTACAGCAGAGGTCAAATGTCCAATCTGTCATCAATTTACTCTGTCCAGCATTTACCTGTGTTCTTATGGCTGCTCCTAGTGCTTGCTATAGGTTTTTCTGACATCTCCTACTATGGCTAAAGTATTATTCAATGTCATTTTAGGTCACTTTCACAGAAGAGCAGCACAATCCTGTAGTGGGAACTATATGCACTGGCAGCTTGCCCAGCCACAAACCCAAAATATTAATTGGGAAGCAGAAATGCAGGTGGGGAATACTGTGGCCACTCATACATTCTGCATACCTAATGGGAAGTTTTGATTTCTAGGAGAAATTTTCTTTCCTTGAATATCTCAGTATTCTGCTTATTTATTTTATGCTATGTAGCTAAAATATTTTCTGCATGATTGTACATTAAAATTTAAATAACTCTTCTTCCCATAGCCATTGCTTATGGGCATAATTTGAAGCAGCTGATTAATTTCTCCGTCTTTTCTATGGAAATCAATAATGGACACTAGGAAGATTAATGTTTGTGAAAGAAAAGATGATATAACAGTAATAAGTCTTTTGTGGGACTCCTATGTCTCCTTCAGTTACCAGTAGAGAAACGATCAAGTTCAATCTGGTGTATGACAGAGGTTGGGTGTTGGTCATGGAGCACAACCCAGCAGTGGTGGGAGAAGCAGGTGAGGTCTCTTTGCTGATCTTGGGTGGCCCCAGTTCTGTAGGAGAGTTCAAGAAATTCTTACCTCAGCATCACATTCAGGACATGGTCCTGAAGAATTTATGCAGGACTTTTAAAAGCTCTGTAGAAGTAAAATAACTATTTTTTTCCCTCCCAACTGACACCTTTTTTTTTTTTTCTATCACCAAATGCACACAAAATTAAAAAGAAAAAAAGAAATCCCTCTTTGAAGTAATGTCTTGAGGAACACATCCCTTTCCAATTCCTTTATCATAATTGACAGGCCATAGAAACTCATCTCCCAAATGTTTCATGACAAATGTTTTGCCAGGACAGCTGAGCAGGCTACACTGAAACCGAGTCCCAGCTGACATGTGAATAATCTCCACCCTGAACAATTTGGAGCTGCAGTGAAAGTGTCGTCGGATAACAGATGGGTGAGTCCGTGCCACAGCAGCTGAGGGAGTTACAAGAAGTGCCATGTGGCTGGATTTTATTTTTTATTTTTTTCCAAAGCCTCTCTATTGCCTCTTTGCCACAGAAACCTATTCCCTCAGCTTTCAAAGTGAGAAGGAAATTTTATTGTCTTCGTAATCTCAAAGTCCTTCTCCACCAGTAGTACCTAGAGAGCAAGGAGACAAAATCTATGCTGAGACACAGCAAAGCAGTTTTCCTTCACTCAAGAGGTTTGATTTGTGAAGTAAAACATCCATCATAAAGGTCATTTTTACTCCAGTGGTTTTGGCTCCCTCTTTCTAAACAGGTAACAGTGTCAGCTAAACCCAGCTGCACAAAGCAATTCTGATCTCCTTGTGAGGTCCCCTACTCGTATTGCTCTTTCAGGGGTCACAGAGAAGACTGTTCTCTGGCCACAGATTTCCATATGAAACAAAATACAGACTCTGTGGACTAGGAAGCTTGACTTTTATCCTTCATTTTCCCCTTTACAACACCTCTGTAGGCTCCCTTTAGAGGTTAACCTGACAAACACTTAGACAACTGAGAAGCAAAGCATAAAAGAAATAAGTCAAAACAAAAAATGCTCACAGGAGAAGTGTCTCTGGAGTGGGAACCCCTCAGGGCATAGCACAGGCTCCCAACCAGCCCTCCTAAAATTCACACCAAAGAGAGATTGTTTTATTCTGAACTGAAACAACAGAAAAAGCCTTAAAAGCCCTGAGTTTTGACTAAGAGTACAGTCTGAGCAACTTTGAGGTTGCTCTGAGGGTCCTCAGAATTTGGCATAAGAAAACCTAAGTTGTGTTTCTTTGGGAGACTGATATTTATATACTACAGGTACTTTTCTATGTGAGAATAGTTTGTGTTTCTAGGTGCAGCCACCTCCAAATGTGAGATTAACTGCTCAGAATTTCCACTGGACTTTGCAACAAGATTAAGTTGGTTTAAATGGATTATCTAACATCAGTTAAATCATGTTAATGCTGTTTTAAGGAAGAGCTTTTAAGATTTTTGCAAATGGACTTTTGTTAAATTTGTGCAGCTTTATAATTTATGGAATGAATTTGGTCCCTGTTAGTATTTTTCTTCTTTTGTTTTGTTAAAAACAGTGTGGAAATAATTAGTGAATGTACATAATCTGACAGCTTTGTGGATCTCTGCTGCCTCTAGAAGCTCTCTTTCAGCAGGACTTAATGTCATGACATGATTCCTTTTTCATTGAAACAGAGGTGCCTTTGTCTCATTCTTGCTGTGCTATGGTGGTGTAACTTTCAACCTGAAAAAGTACTATAACATTTTTAGTGTGAAGCATTAGGCAATTTTAACTTTAATTATTGGCAATCTCAAGCTTCATAGCTTTAATCTTGAAATATGAATGAAATAGAAGCATTAATATTTATTTATTGGTATTATTTATAAAGTGCAACACAGACGTATGTGTCCAGGGATTTCTTTCAATTTTTAATATATACTTTTTAAACAGGACAAAATTAATAATTAAGAAATTCCTCACACGTCTAAATTACACCAGATAATATAAAGATGCACATTATAGCAGCTCACGAGAGAATACTGCTTGAG
Organism: Anabacerthia variegaticeps; assembly: GCA_035583185.1. Classification (NCBI taxonomy): domain Eukaryota; kingdom Metazoa; phylum Chordata; class Aves; order Passeriformes; family Furnariidae; genus Anabacerthia; species Anabacerthia variegaticeps. Next base: position 4,051,676 of record JAWWEW010000146.1, on the reverse strand, counting down.
AAAATTTTGAACATAAATTTGTCTGATAAGGTCAAAGTAATGCTGCTGACAGTAGAATAAGGAAGAGAAAATATTTTGCTGCTTCCAGGCATCTTCATGTTAAGTCAAATAAAGACTAACAAGAACAACTCAAGATATATAAAGAAAAAAACTCACTCCAAGGAAAAACATAGAAAGGTTTTTGCATTGTTAGTAGCCTGGTAATGCTCTGCCTCACTGCAGTGCTGTAGCATATGGAGGTTGTGTTCCATATTGGCTGAGGCTGAATAAGGCAGCAGATTTAGTTCTCTCTGGGTCACATAAATGCATCCTTTGCAACCCCAAATCACAATCAGGCTAAGGGTTTGAGTCCTGAAAGTCACTCTTACGATTTAAATTCCCTTTTGTATTTTCGTTCAATTTTATTCACTGTGGACAAACCTTAAAACAGCGAACACAAATGGAAGGTGTCTGGATTTTTTCTCTTAACATCCCTGGAAAGAACAGAATTTGGAAACTACCCTTGTGCTTTAGGATGTTGTGGAAATACAGATCAGATCTAATCTTTGCTTATCTCTTGTGACTTGAAACACTTTTTAAAAACTATATAAAGATCTCCATATAGACATATGAATCTATAAAATAATTTGCATGGCAGATACAAATATTCACTGCTTGCTCTGTTTCTGTGTATTAGACTGTACATACTTTGCAGCTTAAATGTTTTTTTTTCTGCTGGAAATGTAAGCTGACATTTTTAGGCACGTTGTGCAGAGCACTAATTGTGTCCTCGTTGACATTAATAGGAGTGGTTAGCTCAGTCCAGAGTGCTGTTGCTGCTGCCTGTGTGCTTAAGAGCACCATCAGGACTTTGTCTGAGCTCTTTACAAAGGATGTTTGCTCAGATTAAGCTCAGTCTGCTCACCTAAAAGTACCCTGCATGCACAGGCTTTTTGTTTTTCTTTAAGCAAATGATCTGTCATGCTGGCTTGCAGGAAGATGGGAGAAAAATAATTCTGTCTTGCAGGCAACTTCCTTGGCTCAAAGTACCTGTGGCTCTAGGACCCTCTGGTGTGCCATTCCCTAAGACAGTTTATGAACTTATTTTGGGAGAGAATGCACTTTTATGGGCAGTGTTCTGGTGATTTGGGAGAGCCAAGTGCAGGGGAGTCACTGGGAGTGGAGCAGAGGAAAGCAAGGACAGCAGGGAGCACAAAAATACAGCAGCTCTGGAAAATGGGAGGGAGCAAGGAAAGGGAAAGGCAGCCAATATCTTGGGGATAGAGAGGGAGAAAGTTCACTAAAACTGCCCAGAAAAATAGAGAAATCAAAGATAGAGATAAGACTTTCCCCTTGTTTCCTCTGATGGTTAATTGTGTTCTGGTCAATGATGCTGAAGAAAAGTGGAGGATAATATTATTTAATATAATACAAGAAAACATTAGGAAAAGATATTACTTTTTTTTTTTTTGGTGGAAAATCCATGTTTTAAGTGTTTGTGGAAGGTTGATTTTGGGGGGTTTTGTGAGGGGATTTTTTTTTTTTTTTTTAAATTCAGATTTATTAATAAAGTCTGTACAGAAATTAAGTTTAATTGGCATTTTAATTTCTTGTTCAGGTACCAGTGAACTAAGGACAGTTTATGAGGAGAAAAGTCTCTGGGATGGTGGATTTTGGTTCCCAAGAAATAAGCTTATCCCACTCCTCTTTTGCAACACTTTTCAGTAAAGAGTCCTTTCCTGAGGCAGGAGTTGTGGGCTGTAAGGATACTTTTCTTCAAGTTTCTCCCACCATACAGATTGCTTTTCTTATTCTTTGAGTACATTATATATTTCTCACTTTCAGAATCCATTCCCATTTCATTATTTTTGTCTCTATTTCCTCCGGTTTCATGTGTACTTTATGCATATTTCAGGATGTTTTTCATATGATATGTGAAAATGTCTCTACTTATTTCCTGCATCAAACTTTGCAGTGTGGCATATTGATTATTGTTGTGGGTGCTTTCAGTCCCTCTTACAGGGACTTATCTACAAGCAAGTTGAAGTTAATTTTATAAGTAAGATTTATGAAAGAGCATATCTGTGGGATTACTGCAATTGATTGTTAGCTATTGGACAGATTTTTCTGTTACTGGGGGTAATTAAATTCAATTCTGTGCCTGACATTGTATGATAACAACAAATTGTAGGCTATATTTGAGAGTCATGACTGAAGCCTGCTGTGTGTATTGCTACACAGCAACTCAGTGTGGGAGATCACCATTGCTCCTTTCAGTCTCAAATATCAGAGTCTTTTTTCAGCCCAAACCATAACTATTATACTGAAAACTTCCTTTCTGAAACTTAAAATTGTACAATAAAACAGTACTCTCAAATTAGAACATGGAAAAAAATGTAGGATCTTGTTTTCAGTGTTCAAGTGGCATTTTGTATATCTAAGGGCATTTCAAACTGAGTTTAATCCTCTAGCAATCCCTAGGCCAGGGTTTGAAGCATGTGGGAGGATCCTGAGGGATAATCCAGGGCTCAAGTGACTTGCACAAGACTGCACGTAACAGGTTTGTGTACTGAGAGAGAGTTTTTGTGAGGTGTGCTACAAAATAACTACAAAACTGATCACTTACTCTCAGCAGCTTTTCTGGACTGCATTTGGAGTGAGTAAGTTTGTACTCCCCACTGGTGAAACCCTTGGGGCTCTACTACCCACTAGTCAAAGCCCACCACCATTAGGCAAGAGTAGGGCTGCATTCACTTGAAATATGTTCCCAGAGAGGAGTTAATGGTCTTGAACTTCTCTGATTTCAGTACTTCTTGGACTAATCTTTTAAGAGGCAGAGGGGAGAAAACTGGTTGCTTCCCGGAGCAGACGCCGCTGCTCTCCACCGTTTTCATTCAAAGGAAGCCTCATTGTACAGGAATTCACAATTTGCCTGCAGATTAAACACTCTGTGTACGCCCCTATCTCTGTGTAGCAGAGAGATGTGCAAGCAATTTCCCAAAGCTGAGTGCAGTTTGAATTCACTCGACACCGCGGGGTTCGAACACGCCAAATCCTCTCAGTTCTTGGCAAGGAACAGAGGGCTGAGTCTCCTGCCTGGCTGTTGTTGCACAAAGACACATGCTGTTCTGCCCTTGACTTTAAAGTTCTGCAAACTTCAGCTGAAGTTTTTAGACTCTCAACGTAGAATAAAAGCCGAAAATTAACTAGTTGGGATTTGGGCTTTGGTTGAGGTTTTTATTTTATGTACGAGAGCAGGGAGATTACATTGTTTTCTATAGGATTGTTAAGAAACTGGTAAGAACTCAAGGTCTTTGAGGCAAGAGAAGATTGAATGATACCCTTTTCATTTTGGATTACAGTAATTTATGTAGTGTCAGAGCTGACAGCACAGGCTGTCAAACTTACTATCTCAGGTATTTATCACTTTTTGTTCAAGATTTTTCTTTGAAGCTGCATCATAAGATCTTTGTTCTTACCTGACAGAGATTGTATGGTGGGATACCAGCTCTTTGCCAATATTTTTAAACTTCTGATCAAGACATTTATGCTTATATTTCCATGAAACATTTTTCCTTTGTTTAATTTTATATGTGTATCTGTGTTTGTTAAATATGAGAAACTTTTGAAGTGTTTCTCACCATGATGAAAACACTAGCATTAATATTATATTTCAAGACTAGATTAAAAAAAAATAATAATTGAGGAAAAATTCTCTCTATTTTGCTTGTTCTCTTCAGTGTTAGACAGGCATGAAAAAATCCTGAATAATTGACTATGTTACTCTATTTTTAATATAAGGCATACATATTGACCACATGCTGTTTCTTTTTTTTTTTTTTCTTTTTTTTTGGGGAGATGAATTGTTATGGATGTCTTTCTGTTTAGAAAAATAATGGGCAAAAGTTCAGCATGGTTTTAGCCCTAAGAATTTTCACATGGAGGTATGAGTATTAGCAATGCTAAGAATGTGCTCAGCAAAAAGAGATGTCTGATATAGAGGAACTGAGAGCCACGTGCTTGCATCACACTGTTTGTGTGTGCAGCACCTTTGCTTATTCAGCCCAACATATCAGCATTTTAAATTTGTTCTCAGTCTTTATGTTTTGCTTATCTTTCCACTTGATATCAGAATATAAACTTCTATTTGCTGAAACGGTCATTAGATAAAGAAAATAGCAGTGTTGTTCAAATAATAGTAACTTTTTTTACTCATGTGTGAAAAAGTAATCTGCAGTACTCAACCAAGAATGAAGCCTGCCATGTGTGGATTGTAAGAGAAAATACAGTGAAAGCAAATGAAGTTTTCTTTGTGTGTTTAGTTAATGGTAGTGGACAAAAACACATGGCACTTGATTCTTTGCTTGTAGTCATCATCTGGGAGGGTTTGCAGATCAGAAGGGGACAAAACCCACGTGAAACTGTGCATTTCTTTGATGCAGTCATGAAGTATGAGCCACCTGCTTGTGGAACACCTTCCAGGGGTGGACAAGATGGTACCTTTTGCCCTCACCAAGAAAAAGGCCACTTTTCCTCTTGAAGTAAAGGGAGTGACATTTGCAAGGTCACATAGAAACTTAAAAGATACTTTTCTGCTTAGTTTAACACTACTTATTTCAAATAATATTAATGTACCTTAATTTAATAAACAAGTATTATCATTAGAATATACCATTTCCATTTTCATTATGCCTCCATTAAAAAGAATTCTAGAAGGTATTTTCTCTCTGTCCAGCAGTGTGATGGCAGCAAGTAAGCACATTAGAAAACTGTCATCCAGCCTAGTACATTAAGTAATGAAATCAGAAGGCAAGAGACAGAGATTTTGAGTGTTTGTCAACCTCTGACAATTTGAAATCAATAAGAATTTGATCATGTTGAACTGTACTCGAGGTTCATTTCCTAACTGGTTTCTCCCCAGCCATACTGCTTGAGCCACACTTTCTTTTACTTCTCACCTGAAAAAAAGAGCTGTGCACACAGGCCATATTGGTATAATTAACAAAAGATAGTGTATTGAGTGGGATAAATGTAATGAGAAACAAATTATCTTGCTTATAACTTACTCTGTCCAAACCCAAATATATTTTACTGGCAGTCTCGCAAAGATTCCTTTCCATTCCTCAGTGGAGCCTGCCTCGTGTGAGGCAGAAAATTAAATAAGAGATTGCTTTGGGAAGTAGAGGGAGGTCAATAGTACTATTTACTTAATAGATGTTGTTTATCAGCTTTTGTGGTACAAAATGCACAAATGCTTTGGGAACTTTGGATAAAACAATGAGAGTTTAGTGATAGTTATAAAACTCTGGCTTCAGAGTTAAAATACGTAGTGAAACACGTAAGGAACCATGTGCTGATTTGCAAGTTAAATTGTATTGTTGGTGGCTGTGTGATATATTTGGCTGTTTACTCTTTATTACTAGGGGTGTAAAGACACTGGCATCCCTCTGAGTGCTTTACATCTCACGAGTCCTTAATAATTCATCAAATTAAACAAATTCACCACGTTCCCACTGTTTGAGAATAAAGTGTCACATAGGACAGGATTCACACAGTGATATTTATGGTTATCTAACATTTATGTGACATCAATTTGCATATATTCCTGATAGGGAAAGGAAAATGAAGAGCACTTTAAGTACAAAAATAGATATTTTGGGGGGGATTTCTAGTGCACTACTTGTAATCTTTTCAATCTCTGTGCTCTTGTTACTCAAGGAAGTGATACATAGTGACCTCAGCTAAACACAGTAGCACTTCCAAAGCAACTTGCTTAGAGAGTGAGAACAGAAGGATCTGAGGATATGAATTCATCCGAAAAGCAAAATATATTTTAACATGAAATATATTTAACAAGAAGTAGTCTTGCTTCTTCTGATTGTTTATAACTAGAAGTTAATCTTTTCACTTTGATGTTCAAATGAAGAGCAGGACACATTTCAAATCACGAGTCTTATTGACCAGAAGATAAAGCTTGATGATTAATGTATTTTGTGGCAAGCTAATACTAAAAATAAGGAAGTTACTGGATTAAAGTTCATTCCTTAATTGTGTTCTTTTTCGTGGTTCAGGCTTTGAGGGAAAGCAGAACTCTTACTGTTGGTGGAAACTCAGCAGTATCTGTGAGTCTTGATGAGATGGTGAAACCATCAGTCTTTGGTTTAGACTGAAAAAGAGGATTCAAGATTAAACTTCAACCTCTTGATTAACAGAATTAATTCTGGAAATGAGGATGTGGTGAGCCCATTAAAGGGAACCTTTGCTCTCTGTGGAAGCGAGTGCACTATATCCTCACTTTCTTTGTTGAAATAAAAAATGTTCCCATCTGTTTGGCTGGTGTGAGGACAGCTGCAAAGTTCCCCAAAGAGAGAGAGCAGTAAGAGAGAAGTGAAGTCATGGATCTGCAGGTTCAGTGCCCAGCCTCGCTGGTAATTCTGTGAACCTCTGTAAATCAGTCTGTGGAAAATAGATTTTGATAGTACAGCTTGTAGGATTGCAAGGTCACAGACCTGCCTGAAAATTATGGTAATGTATAGAACACCAGCCTGCTTTTTAAAGAACAGCTCTGTAAATCTTGATAGGGTTTTTTCATGTGCTCATTTGTTTAGTTACTAGTTGACAAACACATTCTATTAGTAGAGGTAATGGAATTAATTTTCTCCTTTCTTCATCAGCTGGCAAGAGCACACTGAGGTTTGTTAAGGCTCAAGGAGCACTGCCTGGTGTTCTATTGTTACGCCAAATCTCCCAGAAACAAAAAAGGAAAGAAGACAGTTACCTCTGGCACTTATCCAGTGCTTCGTAAACATCCAGCCAAGTCAAAATTAATCAGTCATAGTGGGAAAATAATCACATAACAGAAGTTATTGTTGTTGTTCAGTAACAACTGCAGCTTTGCTACATGGGCCAGCCCTTTCAAAGCTTTACTTAAGTATCTCTGCTTTACCTTTAGCTGATGCTTCATTGGCCTAGTGAAGGAATTAGTCTGCTGAGTCTTTGTGATGAAATTCTGAGATAAAAATATAGATAGATGTTAAAAAATTGGCACTTATTTTGTTACAGAAACTTCTAGTAATCTTTCAAAAGATTTTATTACCACACCATGAATAAATGTGTATTTTGTGTAGTGAGGTACTTAATTTCAGTATCAATTACTATAGAAAGGTGAAAGTAATTTTTTTCTTTTCTAAATTCTCTATGAAAACCACATTCTGACAGGAGATCTGGCATTTCTAAATAATCTGATTTTCTCACAGCCGTTTTACAATTATCTAGGGGTTCAGTTCAGGTTTGTATTACTAATAAATTTTTTAGTCTTTAGCATACATGTGTGGGTACATAATAGAGACTATATTTTAGGAAATAACCAGATTCTTAACCATGTATTTAAAATGTGAGACTCAGTGCTCATCCTCTTTTATCACGCTGGAACTTGGTATTTGTTGAAATGTTGGCACTATTCATTTTCTCTTTGCAGTTAGCACAGGACTAGCAATAAAATGATCCAGATTTTTGTGCAACAAGCCAAACTCATCTTGGTTGCCACATGCTGACTAAAATCATCTTAGGGCAGGTGAGTGTTGTGTAAAGTGAACAAGGCAAAAAAGTACCCATTATTATCTTTTCTAACCAAAAAAGTCTTCTTACCCATTCATGAACTTCAGACATGCTCACCCAAAAGCTCACCCGGCCAAAGCCCAAGGAAGTGTTGGCCTGAACCTCGAATTCCTCATGTTCATCATGAAAACAATCCAGGCAATGGTTCTGCTCCCCCTCTCCACGTGTAAAGGACCTTCTCTTTGAGAGTCCCAAGGTGGCTGAGGTTGGAAGGTCATCCTGATCCAACCCAGATTCCAAAATCTGTCAAGTCTGTGTTAAGCTCATGTGGATTTTAAAAATTCTAACCCACTCCATAGAATCCATATTCTTGCTGACAACAATGGATTAAAAAAACCAAAAACCTTAGTGTTTTTGAAAGGCACTTGACACATTATGAGATCAAGTTTTCAAGTAGTGTGTTATTCAGCAAGTTTTTTTTTTTTAAGCAGTTACTTTGAAAGAACTATTTCAGAATAAATATGTCAAGCAAACAGGCTTCTTACTGAGGCCTGGTTTGATGTTTCAGTCATTCATTGTCACTGTTGAACCTTGATGTAAAGGTCTTTCTTTTGTTGTTCTTTACAAATAAGCTAAAATACCATGTTTAAAGGAATGCAGCTGTGAGCTAATGCAAGTGAATTTAGATTCAATGTTCTAGGAATATCAGGATCAATAATTGTAAAATATGTTTTAGTTTGAGCAATTGTTGAGTCTCTTCACTAAAAGTAAAACTCTTGTTTAGACAGAGATCAGATCCTGAGATATTCTATTCTGGCACTCGAGTCAGCAAAAATGTACTGATGTATTGGTTAAGGATATGATTCTCTAGAATGGTCATTTCTGTAACATGGAAACAAACTGAACTGAATTCCTGCTGCAGGATATGATTGAAAACAAGATGCAAATAAAAACCTAAGGTGATGCCTTGAGTGGGCAAAAGGGCTCGTTGTTGCCCAAGATTACAGTAATTGTGTTGTTCTCAGCAAAATCTGCTCTAAGACAGCAGCAACACAAATGTTTCTGAAACATCACTTCTCTTTTTTTCTTTAAAAAAAAAAAAAAAAAAATTGGAGATTTTCCCTCCTCTTTGGGGATGAAATTATTTTCTTGACAGTTGGCAAAAGCACGAGATTCACAAGTCTCAGCAACTGTTTTCCTGGTGGAAAAATCTAAGTGAAATGATTAGAACATCTGGCAAAGCTCTTAAATAAAACAGTACTTTGAAACAGAACTGATTCAGTGTATCCTAGGACGTTGCATCAGTGACATTAGAACAATTAATATTCAAGACGTGCTTAATTATAATTATACTTCACAGATGTTCTACAGGAAAAAGTAGAACATTGTGCTTTCAGGTTGAGCTCTCATGCAGGCAGACTAATGCAGTGGCACTTTACTTTCTCCCTATAAAAAAATATTAACAAGATTGACTGCTAAACCAAAATTATGTGTGAGAATCTCAGCAATAGCACGTGCCCAGCATTGGAGATTAGGCTAGCAGTGAATACACTGTTTAATCAACTGCTTTATCAACTATTAGACTGGAAAATTTTGCACATGGTAGAGTATTTCTGACAAATCTTTTGTGCTTTAGGCTTGTTTAATATAGGGATAATAGTAAAGAAATCAAGGACCTCTCTGGCTGAGGCAAATTCTGCTTCTTTTAGCCAGAGCCTGTGCATTGTTTTTTGTGATCCTCACTACCATCCACTTCATATCAGCTGAAATCAGGAATGCTGCTGCTTCAATGGGTAAATGACTCCCCAGTAATGTAGTCAGCGAAAAAAAATTGGGATATTAGCAGCCTATTAAAAATTAACAGTATTTAATGGTGCCTAGGAGGTAAACCAAGGTTGAACAGGAAACCCTGGGGACATTTTCTAGCCTTCAGTGCTTGAATTAGCAATTTTAGCACCATTTTTAGCTGTGAAAAAATTTGGTTTGTACTAGGTGGTTATGATCTAGGTATAATTTAGCTAAGAATGTGGGATATATGTCATTTAAGACAGCTATGAAAAGTCATTCAATTTACTGTGGAAAATGAGCAGTTGCCAGATCAAAACATGTGTAGGCAGCTATATTATTGAAGACAAAGATTTTATGCTTGGATGTCTCCTGTTCTCAAGAAGTTATATTTTGTAAAACAACAAATTCTCAATTAACAGAGTATCAAGCCATATCCATTATCAGTTTCTCCTTCCAAGAAAAAGCCAATGTCAGTATTTTTTGTTACTTGCTGAGGTCAAAAGTACAGCTACCACTCTAGATGAAAAAACAACTTCATGAAGTCACTTGGGAATACTGTAAGTGAGTTGAAGTGCAACCTTAACTCATCTGAAAACAAAAAGTGCTTTTACAGGAGATCTGTGTTTGAGATTTGATTAAGGAAAAGAAAATCATTTACTCTGATTCCATCAAGATAACATCTTCCAACGATGAGCTGCTCTGAACACATTGCTAGCCCTGTCTCACTCCTATTTAGTCACCTGTTTGTCATGAAAAAATTGCTACAATTATTCATGCTTCATGGGAAAAATTTATGGCTATAGACATTTAAAATCAAATGTGAAATACACTTATGAGTTCCAAGAAATGAGGATAAATTATTAAAAACTCCTGCTTCCAGACAACTTGAAAATGTGTCCAGTACTACTAATTAAAATTACTCAGCTGAGCATCTGAATTTAATTAACTGAATGAGATTGTGATGGATGTAATGTTTATGTTATTTTGTCTGATTTTTCATATCTATTAAAACCTCACATTTGCTTCCTCAAACTGTGAGAAAAATAAGAGTTCAGTACGTTTATTTAATTAGATCTCTCTAAAACACTTTAAATGTACAGGGTGGGTTTTTCATAAACCTGAAGTGTTCTCTGCATACAGTATCTTAAAGAAATCCTTTAGGTTTAAAAAGCCAAAGAATTAGGAAAGTGGTGTTTCTGTAGATCCATATGTTCTTTGCTTTCAATCCTTAAAGTCTCAGGAGTGCCCAGTGTAACATATCTGCTTGCAATGCTGTTTAATGGGAGCTATTTTCATATGGTTGGTGATTTGTGCTGCATTTGGCTTGGTATTGCACTAAAGCAGTATTTACATCTGTACCCAAAGAGGCATTTCTTGCTAAATTCTTTCTTTCTTCTTAATTTTTTACCTTACTAAAACCCTAAGATTCCTTGAACAGCTTCATGTAATACATCTCTGTTTGAATGAGGGGAAAGAGACAGAGAGAATGGGGAAAAAAAGTATTTCCTTCTTAAACTTTTATTTCTCTTAGCTAGCAGTTGCTAAACTATTTTTTATGTAGGAAATGTTGTATCATATTGTTTAGTTTTGCTGACTGTACTATATAGAAAGGCAGTAAAAGCAGCAGGAGTTTCCACATTTGCCTCCTCTCATGCAGACAGCCTTTTGGTACTTCGCATGAATTAGGATTTTGTGGGGTCTGGAATGTGTTTCAGATGTCTCTAGCTTCTTTCTCTCATGACTTTTAAGGTCAGAGAACCAAACCAGTCATTTTCAAAATTGCTAGTTTTTGAGGAGATGAACTGTTATTAGCCTTGTGGTTTTCCTTAAGCCAGAGAGTGGTTTTCAGTCTCATCAAGCACATCTCTTCAGGTTACTGCTCCCAGCATCCTGGGGCTCGATTTTATACATAAATCCTGAAAAAGTCCTTCTGGGGAGGGGGTGTACGAGCCTGTGCCAGAGCTCCTATTTCATGTGCTGCTGCCATCAAGTTGTGACATGTAAGACAATACTGCCCTGGACAGTAAGCTCAGCCTAAGCCTGTGGTTGAGCACTTGGCAGGGGATTTTAGACTGAAGTACCTTAAATTCGATCCAAGAGCTTATCTGCCCTGCTCTTAAGTGATAACAGGAATCCAGGTTAGTGAGTTTCCCTGTGCTCCTGAACCCTTCATTTATAGGTGAAGTCAGAGCAGAAACTTTGGGGACTTGTGGATTTCCATATGTGCTTTTTAATACTTATTTCAATAGTATTTCAATAAAGAGTAGTATTTGCAAAACAAGGAAATAAGACACCAAAATTCACATGTGGATTCCTTGTCAGCCATGTGTGCCTGTTGACAACTTGTAAAACACAGTAGAGAAATGGTGCTATTTATTCTGAAATAGTCTCCAAATATAAAAGTAGTATAATTGGAGTTTAAAATAAAGGGGAAATATGCTCTGTGTTGTGTTCTGTTGTGAGATAATTGTGACTCGAGACGTTTTAGCTCAAGGTTTCTATTATGCTTATTAGAAGTAATTTTCTTACTTTGCAAGGTTGTGGCCTGGATCCTTGAGACTCTGTCGCATAAAATTCTACACCTCCCCTTCTTGGGCTATATGACAGGGACAGTAATTAGCACTAAACTCCAAGGCAATTTATTTTCATAAAATTAATAATAATGAAGATAATTTCATTTTTGAAAGCAGCCCTGTGCAAAGCCATCTCAGATCACTGCATGGAGATCTTGATTATACAGTGCAAAGGAGCTATTCACAGGAGGGAGTATTAGCATAGCCACATTCCCCTAAAAGCACTCTTAGTCTTGCCAAGTTTCTCTGCATAAAATCATATGCATGCTGTGTTGATGTTATTAGCTTCCATCATTCGAGCTGCTGCAGTCCCCTCTGTATAAATCTATACTGAAGAATCTTATATGCCAAGGAATATGATCCCTAACCACTTTAAAGTGTGATGCATTTAAAAGAATGCAAAACAAAGTATGTTAAAATCCAGAAAAGAAGACTGGGCGAATGACTATTTAAATTATTTCTGTTTCCTATCTGTGAAAATTGAATTGACTGACAGTAGAAAGAAACTCTTAACTGGTTTTATTATATTAACTCTTATTTCAGTTGCTTGTCTTTAAGTTCTATGGTTCCATAATCAAAATCTTGAAGTGATTTAAAGAAAGCAGCTTGAGACATTATGGAATAAATGTATAAATTTTAACCTGATTTGAAAAATGCTGCTCTTGTTTTCTTCCAAAGCAAAGTATTATGTGGCTCATAATGCCATTGCAACATGTAGGAATAAATCACTGTACTAAATTGGTGGGCTGACAGAGCTTTTACTCCCTGAATTTGTGGTGCCTGAATGCCTTCCTGAACAGAACATATTTGTTCAGACATAGTTTTTGAGTCTCCTTCACAGGCTGAGCTCTGAAACAATCATCTCAGAGGCAAGGAAGGCAGAAGCTTTGGTGCCCTCCGTTCCTCATTCCTGTGCAGCTCAGTGGTATCCACATCCTCACAGGCCTCATGTCAGTCATGTTGAAAGTTCAAAACTCCACTTTTTGGAAATGCAAAGGAGGGAACTAGCTTGGATAAATCAACTGCTTATGGAACTCCAAACTGTTGGGTTTGAGGGTTGATTTCCTCACTATACAGTTACAATATGACATGTGTTATGCTTGTTTCAGACTTCATCATTTTTGGCCTTGCAGTCTTGGTTCTCAGCCATTTGGGTTTCACTGCTTTGTGTTATTTCAGGCTGCATCTCTTTCCTTCATCCTTCTTCTATTACATCCGCCTCAGTTTTGAATCGCATACTGGTGGGGTTTGGTGGAGATGCACCAGATCAAGGGACAGAAAATCAAGATGAAGTTATTGAGAGTTTTTTAGGTTTGCTTTTTGTTTGTTTGAGCACAGGGGAAGCCATTCACCCAAAACACTGCCAGAGGAAACCAAGATTCCAAAACAAACCCCCAAATTCAGAGTTATTGAAACTGAGGAAGACTTTTTGTTCCTGTTAAATGACCTCTCATGCACTTGAGACTTACTATGCTGGGAAAGACATGTCTGAGAGTGAGCCAACCCAAAGAATGTGAAGTGGGTTTATGCATAAAGGTTTATTTTGATTGTCACAAAGGCTGAGGAAATGTCAATGCCAAATGTAGTGGGGAACCCTGAGTAGGACAGGCTAGGAGGATTTCAGAGTGCAGTGTCCTGGTTGAAGCTGTTCAGATTGAATTTTTTTCTAATTTGGAGGTTTGGGGATAATGTTTAAAAGCACTGGAACAAATATTAATGCTGTTTTCCTCATAGTTTTTGGCTTACAACTTGAGAACTGGGCACTGACTTTCAACTTGAAGTAAATTAGACTAGGGACTTTAATGTTTTCTGTGCTATAAATGTAAGTACTCCAAATATTCTTAAATATTTTAGATTGGATATTCTAATTAAAAAGAAATTTTATTCTTTCTGACTTTTTTCTCCCTGTAGAAGATGAAGATAACACTAATATTGCCTCATCAGGATATGGCAGCTCCTGTTTGTTAGGTAGCTGTTGCCAAAAGATTTAAAGAGCTGAGAAAGAAATGAACTGTTTCATATTCCAAAAAATGAGGGTGCAATGAATACATATAAATATCATCAATGGTATTTACATATTGATGAAAATTATAGGTCAGGTTGAAAGGTAAAATATTTATGAGTGCTTGTTCAAAGACTGTTGTTGGTCCTGAAGTTTTAATGAATAAAGGCACCACTTCTGGCACAGGCTATTTCTAAAATTTAGATGACTTATTTTAGTGCTTTTTTCATTTACAACCTGTTTCATTCTTTTAGTAATTTTTTAAACCTTTTCCCTTTCCTCTGCAGAATTGCCAGATGTCATTGGAATTTTAGGAATGATGTGTGAAAGCCTAGAGCAACTCCAGACTATCATGGATGCAGGTGGGACACACTGCCCTGATCCTGACAAAGGTAGGTGGTGGAAAGATTGGAGCTGCAGGCAAAAAAAGAAAAAAACCAACACATCTATCCAGCTAAAGACTTTAGCAGAAGACTGTTTTGTTCCCATTGCTCACATTTTATTCATGCATCCAGAAAAGTTAATGGTCAGGATATGTAGCTGCACATTTGACATGTTTCACATGTTTATTATAAATTTAATGTGACTAAACTTTGTTATATTCTACTTGAGAATGCCTCCAGTATGTGATTCGTTTTGATTACTTGATACAAAAGTTTCTCATAATATAACCCCTATTTTTCATTGTTCCAGATACTCATTTATACAAATTTCTTGTATCATGAATTTTGTACAGATTCCTGACAAGGTCCCCTATGTCACTAAGCTTGTTAAGGTCTGTGCTGCTCCATGTGGTACATCTAAAATCAATTTCAGTCACATTTGACCATTGTGCAGATGGAACATTATTCATGCATTAGACTTTCTAAGTGGGGTAGAACAGAATCTTACATTTATTCCTTACAATTGTATCTGCATTTCTGTATTATATATGGTTCAGTAACCTTTTGTAGAAGACCAGAAGATGCCTCTGGAGGCAACACAATGTGCATCAGAACTGATTTATACTGGAACATCTGTCAACTTTTCCCCAGGACCCAGTTGTGCCAGGATCCACATGTCATCTTTTCTAATGACTTCTCAAAAGACAGAGGCTGGCTGTGGAGAGAGGTCTATCACAGCAATGAGCCTGATGCTACTTGCTGCCATTTTCCCAAGGAATAGCATTCAGTGTGCCTTTATTGGCTCAGGGATCTGTAGCTTGCAGTTCAGGGTATATTTTGCCCATAGGGTTAACATTTGTATTAATGAACTTCTGAAAACGAGGCATAGAAATGCTGTTGGAAAATGTGTAAAGTACACGTGCAATGAATTCTGAAAATATTCCAAAGAACTTCACTTTCCTGTCCTGTGAAGTTTGTTGAAAATTAAAAAAAAATATTCTAAACCCAACATTTATATCTCTTTTTCTCTTCCACTAGCAAACAGAAAAGCAGTCACAGGAGGGCTTAGAGCAGCCAGGGTATTTTACACCGCTGTTTAGCACATGGACTTGGACATAGATCTCTTGAATTTCATGTGAACATTTTGCCTACATGGATATTGTACCTCTGTCATTTTGTAGAACTGTGACTTAGTGTGCCAGGGAGTGACAGTTGGACACTCAGAGCAGTTCTGAATCGTGTGTAGATGAGCAGGAGTTTTCCCTTTTCTTACAAAAGATGTTGAAATTATAATTTAACATAAACCAGAGAAGTCTTTTTTCATTCTGCCTAAAAATATTGTTACTCCTATCTGTAAGTAAAATTGCAAACTAGAAAATGGCTTTTTATTATAATTAGGAATTTAAATTATTTTGATTAATCTCAGTTAGACCAAATAATAAATTTCTAAGGCTATCCATAATGCAAGCATACATACAAAAGTAAAGAGTAAAATGAAACTATAACTTGAGTATGACTTCAATTGTCTTCACAGATTTTAATTCAGCACCATGTTTTATGTCTTTTTGTGATAGCTAGCTTTACTGCTTTTATATTGATTCAGTTTAACAGATTGCCTTATAGGTCAGAATGATTTAAGAGGTTATATTTTTTTATTTTCCAATTTAGATCTCTCGTATGTGAAAATACACTGTGTAATTTGTAGGACATATATTTATGAGTTAACGACACAAAGCTCTATTTTAAAGATTGAACATAATGTTGTATATAGCAGTTCTGTGTTTATAACAGAATTTGAGGTGAAACTACTGTTCTACCTGAGTTACACTGCCTGTTCTGGGGATTGATCATCTTACTGCCTTCTGGCAGCTGGCTGTGTTCTAAATAATCTAATATTCATCAGTTCATGGGAAGAAATCTGATCTAAAGAGCTAATTAGCTTAATTAGTGGAGTTATCTAGAATGTGAGGCCAGGCTTCAATCTCTTGTAAAGCAGAGCAACTGTGAAAGAAGCAACTGCATCTCCCTTGCACTAGAGACCATCCAGGGCTCAGCATATCCCCCTGGAGTATGGCAGCAGGGGTGATGGGAACTTGGGTAAACCTTTTTCTCTGGAATTCTGTTTGCTCTGTGTGATTCTGCACTGTGTTCCTTAAAAGCCACTGTGGTATCAGTTAATCAACAGCTCTGCAATGAGGTTTATCAGTTTATGCACGGCCCCATGGTCTCTGTGATGGGGTTTCCAAAATCACTTACATGCCGAGAAAATTTTATCAAAAAAAATATACTTCATCAGGTCAACCAAGTTTCTTCATATCCATTCTTTAATACATATTCATTTTGGGAAATGTTAGAATATAGGGGCGTGACAGGGTCTCTTACTTAATCAAAATGAAACATACTTATAGAATCATAGAATCATTTAAATAAGAAAAGACCTCCAAGATTGAGTACAGCCTTTGACCAAACACCATGCAACCTTGCATGGCAACTAAACCATTGCACGAGGTGCCACCTCCAGTTGTTAAATTGCTCTGTAATAAAAAAACAAAAAAGGAAAATTCATATTTCTTCTTTATTTTCTTTATAATCACTCACATTTTTACAAACAGCTATCCCATGCAATCTAGTAATAGATTGCTCAGTGGAAATTAATTTGCCACTTTGGGCCAGAGAACCACAGATTGCTCAATATCCAGCTCAAAGTCTGTGGAAAGTGAATCTACTAATGGGTTTATTTAAATCCGTTTATTATTGTCATTTCTACAAGTATCCTTTGTGTTGCAATGCCCAAAAAAAAATAACATTTGAGAAAAATCAACACTGTGGTTTTCCCTTTTGAGATGTCCATAATTTGAATAAATAATGGAGCCACATTACCCTCGGAAGGTCAATGGAATCAGAATGTTGTATGAAGCTGTGTCAACCAACGCTGACTTACCATCAACTTTCTGTTCCAGCTGTCTTATGTATAAATCTTCAGACCAAAGCTATGGGTATAATTCCTTTTATTGTTCTGGTCAAGGGAGAGGATTTTTGTCTGTAAACATTCCAAAAAACTTGTATGTGGCTGCCAAGCCAAGTGTTCTGTCTGGCATTTGTGAGTTAATGAAAGAGCTGCTTTAGCCTTAGAGCTGGATTTCAAAATACAGAATCTAGAGAAGTATGTTGCAAATGTAATGTTACCCAAGCCTCTCTTAATGAGAATTTACATAAGGAATGACCCAGTGGAATTGCAGCAGTGTGTAGTGCTGCTTTTTAGGAGAATGGAATCATGTCTCAAGCCTAGAGCAACTTAAAAGTAAGGATTTGAAGTTTTTGGTCTCAGAGGATAAAGTAAGTGCTTTTCACTTTCTCAAGCCATTCACTCTTGACTAAAGTAGCCTTTTGTAGGCAGCTGCTAATAAAGACTATTTAGAATATAGACTTCTTAGAATATGCCTAATATACTGAAAAAACCACGGTCACAATTTCATTGTTCTTTTCAATCAATGAAGAAATAATGACAAGATGAATGCATTTTTAGAAGACAATGGTATATATAAAATAATAAAACAGTATGAAAAAGCAAGTACTTGTGCCTGAAACTTTCAGCATGCCTAGGTGATGACTAATTCAAATATTACTATAAATGTATTTCTGAGAGTTTCCTGCTCCTGACATTGGTCATGTTTAATTTGCCATATCTATAGTCATATGTATAAGCAGACTGGAAAATACAGAAGAGTGGGAGAACAAGGGCCCAGCATTCTCTCATGTGCCCACAGTTCCCACATGAAGAACTGTGTGAACACAGAGTCTCTCTCTAGTCTTTAAGGAGAAAGAGAGAAGAACATCTGGAGAATGGTGGTGATATGAGAGGAATTGTGTTCTGCAAGTCCTGCATCTTATTGTTGCCCATGCACAGAATCTGCAGTTCCTTTTAACTCTATAGTTAAATGCTTGAAGTTTGATGGATAACTCTAGGTTTAATAGTCTTCACTATTATTCCTATTTATTTTCAGCTTATGAAGCAATTGTTTCCTAATTACTTCAGTACAAAAGATAAAAATGAAGGCTGGTATAAAATAAGAAGCACTATCTCAGTTATGGGCTGGAATCTTTTTTTGACATGTTTAAGTTTCCATCTGTGTGTTTATATAATGTAAAACATGAAATGGAAATATATGTGTACTAAAAACGTTCCAAAAACATCATTGACAAACTCATCTGGGAGACGTATATATATGTGCGTGTGTGTGTGTGTATATATATATATATATATATATATATATATATATATACTCTGCACACAGCAGAGTTCCTGGAGAGGGAATACTTGCTGGGTTAGGAGCTTTCAGTGGTGCTAATTGCAGTGGTCCTGCAATACATCACCATCATTGAGGCTGAGAAAATTCTCCCCAGGCACAGTGAGGGTCAATGTTTGATATTGATATATTTAATTTATACTTTCTTAGGTCACTTTTATTTTAGCCTGAAAGTATAATCAAAATTTAGGTTAGTTTTTCCAGTGCCATGAACTGTTTAGAGGCAGATTTATGAAAATGGCAGGCTTTTTAAAATACAAAACTTGGTCAAAAGAGATTTGTTACCCCAGAAAGCTTTGCAAGTCGTAAGTAATTGCCCACTACTCATCTGAAATAGGTTTATAGGAAAATGTACAACCTTCTCCTTATATAAATGAAAAAAAAAAAAGGCAACAAAAAACCTGGGATAGAAATAAAGTGATTTCCACAGGGCCATAAACTGCGATTGGAATCAAAATTATTACTGAGTAGTTTGTGATTCCTGCCCAATACCAGGGCTGTAACAAAGCCTGCAGAGTCTCCCCTGCCTGTCTGTCACTCCTGGAATTACTGGCCCTGGGAGCTCTTTCTCCATGAATGATGATCATAGTTTACAGCTCCAGCTTATTCAGAAACAACTTTTGTGGACAAGCTCCCTTTTTTTAATCTGTCCAACGTTTCACTTCTACATATAAATTGAGATTGAATGATTTAGTTCAGATTGTTTCTAGTGAAAGTGCCACTTGTATAAATTGTTCCATGAAATATTTCCATTTCTGTTAGCAAATATCAAGTGTTTTCTAGTACTTGTGGAAAAAAATTCTTCATTTCAGTGAATATTACTGCTTCACACAATTGCATGCTGTAATACCTTTTATTTAGCTGACTTGCAAAGGTTGAGGAGAGGATCAGACTTTCATTTCTTTCTGCTTCTGGTAAAGTTAAAAGTGATAGTTTCACCAAGGTTAAAGGAAAAAGGTTTTGATCCACCTAAATCAGGGATCTGCACCTGAAAACTTTCAATTCACAGGAGTTCTGCTGCCAGCTGGAATGTTAAAATCCTGAGGTTCATTGATTCCAGTGACCCATCTAATCACCCCTTCCCTGAGATGATTAAGACATGCAAATAGTATCTGCCTCTCGTGTCCTCCTCAAGGTTTTCACACAGAGCCACTGAAAGAGATCAAACAAACAGTTTTGAAGGTCTAGGAGATGATTCCTTGGCTATTTTCTTTGAGCCATGCAAAAATGGAACCGCTTGTGCACCTTAATTATTGCTATATTTGATAAATGCAGACCTTAAACAACACATTCTGTGAGGAACTTGCAGCACAACTAGAGTCAGTAGAGCTCGCCTCTGGCAGGAGAAGCTTTATAGCTCCTTCTCAGCATATTTGAAAGAAGATTATTGCTGCTGACGCATTGCAAAAAGGTAACATTTGTGTGCATCAGTGGCTAAATTGCTTTCTATTGTACCACATCCCATAAAATGACAAACCTCATCAATAAAAAAACGCAATAAAGAAGGTACTTTGGGATTTGTCTAGCTGTGAGGAACTAGACGTACTTAATAATGTTGAATAGCTACATCCAGTGGCAGGTAGGAGGAGTTACTGCTCCTTACTGGAAAATTACCAATGGGGAATGATTCTTCTGGAAAGCTTTTCTTGTTTTCTTATTTTCCAGGTAAAGGGAGAAATCAGTCATGACACCATTAAAAAAAAGAAAAAAAAGAAAAGAAAAAGTAGAAAGAAAAATCTATTCAGCAAATACCAGACAAATGCCAAGGGGAAGAGATGTTTTTTTCTTTAAAAGTAATGTTGGAAGAATAAATTTTGTCAAAGCTGTAATTTTGGGAGGGCAAGGGGAATTATTACAAGCAGAGAGTTAAAGAGCACCCACAAGAGGTGAAAAGAAGGAACAGTCCCAGGTGAGGGCTGGTTGTTGCCACATGACCCTGTAGGTGAAGGCATTTGCCAGAGCAGTGTATTGAAGAGTTTAATATGACGCTGAAGTAGCACCTTTAGTTCACTGGTAGTTCAACTGCCTTGTTGATCTTTTTAAAAGATAACTTTATTTTATTATTTTTTTTTTTCAATTTCTATAAAACAACACTGTTTTTTACATCCAGTTATGACAAAATGGTACATGTAGTCCAGCCTGAGCTAAGTTTCCAGAAGGGCACAATAAAAGGTGTGTTTCCATGACCTGTGACTTCCCTGCTGTCTTCCCTCTAGTAAATCGAAGGAGGGCAAATCCAATTTTCTGTTCAAGTGCTGTTAAGCACACCTACCAACAGTGTGCACCAATATTAAAAGAGTAAAATATATTGAAGAATGCAGAAAATTAAAAAAAAAAAAATATTAAATTCTGGTCATCAGTTTCAGTTAAAGATCCTGTACAGGTCTAAAGTCTTAATCTTAACTGTTATTAGTCATACACTTTTCAACATTGCTATAAATAATAATGTTTATTAAAGCTTTTGTTTTTATGCCTGTAAAGGTGGTACTATGACCACGAGAAATTAAGGATTCTTAATGTTACATTTGTGCCCGCAATACTGAAGTTAATTTCTTAATTAGAGAATCTGTTTCTCTGAATGAGACCAAGTCCTTACACAATTTGTCTTTCATAGTAGTGTCATATCTGCTGGAGGAAAATTACGAGTGATGGGAATGGTTTTCTTTCTCTACTCTTGACATAGAATGATATAAAGAGTCAAAGAATCAAGGACAAAATAGAACATTTATTTTCTAACAGATGTTTTTATGTTTAATGATTGAATTAATGACATGAACTACTTTTGAACATACATCTAACGGGCCAAGAAGACCCCACCTTGCAGTGGATAGACTTTGAGGTTCATGTTCTATACCTCTAATCTTCCTTTGTTAAAGTAAAATTAATCTTTCCTTCCAAAATTTTAGCCAAGGATTGCTGTCTATACCACAGCAGAAGTGTGATGAAAAGTAGAAAAGGCAACAAAAAGGGAAATTGAGAAGCTGAGCAAGATTGAAAAGCAGCAAGAGTTCTGCATATATTTAACTTTTCTGTTAGGCTCGGGAAGTGATCTATCCCGTGCATTTGATATAAGCTCTTTGTAATATCCTGCCCTCAATTAATCAGTGAACAGCTAGAAAAGCCTTGAAGACGCAGACCTGTTCCTTCAGATGGAGCTGCACTTGTGCATGCTCTCAGTCTGTCCATCACTTTAGGGCTATATTCTCCTCCTTTTTGGCAGAAGTTTCTTTGAACCAAGCAGGATCATTCTACTGCTATTTCCAGCTCTTCTCTTCTCTGATGTGGGTGTGTTTGAAGTTTATGTTTTAACAGTGAGTGGGTTACAAACTGACCTACACTTTCATTGAACTACAAAAAAAACCCCCTGTTAATATTACATTGTTATGGATCAGATATGAAAGTTGCCAGTGGAATTAAAATCTACAACATTCAATGATTTTGAGTGTTGATTAATTCTGTTTATCTGATAATACCTCTGAGTTTCACAGAGAATTATTTCTTCATTTAAACTTGTCTGAAATACAACATTCTTTATGAATGTTATAACAGATAATTAATGGGAAAAGTCAGCAAGCCATTCATTGTTTTCTTGCTAGTTGAAAGCTCAGCTGCATCAATTGCTGTTTTACCAGACTTCTACAAATATTAAAAGCTTTTTTTTTTTTCCCTGGGAAACACATTTTTCTGATTACATTTTTTTTATATTATCAAATCCTCTCCTACTTTTGTGGTGATTATTAGCAGTAGGTTTTCTTTTGTATGTAAGATAACTTTCAAAGATGACTTTTTAGGTGGCAGAAAATGCTTTTCTGGCTGCCTCATGTTGCTTTGAATTAACTTCAAGTTTTTAAATGAAGAACTTGAGGAAGGTTGCCCTTACATAAACTAATCACTGATGAAACTACCATTGATTAGCTGTTGGGCTTTCATTGATTGCACATTTACAGTTCCACAGGAAGATTTCAAACTTTATTTGTGTAGTATTTCTGAACTAAAAAAGAGCATTTTGTGTATTGTATGCAGTATGGCGTGATTGTCAGATGTAAATCAAGAAGAGGGAGGAAATTTTCTTCCCTTGAAGTGCCAAGAATTTTTATACACTTTGTTCCAGATTTGCTAAAGTGAGTTTTTCACACCATTCTCTTAGAATGGATGCATTCAATACAGTTCCCTGTTGGGTGCTGCTGTCCCCTGCCATCTAAAAGGCAGGTAGGACAAGGTGCAAACGTGCAGAGGACTCTCTGGAGACATGTGCTTTTAGGTGAGGCTGCAAAATCACAGAATCATCAAGGTTGGAAGAGATCTTCAAGATTATGCAGTCCAACCATCAGCTCAGCACCAGCAATATCACCCTAAACCATCACCCCAAGAGCCACATCCAGATGCCTCCTCTCTACTCCCTCCCATGAGAAGATTTTTCAGAATCTCTTGCTGTCCATAATGATTTCCTTCATGGATGTCACCTTACCTTTATGGAGACCTTACCACTGCAGAACTGCAACACTTTCGAGTTGAGAAAAGCAAGCAGATGAGCTTTCATACCACTATTTCTGCAGTTATCTCACCAAGGGTAAGCTAAGGAGGTCCCCTTTCATTCATACCTTTCACATCTGGAGTACAGCTGTTTTTATCTGCACTTTAGAGTCCTGGACATTATTTCCCTTGGCTCTTTGTGTCATTAAACTGTTTTGCAGCCTCCCAGCTATACCCTTGGCTCTTTGTGAACTCATGCTCCAACAGAAGCTCATGCTCCTTCTTTCAGAGGAGTAAAAAGGGCTGTCACTCACTAATAAATGCCAGATTCATGCTGGCTGCTGACATATACCAATAGGGAATGGGATCTCATATCCCACCTTGGACTTGCAAAACTGAACTTAGTTTCTGCCACTTCATTTTATTTTCTTCATTTCCATTACAGAAATTCTGCTGGCTTTTTGAGAAGGAGATTATTCCTGTCCTTTGACTTGTGGGAGTGAGCAGAGCTCTCCAGCATGCCTTTAGCTTGGAATTAGATGTTATAGATAGACTATCTCATTACTGCACTTTCCTAAGGGGAGTCCAATATTTTAAGCTCTGTTCTGTTTTAAACACTGTTCTGTTCTGATCCAGTTCTGCTCTGACCCTGTTCTGCTCTGACAAGTGAGCCTTAAAGCTGGCATTGATGTGCTGGCTGCTTGAATTCCAGCCCTTCACTTCTGCAGGCTGCAATTTTTCTTCTTCAGTATTAGTTGTGTCAGAGCCTTCCTGGCTTAGACTGAACTGCCCAGAGAATATCAGCCGAGCCAGGCTCTGAGTGTGAGAGAAGCACAGGGCACTTTTCACCCCTCCTCCAAATCCACATGTTCTTTCCTTTTTGTATCACCTTATCCTTGTTCTAGTAATGGCTTTCATTGAAGTTCCACCTGTGAAGTCTTCTGTACCACCATCTACAAATGTTATAGTAAATTTAATTTTTTTTTTTCATTTACTTTACCTTTCTGCTTTTGCTTTTCAGAAGATGAGCTGTTCTCCCAGGCTGCAGTAACAGAGCCTACAGCTGAATCCGTGCATGTTCTGGAATGTACTGGAAGGGTTGTTTGGCAATTTGGATGTGCAGGATGTACTGTGGATATATTTCTGAAGTAGATTCATGACCCTCCTATCTGTGGGGATTCTATTCTATTGTAGTGTACTTTGGATATGATTTTTGATTCTCCTGTCAGGCAGGGACATGTAACCAGTTGTCAGAAAATCAGATGACCTATTTAACAAATGAAAAATCTATGTAATTAATAGTATTGTCACATGCTATCACATTTTGGTTATTTTGAGATTTCAGACAGGTAATGTTTAGTGATGATGTTGATAGAAACGTGACTTCATTGGTCTGGTATGTGATGGATTGATAAACAGGGACAAAATGGGATGATACAGGTAGATTAGTCCAGGGAATAGTGTGACACACAGGAGTGAGAAGATACAGCTACAGTTTGTTTGGTTTATTTCATTCTAGGGAAAGCAAGATAAACAGTGAAGGGAAGTTACAAGGAAACAAATAGAGGTGTTGGTTTGCAGAAGATAAATAAATAATGAACAGCTCCCAGCTGCTTGGATTTTATTATCGAAAGAACAGATTTAATATTATTGGGTTGACTTAAACCCCTTTGTTTCATAATTTATGATAGAACTTTATAGTTAACACTTGTATAAGGAAAAGAGTGGCAGAGATTTATGACTTTTGAACCCTCTTAACGTATTTTGGCAAATAATGTGGAACAACTATCATTTCAAATAATGAAGATGCTTAAATAAGGTAATAGATTATTCCTGTTATCATGTTAATGCCTATATTTTGCCCAGTAAAGTTGACATGAAATGACAATTTTATCATAATCTTCTTCACGGAATTTTACTGCTGTAATTTGTAACATGGTTATAAACTTGTGACTGGGATAGAAAATAGATGGTGGAAGAAACTTTTAAAATCAAATAGAAGGAAGCCTGTTTGCACATATATATAATTATGATCATATTTTACAACCTTTCTTTATTTGAGCATATTGGCTTTGGCAGGTTGTTAATTTTGCTTTTAGAGTATGCAATCAAATGTAAGAACAATGTTTTTATTGAGGCTGTTATAATCTGAATCTGTTACCGGGGGCCAGTGGCTCACATCTTTTCTTCTCAAAGTAGTTACAGTCCAGAGCTGACTTGCTAAATAGTATGAGAGCTTTCTAAAAAGAGTCATGATTTTATTATTAAAATATATGTGGGAGAAAGCTTAAAACTGAGAGATTATACCTTGCCATATGCACCTATAGAAGAGAGACATTAATTATCTCTCATAAACTCTCTCTGATTTCTCAAATCTAACAACTTTAAAGCAAAAAGTCTGACATAAGCAGTGGTTGCTGCAGTATTTAATTGTTAGTTTCATAAAGTACGTGGGAGGTAAGGAAAAAAATGGGGAAAAATACATAGAGAGGACATTGTCTTGAATAACTGAATCCTTTGTTTCACTCCTTACAAAGTGTATTTATAGTACAGCCTGAACTCTCTAACAGCAAATGTATGAGACAGCACTTGGAATTGATTTTACACTTCATATATGTGAAGGAAAAGATTTATGCTTAGAAATGAAATAATTACTGTTATATTCTGAATCATGAATGCTTAACCAGGTAACCTGCTTGTATGTAATGATGCTGAAGTACTTAACATATATATTCTTAGTTCCCTCAATCTACAGAGTTCTTTAGCATTCTACAGTACTTAGTTGAAGCCACTTTCAAAGTGATGCCTATTAAAAATAAATGTTAATGTTTCAGGAAAGTGTAGATGTTTAAAGGTGATTCATAGTTTCTTTCTTTTAAAAAATGAGAATTGTGTACTGCAGGACAAGTTCAGGAAGTATGAAAGCACTTTACAAAGGAAAAAGATTGAGTTTAGTGTAAAATATTAAAGCTTTATACTGACAGATCTGTTTTTATTTAAATTTTTATTGAATTTTTTCTTTGAAGTAACAACAAGAGACACGTACTGTTGGCAGATAAACGATGCTGTGCTGTATGAGTGGCTACTTAACCCTAGAACTGTCAGACACCATTATTTTCAATGTCAAGGAGCTGGAAAGCTTTATGCAATGTATTCTGTTCTTCAAATTAAATTGGTCAAATTTCTGTTCTTTTATACATTTCTATGCCACAGCTACATGTGATACCTAGTCTAGCTCAGCAGGGAATGTTGAATTTGGCTCTAGACCTGCTTACAACATGAAGCAAAATTATGCTTCTGGTTATCTTGAAAGCTCAAGCAGCAGAGCCTGAAGCACCCATGTCATTCTTCTTCTGCTCTGAGTTCTAAAATATCTTAATATCTGAAGCAGACGTGCTATTGTCCTAATTAATGAATATAACAATGTAAACATCTCTCAAGAGCACAGTCTATGATTTTATGAAGGCAAGAATTTGATTTGGTTTTTAGTTCTGTAATCAAAGGCCATGTTTTCTGTGAGCTTTCCTGTACCAGTTTTACAGCAGGTGAATTGTAAGCTCCCTGGTCAAAGACTCTGATCTGCTTTACTTGACTACAAGTAAATGGGAGAAGGTTTCCTTGGGTTACTTGATATTTTGAAGATCCAACCACTGGGATTTCTTTGATAAAAATATTAGATGAGATGCCTGAATCTGATGCACTATCATTGGCTGGTAACAGAGAAGGCAGAACACAGGAGATACCACCTCCCCAGTTGCCTTAATATTCTCTTTTCTCTCTGATACTATGACTGCATCCATCAATGTCAATCAAACTTTCTGAAAATGCAGAGTTGATTTCATAAGATGGAATATGTAAGGCCACATACTTCAAAATTCATTGTAAAGATGCTTACTGCTTTGGACTGCAGAGATAATTCTTGCCAGAAATTCTAATATGTTCTCTCCATTTGCTCACATCCTTCATTTACTTCCCAAGAAGAAATCGTAACAGTGAGATGAAGAGAGAGGGTGAGTTTTAAACTCTGCTGAGCCCCTGAGAAATCAAGACAGAGCCATGGAAACTGGCGTTTGAGCAATCCCTCTTGCTTTCATCACCTACTTTTATTTCAGTGGCACAGAGTGCTAATGGCTGAGTTCTTTGCAAACTCGTGGGAAGTGTGCGTTTAATCTGAGTATTATTTTATAACGAGGACTGCTCAGGTAATGAGTGTGATGGGTTGGTAAGAGCACCAGTATGTGAATGGTGTGGAAACTGGTGGACAATGGCCACAAAGACGTTCCAAAGCTGATGAGGAGTCTGCCCCTTTCCATTCTCCATACCTGACTTGATATTTTTTTAGTATAGAAACAAAACTAATGGGGAAAAAAGTAAGCACTTCAGCCATTTTACTACTCTACTTGAGGTGGGGATAGGATTTTCTTTGCTGCATTTTCAAATGATCTGATTTATTCTGTAAAACAGTGAAAAGCTCCTCAAACACTGCAAAGGCAGAGTTGTGCCTGAACAGCAGGAAAGGAGAAAACAGGTGCTAAACAGCAACCATTAGCATATGTATACCAAGTGATGAGGTGTTAAACACAGCCTCATGCGGAGGTGTCAGAACCCTGGCCAAAGGAACTGTTATAACCTGTTCTGTGAAATAATACAGATGATAGAAACCACCATGGAACATACAGGGCTTCAAACGCCAAACGCCCTGGTCGGGATCACAACAACTCATTTAGCAGGGTACGTGTTTTCAGGAGATTTGCAGGGTGTGTGCATTCAGAAGCAATGCCTTTCTCAACATGCTTAATGACCACGTAATTTTGTGATGCTTTCAAAACTAATGATTGCTTCATTGTGTGCTACGCCAGTGTAGCCTCAAAATTACATCTCGTGTTTTCTTTTGTCACTTCTATCATTTACTGTGGGATTTTTTTCCCCCTTTGCTTGCAGTGGAAGCTGGAATGCAAGATTTAGTGTTCTTAGTTTAAATTGTTGCCATGGTCTGCTGCTTTTCACACTCTGAAATTATCAGGTTCTATTAGAGACTGTGCTCTTCTCTTTCATTTTTATGCCATATATTCTTTATGATCATTTAATGAATGCACTTAACAGTAATACATGTGAATCTGATAGTCATGCATCTTTCATGATTTTTTCCTTCAACTTTTGCTCTCCATTTCACGCCCCAGGCATGGCTTGAACTTTTTTCCTTTCTATTGTCAATATAACCTTCATTGTCTCAGTTTTCATTTTGTTGTCTTCATGATAACTGAAGGATTCAGTCTTAGGTTGAAAAGCCTGTTACTTTTGACTATTTTACTTGTATGTAATATCCAAGTATTTTTTAGTTACAATAGAGTAAAAAAACGATTTATTAAAATAAGATACTGCTTTTATTTTTTGCCTTTCTTCTTTACCCTTCTCTTTTCTTTTGTTGGTAGTTTTGTGAAAGTGGTACCATCAGGAACTGCCAGTTACCTGGAAGATGACTCTGGGTGCTATTATGAGAACTCCTCTCATGGTGAGACACCATCCTGTGCTGCATTAAACACTCCCTCTTCCCAAACCTCATCAGACAGTATCCCCTTGCAAAAAGGCCATTCTCCCTTAATCACTAATTTTTTTACTATTTTTATATAAATAAATATTTGTAAAAAACATACTTCTGCAGTTAACTGTGAGTCTCTCTTGAAAAATGATCAAATGCCTAAATGTCAAGATCAGTCTCTAAAGTGGTTGTATCCCATTTGATCTTGTCTGCCCTTGCTTTGTACCCAAGTAAAACCTCCCAGGAGATTCTGGTTCACTTACTAATCTTCTCTTGTACCATGGTGACTTTGGTGCCAGGTTGACTTGACAGCATTTTGAAGATGTTCCCAAAGCAGTATAACATGAGGTGGGCTGAAAAATGGACTCCCTGTGAAAAGTGTGGGATAGAAGCCAACACTGTACTTTGGTTCCTCTATTAATCAAATGCATTATCCAACATATTGTCAATTGCACTCTAATCTTATGATGAAATATTACAATTATGACTGCAGTAAATGAGAGTATAATAAAGTTTAGAAGTAGGAATTGTACACAGCTTAACATAGTTCTATTTCACCCTTAATGGAAAGCAAATATACTTTATTATATTTTGCGTGTTGTGATCAGCACATTGTAGAGAGGCTGATTCTGGTGAGCATGTTCGTGTCTCACTGATCTTCATACCAGTGACTGAGGCAATGGGACTTCCATTATTTTTCAGTGACTGATTATTCCTAGTTGGCAACAGTTCAAGAAACTTTTAAGCATGTGCTTCTTTTTTGCGATTTGGATTAACTCAACCATAGCAAGAAACTGTTGAAGGAAGGGGTCAGTTGTGGTTCTTCAGAGCTCTCCAGCCTTGAGACCCACAGTGAGTGAGCTTAACCTGCAGAGAAAGGGTGAATTTTACTTGACTTTACACTGAACTACAGCCTCAGAATGGAGCTCATATCTTAGAGCAGTGGGTGGGTTTTTGGAGGGGAGAATGTGAATTAATATATATGTAGACTCCTTTTTAAAATTATTTTAGGTTTTTAAGACTTTTGCATTTAATGAATGAGCCATTCATTAACATGAAATTGCCACATTCCTGGCTTATTTGCCAGGTACTAACTGAGAATTTCAGAACTGAAAGCATATTAGGTTACAGAACCTTTATATAAATCAATTCTTATAAAATTGTTTCAGAAAAATGCTTTCCTGTAGATACAAAAATTAATTACCAGCTTCCAATTAATTGGATTTCTGAAAATATGGTGAGGTGGGCAAATTGTGCTGTACTGTGTCATTTGAAGGCTGTGTGATTTAATTGTTAAGTGTTGTGTGGAAAAGAAAACTAGAATAAAAACCTAACAGGAAAGTTATATTCTGCTTTTCTACAGTAACTTATTTCCTTTATTTTAAAATGCACTAGTTGCTTGCTGGTTCTCGGGGACCTTGCCGCACCATAAGGGTTAGGATTTAAAGGAAAGTAGACAATATTTTCATTTTTCATTTTGTTCTTCTTTTTGTCTAGATTGTTAATTAAACAGTGTGGATAAAGATCAAGGTTAACACATTTCCAACATGGCATTGAAATCTTACTCATGAGATGGGCCTGGGTTTTTGGAAAGGGAGGGAGCACCAGATGGTCTTCATTAATGTCCACTCAGATAATAGCACAGCCACTCATTGCTAGTATGTCTTGAGACATTAAACAATAAATCTTCCTTGTTGCAGTGTAATTAAGTGTTAAAATGTTAAGTGAGGTCTCATTGAATGCTTTAGATAAGATTGGCTTAGTGCAGGAAACCTTGAGGGGTAGGGCTGAAGAGGAGCTTTGAGGCACTTTACAGAGGGTGTGGCAGAAGATGAAATAAAGGTGATTACCCTCCCCTGGGCTATTAATTTCCGGGATTCTTTCCTATATAGGAGGAAGCAGACTGTAGTAGTGAAGCCCTTAATCCCCCCTGTAAAGGAATCTCTCACTAAGAGCTTCTGTAGCATTTGTGCAAGGTTTAATATCTAATTTTTCCAATAATAGGTCATTTTGTTCCCGCAAATGTTAACCACAAAGTTCATTTTCTCTTTTCTGATTGTGTTAGAGACGCAAGGCAAACTTCCCAACAAATGTAACTGACTAATGTTCAAAATCTGGTGTGAGGGAGTTGAATTTTCATAGCTTAATTAGTGTCAGCAGGTTGCCAATTAATTAATGGCATTCTTTTGTGCTATCTCCAGCTGTATTTAATTAGAGTGGTTTTAGAGGAGAGCAGGCTATTGTCTGGATGTAGCTAGGTGATGAAGCTTTTTTTTTCAAAAATTGTGCTTTGCACCTTATTAAGGATTTTTTTTTCCTTTCAAAATCTAAATTCTTCACATTCTGAAACGAGGACAGTGTGTTCTGTCAGCAACTAAGTGGTTAGCAAGGTTATTAGCTTTATGATATGACATGGAAGCATTTCTGGATTACAGTGTTTTAGATAAACCTTTGAAGTTCACGAGGGAAAAAAACCCCAAACAGTGTGATTAATTAAAAATGTATTTGTAAGATCCAAGCTGGATGCTGGTATAATCCAACCTAATGATATGGCTTTTTAGAAGAACACTGTATTAAATCGCAATTGGGAAGACCAGATCTTTATTTATTTTGTTAATTTAAGGACTTAAAAATGTATAATCTAAAAGTAATGAGCCAGGAGTTAAAATTTTTCACAACCCAAGACTCGTTGGAAGCACCTGAATATTTATGTTGTTGGATTAATAGTAATAGAATTTGTATCTTATGATAAAGGGAACTTTTAGTATTCCTTCATAGCTGGCTTTCTAGTTACTCTCAGCATACCCATATTAAAAATAGTGATCACTGTCAACTTGGTTTAAAATAGCAAATGTATTCGAAAAATACAACAAAGAAAAAAACCACAACCAACCAACCACCCTCCTAAACAAAACCAAACAGAAAATACATAAAACCAACCAAAGAAACAGAGAAGAAAATAAAATGTACAAACTTTTTAATCTTGATAATAAAAGCAACAGTGATGATCATGGACATATTTATTTTCTTAATTTCCTAATTTGTTAACAAATATAAGCACTAATTACCTGCATTTTACTCTTTCTTTCATACCTAAGTGCCCTTTGTGGTCATTGAAGTCACCATAAATGGAAGGGCCCACCATGGGTTTAGCTAATAAAGGTGGAAGATTTCAGCATGTCAGTGGAGAAAAGATGTCAAATATTACCAAAAGGCTTCATTGTGTCAAAATTGAGAGCCACTTTCAAGAGTAAGAGCACCTACCTCCATTTTTATGGAAAAGGGCTAAATAAAATAGGTGTGAATGAAAATACAACTCTGTAGTTACAGAAAATTAAGTTTAAGGTATAGCTTTATTTCCTTTCTCAGACTTAACTGTGCTTCACTACCCTCTGAACTGTGAACTAGGAGTGGAGATATTTATCCAGCTGACTGCTCCACAAGCAAAACTGAGCTCTTCATTTGATGATCATGACACAAACAGTCTCAGACCAGGATTCAGATATTACATATAGATTGTCTGAACACAAGTCTGCCGGTGACTAGTTACACATGCATGGAGAGATGTCAAATCAGAATGGCTTTAAATGGTTTTGCTAAACTCTGTATTTAGGAAAAAGAGCCATTCCATCCTAGAGAGTGCCTTTACATACTTTTGGGCAGGATTGTGGCAGAACATTATTGTTTAAAAAGCATATGCACAGCTGGGATCAGCTATTTACTTTCTGTGCAATTTATGATGAACTTACCAGTTCATCACAGAGTTCCTTGGGCATCTCTGGCCAGGTGCACTCGAATTGCAGTCACTGCAAATTATAGACTTAGCTTGGCAAAGCCTCCTTCCTTCTGTACCAGCATAAGAGCTCCAACTAACTAGAAAATTCAGCCCACTGATTTTTTACATTAAACAATACAAGCATTTAAGATATTATTTATATCTCTTAGCAGGGAAGGGTACTGGAAGGAAAAGCCTGCATGACTGAATCCAGCTTCCTGCTGATGCAGTCAGGCATAGGAAAGGGATTGTAAAATAAATTGATCAAGCTACATCTCAAAGGCAGGATCTTTGTGTTGACTCTGGAGCTTCAGAGTGCTGGATTACTGTTCCAGAACAACACAGCCCAAGGAACTTTTATTTCATTTCTATTTATTCATATACTCATAGACATTCATTTATCTTGCTGCATTCAACAGGATCACTTGGGTTGATACTTTACAGTATCCCAAAAAGCTGCTTCTCACTGTAAAGCTTCATTTTTAAGCCTTTTTAATGTGTCTTGATTATCTCTTTCCTTCTGTGTTGAGAAGCGTGAGGAAGGAATTGCACAGTGGCTGAAACAGAAGGATGTGTTTGAATTCCTCCTTCTCATGCACTACTAAATTGCTGCCAGAGTTCCCTCTCAGCAGTGTTAATATACAGGGCCCCTAAAAGCCATTGTTTTCAATTCAGTAATAAAATCTTTACTTCTGGACTTAATTCAAGAGCCATGTGTATATAAAGGAAACAAAACCTTCAGGTAATGTTCATCACTATTTCTCTAATGCTGGCAGTTCTTCATTGCAGGTGGAGGTGTGATCACAGGTAAGGTGAGGCATCTCTGCTGACTGCAACTCCACTCATCTTGCTTAGGCCAGCACTTCATTTGGCTTTCTGCTGCAAAGGTCTGTGAACAGAGGAGAGTGCTAATAATGTATCCACTAAATCTGTTCTTTATAGTTCAGTGGGGACGTAGTTGACTATTTTATTGTGAGAAAGACCTATACTTAAAGGGGCAGTGAGAGCTTTTAGACCTAACATTTAAGTACAAACCACCTCTTGGCATTTATTTGTTTTATGTGATAACTTTATGTGATCTAGAAATAAAGACTTTTTAGTATATACCAAGTTTCATATAAATATATATAGAAAGATAGGAATGACTAATCTAAGTAAGTATTTTGTTCTCATTTTAAAGAGAGTTGAATCTCAAAACTGTATGGCTTTTTAGAAACTTTGTTGGGCTCCTTTTAGAAAGTTTTAGAGCAGAATTACTCAGCGCCGTCTGGGCCTGATGCTGCCTTTATTAGAGTGGCTGTGAGGTTGTGTTTTTGGATCTCAGTAATTATGGTGGGTGTTTTATATTGATTGCTATTTCATGGAGTGCTATTTTGGTTCCTGTGTTTGGGAATCAAGCAGAAAAACTGGGAAGCAGGGAGGAGCCAAACTGGAGTTTTCTGGGTAAAATAAAGCTTTATTCCAAAATGAGGGAAGAGCAAAAAATATATAAAGGTACAAATCTGTTCATGCTACTTAGTTCCCACGAGATTAAGTGTGTTTATTCAGGTTTTTCTTCTCAATAAGAACTTCTGTGCATGGTCATAACTGAGGTACTGAGTTTCATTATCATATCCCATCTTATCTTCCTAAACACTGATATTTTTTCTTCTTCATTAAATACCAACATAGTAATATAAACTTGAACAAGTCATCAGTAGTGTTCTTAAAGAGATTCTATGAAATTTTGTCAAATAAGATAAAAGACAGTATTAGTTGTGTTTAATATACAAAAGTGATAATTCAATAACTTGTCTTTTTAAAAATTGGGTAAAAAAGTCTATTTAGAGTTAGAAAATTCTCAAAATTAGATTAAACTAACCTTGTATGTGCTGGTCTATCATAAGTTACAGCTATATCACAGGTGGCAGAGTTTCAAATCAAAAATGGAAGTAAATGATCCCTCTCCCTACAGTCTTTATACATATTGGTGACAACTGTGCAATAAATTGCATTTTTTGTGGTAAACTGTTCTTTCCCCTGCATGCCTTGGATACATTGTGTGCAAAACTACAAATATAAAAAATTTCTGAATGCTGCCAAATAGCAACTTCTGGGTTTTTTTGCTTGATTATGAATGGTTTGCTTCCTCCAAAATATAAAATCCCCTTCCCAAATGTCACAGGGAACTGTTTGGTCTTTTAGGTCCAGACTTGTCACATTTTTATTTTTTTCAACCTGATGAGATTCAGGCTGTCAGAGTTTGCAAATAAACTTAAAGGAAAAAGAAACCATATAGAAAAGGCTGTGTATTGAAGAAAGCAGATCAGGAGAATCACACCTTTAATCTAAAA
The DNA here is from genome assembly GCA_035583185.1 of Anabacerthia variegaticeps. Taxonomy (NCBI): domain Eukaryota; kingdom Metazoa; phylum Chordata; class Aves; order Passeriformes; family Furnariidae; genus Anabacerthia; species Anabacerthia variegaticeps. The sequence continues at coordinate 4,016,967 of JAWWEW010000146.1, read as the reverse complement.
GACCCACATGAGAGGCATTTTACATTAGTATTAAGGAAATGAAGAGTTTCAAAATACAGAAGGTTGCAGTTCTATCATCTGCACTGGAGTGCTATGAAAAAATAACAGTAAAAGTGCTTCATCCTGTTTCTAAAATGCTATTTGGCAAACAGTGTAGTTGGAGTAAAGCTGTTTCCTCTTTTTTGTATTTTAGCTCAACTGTTTCACCAGTGTTCACTTTACTGCTGAGTTTCTCTATGGAGGAGAAGTGGGGGATGAATTTCTGTGAATGTTGCCAGGCAGGAAGAACTGAACAAGAAAGGTGCCGCTCTCTGTTCCAGGCTGTTTCTGGTCAGGATGTTGCCCAACATCTAATTTGATTCTCTAACTTTTAATTTCTCAGGGACCCCTGCCTTCTGTGGGGTGTTCAGCATCTTCCTCAAAGGTTTTCATGCTCTTCATACATCCTTCCTCACTTGTACCTCCACTGCTTCCGTCCTCTGTGGAGATCAGCTTGTCAGCAACGAGGTGGCATGTGGGGATTTTTAATGGTACATTTTCATGTGCAGGTGTTTGGCATGATAATTCTGCTCTTGCAGTGGCTTGTGAATGGAGTCACATAACTTTTAATCCTGCCTTTAGCAAGTTTTTACTGGTAACAGGGTTATAAGATGGATGAATTGCTTCTGAGCTTGAGGAAACAGGTGCCTTTCATATTTTTGGCATCTGGTTATCCAGCGTGGAGCCAAACTGCTGCAGACCCATCTATCTGGAAACAGGGACTATGCAGTGGTAATAAATAGGGCAGTGTTTGATCTAACAATAAGTTTTATGGTTTTTACATGAGTCATTAATATCTCGGTTCAGATGACCTGCTCATGTGACTTAATTATATACATGCATACATATATGTTTATATGAGTCCCAATCTTGTAAAGAGCAAAAAGAGAGGTTTGTATGATGTATATAGCTTGGAATCATTTGAAGTGACACAGACATGCTCTTGTGCTTTGTATGGAACCTACCACCTTGCAGAGCTGGAGTGGAGGCTTGAAAAACTGAGGGAGTGCACCTTTGGGAGCATTTGCTTTTGGTTTCTTTAATAAGCCCTTTCAACTTACAAGACAGGTTGCAAGGGTTATTCAAAGAAATGTCGGTCCTGATTTGTGGCTGCTGACTAAGGAGATTTCTGTCTATGTATTGAAGTTTCCATTAGTGTCAAATTTTTAAATTTAAATTTTATAGCCTGCATAATTTGTTCCTGGGAATTGCATTCAGTTCATTGTAACAAATAAACTCACAGGAAAATAACTTTGCTTTTCCACAGATAGCAGATTATTGAACTGATGCTTTAACATGGAAATTTAGCATTTAAGATGTATGTTATTACTGTCATTTTTGCTTTAAAGAAGCTTCTTTAAAAGTACTTTCACTTTAAAACTGCCTAAGTGCTTAAACTAAGCAGAATAAGGCAAATCTAAGTTTGAACTATTGAACAGCAGGACAAAAGCTGCCTGTTAATAGACCGAGGAAATGATTGGGAGAAAAATGGAGCAGCTGAGTTTAGAGAAACTTGTACTTTTTTCTTAATGAGCAGTTTAACTGCCAATTGATTGGTCATTCAGCATTACAGTAAATGGTCAATGAAATATATAATGATGCAAGACTGCACTTTAACAAGCCTGAATCTTGAGGCAATCAGGAATGCTTAAGGCAGAAAAGTACATACAGAGCAAATTTCTTTCTGTGCTTAATTTTTTAAAAAAATACAAAAAAAAAAAAAAAAAAAAAATAAGAAAAGAGCCATAAAAGCCATTAAGGCAGATAATCGATGGTATTCCTTATTGTGTGTGGTGGCACACTTGCTCAAGAAATTTCTTTTTTGATTTTTTTTATCTCATGCTATAGGATTTTTTACTGTTAATTTTAGTTAAACCCGACTGTCAGAAAACGGTCGTCTGTTTTTAAGGTCTGGAGATCACAACTCTCTACTTACTTGCTTAATTTTATACCTGGGAGCTTGAGTCAGCTATTCAAATGGCTGAATATTGGTCTAGGTTGCAATACTACAATTCCAATTACAAAAATTCCTACACTAACACATAGGTGGGCTAAGACTGAACGCAGCGAAAATTTCTACTTTTATAAGTTAAAAAATAGAAATATTTTAGTGCTCAGCGGGATAACTTAGATCTTAATCAAGTAAAAAATCAGAGCACATCACTGTCTTGCTTCTCAGCAAAACCGTGTTATCAAACAGTCCTTTGACTGGTGACATTTGCTAGTGTGAATGAGAAATAAAGGTAGAACAAACAAGGTTTTTTTCTTCCTCTCTTTGCATGGGGTGTGAAATGTACCATTGTAGGCAGCTGTCAGTGCGAATGGGTTAACATTTACCTAATTTATAATGTGTGAAAATAGACACCTACCAGCAGAGCTGGAATGGAAAGAGAACAGTCTTTCCAGGGCACGGTTCAGGTAATGTTTACCCCTCTTGCCTGACTCAGGTCCTCTGGCACTGAATACACTCTTTGGAGGGTTGTTAAATATTTGACTTTTGCGTTGTGACCTCCTCTTTCAGGAGAGAAGGGGACTAGAAAGGCTCAGTTTGGCATCTCTCGAGAGATCAGGTGGAGCAATGGGCAGTACTTGCCTTTGTGATCCCCGAGTTAAAGAAGAAACTCCTTTCCCCCACTAACTCGCAGCGAATGGAATTGGTATTCTCCACAACGTGACCCGACCATCCTGGGAGCCTGAGGAAGACACAGCGTACATATATAAAAAAGCAGCTTTTGGCAAAAGGCGGGTGAGTGGCTCTGATGCATCTTCCATGAGCAGTTCTCACCTTCGGAAAGGCTCGGATTTCTGGCTGCTAACTACTTCTTTCTGAGCAGACTTTCCAATGGGCTTGGAAGGAGGAGAGAAGTTCTGCCTCTCTTCAGTCTCCCGTGTGAGCGCTGCCCATGAGCAGCCCGTGTCTCACGGCAGGTGCAAAGAAGGAATTTCATATTCAAGCCCTCTGCAAAATGTACAGAGGAGTTTGGAAATTGCAGTATTAAACAAACTAATTATGATAGCATTAAAAACTCTCCTCTGCATGCACGGCTTTAATTAAATTTGATTTTGTACCGAACAGAACTGTCTCTGGGCTTTGTAAAAAGTAGTAGTTCTGGTATTGATTAAGACTGAATGTGATTAACATTAATTATTGATTAAACTTCCCCGTATCTTCATATAGCATCAAAGAGAGATTTATTGATGAACTCTGAAAGGTCTCACAACTGCAGTTATTATGCTGTAATTCCTTCTGACTATAGCTTAAGTGGAGCGTTCATGACATATCTTTATTCCTTTGGAAATTGGATATCAAGTCCATCTCCTAAACATTATCAGCTCAGGCACTTTAAATATTCTTGAAATATCTATCTTTATTGAAGCATGAGTTGGTGTTGTAGGGTTTTGTGGGGAATTTTTTTAGGGGTGAGAGAGGAGGGAAATGAAGCAATGTAGACACTAGATTAGGACCCTAACCTCAGATACAGGAGAGGCAGTTCTGATTACATGTCTGGAATAGAAAAATCAGCAGCATTTCAGGCAGTCTTGTGGCTCTCTGTTAGTAATTGGTCTTGAATATATTCTCTTGGTTTTTTAGCACCTTGCTGGTGTTAAAAAAAAAGCAAGACAGAACTGGAAAATGCTTTGCCTTTGACAAATCATCATATTGCAGCAAAAAATAATAATAAAAAAAATCTGTATGAATAAATAGAGTTTGAGTAAGAAAAATACTATAAAATTGATCTTCTGGACCTTTGGGAATCAGAATGATTGTTACATTGGATTGTTAATTATGGAAGTCTATTGCAGAATTCTGTCTTCAAATAAATTTTCAGCACTTGTAATTTTTCAAGGGGAGTGAAACAGCAATTTGTGACCTTTTCAGATTAATTGATCCACCTGCTAATCAACTATGCCTTGTGTTCAGTAAACATTCAAATGATGGCTTCTGAATTAAAGGAAGAACAATAGCTCTGTTAAATAAAGGACGATGTAACAGTGAGTTGTAGAGGATGCTGCTTTGGAAGGGTGACTGTGTGAGCAGTGCAGCTTCAAGCACTTGGCTCCAGAGGAGACCTACAGGGGACATGGGTCATGTGAAGGCAGAAGCTCAGAGGGAAAGAAACTCCCCTTTCCTTACTGTGTAATGGTTAGACAATTTGGGGCTGGTACTCATGACCCTTCCTATGCTTTGTATAGGGAACTCATTACCCAGGTTGCTGAAATTCTGAAAGATGAATGTTCTTCCCAAATGGGAACAAACTTAGAACTAGGGATATTGGACTGTTTTCCGAGTGTATTAATTTTACCACCATTTAGATGGAAAAGAAGTCTTAGTGATTTTGGAGTTGGCTTGTTTGGTTTTTATTTCTGAAAAGCCATATATAGAGAGAAGAAATAAGGTTATAATCAGCATCATGTAAAGCAGGATGGTTATCGTTTATTTGTTAACACCATGGCAGGTCACCATACTCTTTTAATTACTGAGTTGGGGTATTATTGTAATTTGCAAAAGTTGCCAGAGAACATGCAGCTTTGACATTAAAATAGACTCCCTAAGTAGCACAATTTAATCTGGGCTAATCCCAGTGTAGACATGGAATTTTGCAACAGCTCATGGACAAACACAGTTGGACACTGAATACTTGAAATCAATTATTCCTTATTTATAGTTAAGGTACACAAAGAAAAGTTAAAAGTGTAGGCATATGTAATTTGGCCAGACTGGGTAATTGAGTTCAAAACTGAGGCATTCAGAAGGTGAATTACTTGTGCATTGTATATTCTCCGATTTTTTTGCCTCCCATATGAAGTGATTGATGTGCAGAACTCACACATAAGAACAATGTTTGCCTTTACCTGGGGTTCATCTTTGGAAATTGAAATTGAATAGCAACCCCACGTTCCCTTCTCCATGTCCCCATCAGCCCAGGCTGTAACAAATTCCTTCTTCTGTGTGTCTTTCATTTCTTTGTTGCACAGGGAATTTTTTATTTTTCGTGCTCCTCTTTTTCTGGAGGTTTTGATCATGTGGAATTATTTCAGAAGAAGAAGCGGGTGTGTTGTAGGGCTTGTGGTACCTTTCAGGTTCAAAGTGCGTTTCTGAATCTGACTTTGTAAAATCAAGGGCAAGATTCTTTCCATGAAAGTTCTAGATAATTATTTTATATTTCTAGAATTGGTTTTTACAGTTCTGCAGCCAGAAATTTAAAAAGAGAGAAAAAAAATAATTGTGATTTTTTTACACATTCTTTTTTCTTAAATCTTCTCCAAGTTTGCAGTAAAGAATAATGATTTACTTCCCAGCATTTCTGACTTTATTTTTGTTTTCAACATTGCAGCATTAGCCATGTTACTGCAGTTGAGTCAATCTCTACCTTGTTTTTGAGCATTCTGTAGACTGTAGAAAGAGATCCTTTCATAGCAATAACACTTATGTACGTATACATAAAGGGCTAAAAGGGAATTCTTTTTCCTGATGCATTTTCATCTGCGTTTAAAAAAACTTTATACTCTGAATTGAAGGTGCCTTGACACGAAAGGTGTATTGAACATTCATCAATTCTCTTTCTGGTTTCTTTGTTTCCTACAGCTTTCCCTTGTTAATGTGGCAGGTAGCGTTTGATTATGTAGTTAATGAATAGATGATGTCAAGTCATTTCCTGAACTGAGAGACTCAAAGAAAGGATTTCTTAATAATAGGAATTTCTTAAATTATGTGGCCACCATTTAAGTAGAGATAGAAGTGCAGATGAGAATATAGGAGAAGAAGAGTTCTTTGTTAGGGAATAACTATAAATAATGAGATAACACTATGACAGCTTAAAGGATTACTATGTTAATCTATGCCCCTGTGAGACAGGATTTTTAAATCTCCCAAGGTAAGCAGTGTTGTATCTGATATAGACACTCTGCAAGAGGACCAGAAAAAATACCACAGTCAGGCAATAGCATGTTCTCAGCTGCAATGTGCAAAGAGTAAAAGCTCTGGGCACTCTGGGTAGCTGGAAAAAGCAGAAGATCAAATGTATCTGCAAGGTAAGGTAATGCATCAGAGCCTTGTGAGCAGTGCTACGTGCCTACAGGTATTCCAGCAGGGAATACTGGCAGTCTGCAAATCCACAAGCAGGATGTGACAGATTTAAACAGAATGTAAAGCATTTTCTCTTAAAAAACCCCCTTGTGTGAAGTGGAAAGTATGAACGTCTCAAATATTTTAACTGTTCAAAGCTCTAGGGAGTGGATGTTCGTAGGCAGGCTTTTCGCGTATCGATGAGTGATTCAGATGAGGGCAAACCAGAGTGGACAGGTTTAGCTTGGAGACTTGAAAATAATTATATTCCAACCAGTCCTAAGAAGGAACATACAGAGTATATTAACAATGGATCATGACACAGATTCTGGCACTTAGATGTAACTGTTCATGTAAATTACCAGAAGCAGGTTTTGTGATCCTCTAAGTTTTGTACAGTCATTCACAGCTCATTAAACCTTCACCAGGGCTGTCATTCACTAAATACAAAGGTAGCACGGGAGCTGCATAATTGAAGTGTTTTAGTCAGACTGCTGTAACTAAATTTCTAAACAGGAACCACATTACCTGTACCTCTTTGTGGTTTCGTGGAATAAGGGTGAGTGCGGATAATGAGCAAGATACATCCTAGTGGACACCAGAAGTTTGGGCTTTTTATTGAACTTTGTAGATCTTCCCAATGTTTAAACCTTTGATGTCAAGGCATTCTGGTTACTGAAACAGACTGTGGTACGGCTAATTCTTAGTTTAGTATGGTGAGTATAATCTCATAATATTATGATATTGTGGTCATCTGGCAATAAAGTTAAAAGCAGGTGGGCCACTTATTGAAACACTGATAACATTTGAGCCTGTGTTCAAACACAATGTTGAATTTATATTAATGAACAATTTTATTTAAATGTCAGAAAAAACCTAACTAATATTTAGGTAATTTATTTTGTAACAAAAGCTTAATTAACCTAGAAAATACTTTTTTATGTATGTGATTGACTGCTCCTGTCTCCCTCACTTCTCAGCTGCAGGCCAGTTTACACTCGAGAGCCTTGACCATCCAACACACAGACACTTCTGCCTCCTCAGCCTGAATGAGCTTCAGCACTCATGGTTTCTTCCTTGGTAACTCTGGCACACTTCTTTGGGAAAGAAGAATGGACAGCAGGACACTGATCCCTGGGGGAGCTGAGAGCTGACCATGGATAACTCCACACTTTGTTACTCCAGGGTGTCTCACACCCATCCTTGTACTACTACACTAAGACTCTAATAAGGGTAATGGGAGCAACTCTGTTTTCAAGGACTTTATCTCCCCATTCAGTCCCATTTCCTTGTCCCTTGATGGTCTGTGTTGCATAAATATTAATTCAGTGATAATCTCTCTTTTGCTTTGAACTAATTAGTTATCCCCACAGCACAGAGAATACCTGTCATTGCAGGGCACAGATACCTCTATTCAGGTGGGCTACAATATAGTTCTCACATGGTATCAATACTCATTAAACACTCCCCACAATACCCCAGGTGAGAGAATGGGACACCACGGTGTGAAGGTCAGAGGAATCCAGGGCCACTCTGCTATCTGTCTGCAATCTGGGGCTCATTCCCTCGATAGGGATGCAATTAACACTGCAGATATAACCATAGTTTCTTACTTACAACGTCCAGACTAAAAATACTCTTTCTATATGTAGTTATTAACTGTGACGATTCATTGGTCACAGATGAAATTATGAGAATGTGGGGGTTTAATTTTCCGAGGAAAACGTATGTTTCTGTTTCTGAGCTTTCTTCCAGTGGCTTCAGCTGCAGTAGGTTCCATGTATGACTGGTGTGTAGACTGAGTGCCTTTGTCTTCCAGGTGCTGACTCTCCTTGATTTTACATACCATGGTCATCTAGTTTAGGCACCTGAATCTTCAAGGTCACTGTCTGCTTCACTGGATCTGAGATACTGCTGCCTTTCCAAAGGAGGGTTTTGTTCTCCTTCTAGCATGAGCCACAGGATGATCTGAAGCAGCTTAGCAGAAAACTGACAGTAAAATAGAATAAAATTAGCTGTGACCATGAATATCTGAGCTCTGTGGTCACACCAGCCTCAGAGGCAGCACAAGAGAAAGGGTGGGGAGCATGAAGGAGGAGTATCAGTGGCAAATTCAAGGTCCATTGACAGCACATGGCATGATCACCTTAAGCTGGTTGTGCAGCCCTGGGATCAGGCTCTTGAAAACAGGAGTTAGGGGATTTGGAAAGAGAAATCCTTATCCTTAGTGTGTTCTGCATTTATTGAGTGTTCCTTTGCTCCTTGTGTTATTTGGGATATGTGTGTCCCAAAATACTTTATCAGGTTTGTAAGCAGCATTTTCTAAAGAGTTTTCAGTGCTTGAACAAAGCAGGACACGCTACTGTGGTGCTGCTCTCTGCTTTAGTCCTGCATTTTAGTGCTAATGACAAAATCCTTTCTGCCTAACTCAAAGCAGGTTTGTATATGTGAGAATGTTCTTGTTTTCCATTGCTACCGAAGGCAGGCTATTGTTTCTGTAATTAACATAATTATTGCTAATTATGTAATTACTGTAAATACGTGTAATCAGGGATTCTAATTTGTAATTATAGAATTTTGATGTTTATTTGTGCAAAACTCCTTGCAAACTTAGTACAGGAAAGAAAAATTGGTCATATAGAGCAGGTAATTTAAAAAATTTGTAAGACCGAAATTGCACATTTTTTTTTGCCAACTGCCAAAAGGAAATTAGTTTTCATTATTTACTAATTGGGTATGCTTTTATTTTTTTTTTAAATGAAAGGTAATAATTACATTACAGAAACCTAAAACTAATTTTCTCTCCTCTTATGTTATAGCTTAAATGAGTTAGGAAAATATTAGATTAGTAGAGTGGAGGTGCCAACTTTAACCTGTAATTACGGTAGCCACTTGAAGTGAAATTACAGCACAAAAAATCTAACCAAAAAAAGATAAAAATGCTTTTACTAAACTCCCTTTCCCCCTTCCAATACAGGAAGTAGGTTATTTAGAGAACTGGCTATTGCTTTCAGTGCAGACATAAAGCTTCTGCTAGGGAGAGTGTAATTACCCAGTGGAGAAAAAAAGTCAGATGGAAATTAGCTTCTTACCATCTGCATATCGTGAAATACTTTGCCTATTAACATATTCTCAGTTCTCCTCCTTCCCCTTCCATGGAAATAGAGGAATTCGTGCAGTCTTAAAACTCTACTTGAGTCTCTTTAAGCAGAGATCAATAGCTGTGAGTCCAGTTTATAGGCCAGTTCTTGTTTCTTTTTATCATAGCTGTTGGTTGCTGATATTCAAATTTTCTTATTTAGTCAGAGAGAATTTATTCTGGTGCTGTGCAAACTGAACTTGCATTTTTTATATGGTAACCAAACTGGAAGTTAAAGTAGCCGAATCTGTCTTCACTGTACTTTTCATTTCCAAATAATAAATAATAAAAGGAACCTCTACCTCTCGTTGTGCTTTGTGTCATGAACTACTTTACACAAGATAAAGTGGGAACTTTTACACCTTTTATTTTTAGTTATTTGCAAGGAAATAGAAGGAAATAATGAGCTAGACTTGCAGCTGTGAATTCATCATGGTGATCATGTTTGTTCCTTATATCCAAATGATAAGAGCACTAGATTAATGTCGGGGAGATAAAAGTTCTGATTTCAAATACTAGTCTAAATGGTTAAGCTTTAAAACAGAGGATCTTCAGCTCTTCCTGTTGAAGCTGTTTCATTTTGCTTATTTATATCTTCAAAGAAAGGGGGAAGCTCTGGCTGTGGCTGCTGCTGAGGGCTCTCCAACCTTGTGAGTATTTCTGTGTTTGCAGTGCAATGGGAATTTGTAATGGTGGTTTTATCCAGTATTTTGAAATTCTTCCACTTTCTGTCCATCTTGTTGAAATAGCAAATTTGGAAAAGACCTACTCCCACAAATGCTGGGCAAGGTTTTCCTTCCCCTTGTTCCTTTGCATTTGACAGCTATAGATTTGTGTACCTGTATCCACACCTCAGCTGATGCTTCTCACCTCCTTTTCTCACCCACTCAGCTGTGATCCGAATTTAACCATTGATTCTAAAGTGCTTTTATTCTCACCTTCCTTTTTTTCCTCAAGAATCTTTGCAAAATAAGGCTTTATGTGGCTGCAGTATCCTCCAAAGATGCTTTAAAAATATCATTGATGCTACAGAAAAGTATTTGTTTTCCTCTTTCGGGCAAAAGTTTAGATTTGATTTTGTTATTAGATTGTCTAAGAATTTTTGGGGCAACATTCCCTTACAGATGAGGCCAAAGTTTAGACCAGCACACCTGTCAGAGAAGTTGAAAACACAATGTAAATGCATCACCCAATTCAGGTACAGCTCTTAGCATGGAACTTTAACATGCAATGTAGGTAAATGGAAATATCTGTATAAAGAAAAGGATGATTCTCTTAAAAAACAGTCTTGCTTGCTATTATGTTATGAATACTTAAAGTACCACAACAGGTATTCCAGAAGAAGCTTCAAAGTTTCCTGCAGGGAAAGTTTATTCAGAGTTATCTCTGATACATAAAGACCTCAGAAAGTCAGGACACTTTTTAGCTTTCAAACTGGTGGATGGGGGGAGCATTTCCATCAAGATTTTCCTTAAGGGTCCACATAGAGATAGGCAGGGTTTTGCCATCTAGGGTTTGATTTCATCCATTTGAGCTCTTCCTAATGCTTTCTCAGGTACTTTTGGACTGAAAAGTTGGGATTTATCAGTGATGTTTGTGGCTCTTGTCATGTGCAGCCTGGAATAACCTGCTTTCTGTGGTGAGCCTTGGTTTGTCATTTTGCTCTCTACCTCAAATAGGAGTGGTTTTAATACAATGGTCAATTTTGTAAGTGCATCTATTTGTGACTTCTAATGACAAAATGCACAGTAGGGTATTTTTGGTTTAGTGGACTATAAACCTGTAGTCTTTTGAGTCTTGCCTTTTAAAAGGTACCCCTGGTCTTCAGCTTCGAGCAGGATGTGCCTTCTGGATTAAATGTGAAATTTCTTGTTATCCACACAAAACCCCCCAACCTTATAAATGTCTTCATTAAAAGGTGCCTGGAAGGAAGCAGTGAGTTCCACGTGTTAATAATGCATTATTATATTAAAAAAAAAAAAAAAAAAGGTCTCCTTTAATAATTAATTCCCAGTTTTCATTAGCTCTCAGATCATTTCTGATGAGATGGTGCATTTTGAGTCATATAATTATTTATCTTATATACCTGTCTTATCTTTTCTTAAATCAATCCATGTAACATGATTTTTTTTTTTTTTCTAACTTCTTGTTGAAAATCTATGCCATTAGTTTGATTGATTAATTTGAAGGATAGTATTATAATCTAAAAAATGCTATAAGGTTCACTATCTGAACCAGAGCATTGTTGTGGTAACCATGGATGTGATTTCTAAATTCCTACCATCTAATTTTCATGATTTGCCCAAAATGTTGAAATATTTAATATCTCTAAATACCATAGATCAGTCAAATGACCTTATAATATACTCTCAGCAGATTTTTATAACAAAGGAGTGAGGTTGAAAGTGCTGTTAAAACATCTCCAGTCCATGTTTTTCAGGCAGATTGATGGCACTGTTACTCTTACTGAAGATCACCATAATCTACATCTCCAAAGGCTGCTGGCTGGTGGTTCCCCTTGAGGAGGTGAGAACCTGCCTGCTCTCAGCTCCACACCAAGGTCAGTTTGGGACAGGTCACCTGCCAGCCTTTGTAGTGCCAAGAATAAACATCATGAATATGAAGAGAACCGGTGTCCTCTTCTAGTGAGAAGTGATCACTCAAGTGACAGGATGACCTCCAGCCTCTTTAAAACTGGCTCCTAGAAACTGAATGACACAGTAATGTTTCTAAAACCTAGTTGGAAGGTAATTTTTCACTGCTGTAAATAGAAGTTTTGCCTTTTGGTGTGAATGGAATAAGCATTTTTTTGCAGGAAAAAGGTGTGAATTAGCATTCAAGTTTTAGAATTTCTCTAACTTCACTTACCCCATCTCCTTAGGTCCCAGAGAATGTCCAGGAGTAGAATGAAAAATGAGCATCCTCAATGACTCTACATGCACGTGAGAGAGCATATGGATGTGGTGCTCTAATATAATGAGGTTTAAACAGCCTCTTGGCCAGGTAATTGTTATGAAATGTGAAATCAGGTATCATATTATGTTGTTTATTTTTTAAATATAAAACTTCTTTGGATTTTGCAAAAATTTAAATGCTAATTCGTAAAAGCTGTAGATAAATGTCAAGATTTATTCTATTTTTTCAGCCAGGTTTGAATAATATACAGTATGTCTCACTCCTAATCTGGGAAATAGAGTTTTGATTTAATCCTACAGGTACACTTTAATCTTAATAGATATACTATCAATGGCATAATTTCATATTTTCCATTATTTGGAATAATTTCATATTTTCCATTATTTGGAATAAAAACTCTAAACACAACTCCCTCTCCAAACAAAAGAAACAAATCTGATTATACATCAGTGTTCCTGTAAAATCAGCACCTAACCAACAGGTCTGAAATCACAAATTTTCTGAAGGAAACATGGTTGATAGAAGTCCTCAGTGAGAAACATGACCTTGCATGCTGCTAATGTTTTTTTTATATCTCAACAAACCTTAAACAGGAAAAATAGAGAGCTATACATAAAGTTCCCATAAACATATGTTCCATTCTAAAATTTCAGTTTAAAAGAAGATAATAAAGCTTTATTTGTAGGCTAGATCTGTCCCTCCTCAGTGACTTGTATGAGACAGATAACATCACCAGGATGCTGTAGAGCAGCCCTGTGATTCTGCTTTAATGCAGCAGAGACCCTTTTGGTCCTTTCTGTGCCCACACTTTGCCTGTGCTTGTGGTTGTGCTCCTTCTGGGAGCCAAACGAGTGCAGCAAAACAAGCACAAGGCCTGGATAAAAATCTCATTCTGCCTTGTACAATCAGTGAATCATCCTGCTCTTTCCTGGAATATTATCTGCAATTCAGCTGTTGCTATGCAGTAAGTTCTATTTATCAGACTCACTATTTCTTTATACATTCAAATGAAACAGAAGAAAAGGATATTCTTATGTTACAAAAGTGACAAGGGAAGGGGAAGAGGATTTGTTCCATCCCCAAAGTGCAGGATGGACATTATCTGACAGAGCAGAGCATGTACCCCACTGACAGACCCAGCCAGTCAGGCACAAGTCAGGGTGGTCACCAAGGGATGGCTTTGGGAGCAGCTGCTCCAAAAGCCAGTTTTGGGACCACCCTGAATGTCCTCGTGAAGCTGCAGGACTGTGGGACATAACAAAGCTGCTGCTGTGGGCATTCCTTTGTTCTGCCCTACTGGCATATATGCTTCTAGAACACTGGAATACATACCTTTAATATCTGGATCTTGTGCATAGAAATAGAATTATTTCATTGTTAACAAAATTTATGTCGAGCTGTACATTTACATAACAGTTTACAAACATTGACATGCTTCCTGCCCTGAAGAAATGAAGGAAGGAAAATAGCTTAATTTTTTTGATTCTCTTTTTTTTTGTTTTTATTTTTAAAGTGGGTCAGTGCCTAAGGTACACTAATTAAAGAACTGCCATTGGGGAGAGAGTTGATGTATTATTTTGTAGAAATCTTTTCTTATCTACCATCAATATATTGCAATTGTTTCAGGGTGAACGGTAAGTCAAAAATATTTTTCGTGGACAATTTGCCCCTCTCACAAGCTGCCATCACTTACAGTTTTCTTGATGGTTGTGTTTGTATTTCCTCTCTCTATTACCATACGTCAAAATACTCTGGAAATAATACATGTTTTTGAAAAGATCAAAGCATATAATTTTTCTTTTTGTAGTTTTGGATGAAAGCGTGATTGTGGCACAGTATCAGAAGATGGAGTGCAATGTGTTAAAGGATTTGAAACTGTCAACTACAGCCAATACTCATCTGTGTTTAAGCCCAAAAGGACAAAATTTGCTATGAGTTACATTTTTATAAATATAAGGCTTTCCTCTGCAATCAGCAGAACAACATCGTTGCAAAGTCTCAGTAAATGGGAGCAGGATTTGTGAGGAAGTGTCTTCTGAGCTGCCTCTGCACACCCAGAAGGCTCAGTTTTCCCAGCTGCTTCAGCCAGCTTTTTGTGAACTGTACGTGTGACACCCAAGATGCTGAAAAATATGTAATTGCAATGAGGCAGGAAGTGTCTGCTCTTGCATTATGTTGGTAAAACTGTAATAACAGCATCACGTGGAGAGATTGAACTGAGGCAAGGTGGTGCAGGCAGCTGCTGGGTATCCCTCAGCCATGTGGAACCTGCTCATCCATGGACAGCTAAGCCTTGAGCCGAAGGGACTGGTGCAGATACACAGAGACTGTTAATCAAGGAAGCACGAGAAATACAACCAAAGGTAAATGGAAGTGAAAAACAGGATCTAGTGGAGCATGTGTTAATCTCATGGAGATTTTGCCTCCTGCAAAAGCATATTGCATATTGCTCCTGAGGAGTATGAACTATATTGCTCTCAACCTGCAGATAAATGTGTTCAGAGAATAAACGCAGTTACAACCTGGACAAAAAGGCTGTTAACTAGAAAAGCTTATGAACTGAGACCTGTGACTGCTCTCAAACAGTTCTAGAGACTTAGATAAAAGGTATATTAGTAATTTATCAGACAGTGTTTAACCCTTCAGCTTTCCAATCACAAAAGCCTGGTGCAGGACGAAGGAGGTCAAGCCCAAGTTCTGAAGTCTCTGTTTTTCTCTGTGATGGTTGGTAAGCAAAAGTCATTCTCACAAACTGAGATTGCAAAGCTATTTGCATGGTCAGCAGGGAAAACTGGGAGGAAGAATTCAGCTTTCGGAAAAACACAAGTGTCCAACAGAAAAATTGTACTGGTACCTTATAATGTAAATAAAGCAAATATCCAGCTCTGGGTAATAGAAACTTTGATTTTAGGCAATATATTAAATAGGGTCTATCAGTAGTACAAAGAAAACAGAAGGGAAGAGAGGATTAGTCTATTTGATGTTTTTGTGTTTGTTCATGACTGGAAGGTGTTTAAAATGGGTGGGAATGTGCACGCTTAACTCTGTGAAATAATCCACGTGCATGTATGTAAACACGTGGTCCCTACAGTCAACTTAATCTGAAGGGATGTTGTGATTAGATTCATGCTTTGAAATAATGCTTTAGAAAGTCGGTTTCTTCATGGACTTGATTAATGACATTAGTGGAGTTGTAACAAGTATAACTTCTTCCCCAGCTTCAGGAAACACTGTAAGAGTTCGACAGATGAAAGATACATATTCATGTTAGCTGAACTTAAATAAGGACTCTATTATGTCTGTCTTTAAACTACAAAGACGCATATAACTGTACACAGAATCCTTGAAGATAGCCTTTGTCTAGTATTTAAGAGTGTTAAAGTGCCTCATACTGAGACTGCAACTTCAGAACTTGTACAAGTCAACAGCTGTGACCTCAGCCAAGCAGGCAACTGAGTTTTCAGATAGCAAGCTGTGCCTCATTCTTCTTTGGCCAGAGCTATGTATATTTAATTAGTGTCCTCTCACCTTCACGCTACGTGTTTTCCCACTTGACGGTTCCTGGCATCAAAAGAATGTCCTTGAGAAAAAGTCAGGCCTATTGACTCCTAAGCATATTATTTGACTTGCTGTTCAAGTAGTCTGAAGAAAGGGCTGGAAATAATGAAAGACACTGCAATGTGGAGCTGCCTTAACTGACAGTGTCAGGTGGGTCGAAGCTATTGAACAGTTCCTATTAAATTAGCTTACCTTCATCTCAGCTAGTTAAAGCTGGCATGCTGACAAATTAGTTGCTTTCTGTATATAAAAGAGGAGAGGCAGGATGAGATTCCCATTTTGTAGCTTAGTGACAGTAGATATGTCACATCACAAGGTCAATAACAATCTGTCCATGGAAGAAATGTAAATGTTTGGCTGATGTCAATACATTCTGGATTAGATTGTGAAATATTCATTCCTATAGCAGATGAGCTCATTTGCACTAATAAAGACCACTTTATTCCAACCCAGTTAATTACAATGCTTTATATTGTCTGTTTTAAAATCTGATTACAGCTTTTGTTTAGCTTTTCCAATATTAGCTCTTGCGCATTCTATATGCTATTTCTATCCAAAGAGTGTTAATGGAGAAAGTTAACGGACACGCTCGGAATGTGAAAAGGGTTAGGGGTTTATTTATTTATTTTTGCTCATCAGAACAGATGGATTTTACAGTTTTCTTTAGAGGGAGACTCTGAAAGTGTCATGGGCTGTGTTTGAAATTCAAGCAGAAAACATTACTGAGGTTGGGTGGTTGCTGTAGATGTAGATTATCTCAAATGGCTAAATTCAGGTTTTAGGAATAAAAATTGCTTAAGAAGGTCAAACTGGTTTTCACCACACTATGGCAAGTGTTGGGGATACTTTGTTGCTGCTCTTGACATACTCACTTCAGACTCCTTCATGGCTGGGTTTAATCCTAAATGACTTGCTGACTAAAAGGACTGGATTTCCTCTTTTGGGAGTAATCTCTGGTAAGGACATCATGACCTGTGGTTAAGCACTGGTAGATTACACTGCTAATTACTGCAGAGCTACCTGGTAATGTTCTCAGTTAATTCACTGTCTCTTACATACCAGAGTGAACATTGTAGATGTTTTGAAATTAAAGTATTTTGAACTTTAATCATTGAAAGTGCCAGATTAAATGAATATATCATTTATGGAGAGCTGGTAGAGTTTCTTCTTTACAGGTGTCTTTTGATATGACTCTTCAATTCTGTGAACAATCCCTGTCTCTTCCTCTTCATAACATTTTTTAATTTTTTTTTTTTTTTTAAAATGAGAATGTGTGAGTACTCTAATTATGTCCTGGAGCATAGTACTGAACCTGCTTCTATTGTTTTCAGGATGTCTGTAAATCTGTGAAGTTTCATTATCATTGAATTCAGTCTTGCCAAGTCATTTGGGCACAAACCAAAGCTCCAAGTGTACAGCTTAACTTCTGATCTGGAAAAGTGTTGTACTGCATAGGGCTGAATCTGAGTAGAGGTGAAGACATTTACCACCTCAGTGGTTACCAAACCATAAAGAAAGTTTTGATGTCCAACTTTTAAAGTTATATAATTATTTTTCAGCATATTTTGAGAATTTAACAGAATCACACGATTTGAATCTCATTTTCCTCTGGGGAAGGTTATGCTGACTGTAACTGTACCTTCAGATGTGTGCAGATCTTTTTCACTTTTTTTTCCTTTATTTTTGCATTCATTAAACTGATCTATCTAACTTGACTCACGTCTGTGAAATGCTTCTCAGAAGGTGTCTTAGTGTCTTTCATTTCCAGCAACCTATGAAATATTTGTGTTCAATTCTCTGCAGAGTTTATAAGGTGAGGTATGATTAGACTTTAAATATTGAGGAATTTTTTCACAGAGTTGAAAATCAGATGATGTGCAGTATATTTCCTAGGATTCATCACTGAGACCCCTCCTTGTAGGACATACTCTGGAGTAAGGAATGATGTTTTATCGATATTTGTGCCCATTTAACAAGTATACATCTTTAGAAACTGAAAAGGCAGTCATATTGCATCAACATCTTGCTGGGAAAACACGTGATCCTCATTATAAATAAATTATCTGGAGTAATAAGAGAGTTGGCGATGTATGAACCAACCTATCAGGCTGATGCCTCAGTGTATACCTGGAGGCAGAAAAGAAATAAAGTAACTGCTATTCTTTGCTTCGGATTCTGAGGAACATAGAATAGAATATGGAAATACAAAGATATTACAATTATAAATTTTTCATCTGGTGTGCTCAGCAAGCTTGTTCTTTTTGCCTTATCCCATTTTTCAAGCCTGTGAATCTCTTTACTGAGGTTAGTGAGCTGTCTTAATATTTTAAATCAGCAATAGTTGAAATGAGCACACAAAACTTAACCACAGATAGTGGGGTGTCTAAATGAACAAGCTCTCAGATGATATTCAGAATCCTTATGACTCCTGATTTGCAGTTCCTGATGTCCTATTTGTATCTGCCTACCTATTTTTGTCAGAAAATATGGAGGACACGTTGGGAAATGCAGTGGAAATTTTTGGTTTGTGGAATTAGCTATAGAAGCTGATTTTAATCTGTGCCTGAGAGAAATTTACTATTGGCAAGCAATTTTAATCAGAAATGGTACGACATCTGCTACAGAGGTATAAAAGTACATAAATATTTTTGTATTCTCAGTAGAAAAATAAACACCCCTGGAATATCTAGTCTGTAATTTTACTTCTAAAACATCTCCCTACTTTTAGCAACAATTATTATTGACAGATACCACCTATATTTTGTGGCACTCCCTTGAATCCAATTAACTGCACGATGATGCCCTGAGGTATCGAAAATAACAACCCACACAAATATCACTTTTATTGGTCTGGAAAAGTGTTCATTCTACTGAAGTTAGCAGAGAGTTGATTCTTTTTCACTGTGTTGCATGTATTGTTTTATACCGAGTCTCGGTTTCAGACTCATCCCTAGAGAGTAAGCACAGAAGCATAAAACAAATTCCATGCTTTCCAGTTGTGAAAATGCTCTTTCCTTGGAGTGTGTGTTGTAAAGAAGGCAGTTTCTTGAACTCTGGCTGCTTCTCAAAAGCTATTTGGTGGTTAGGATCCACTATTCCCGCAAAAACATGTAGATTTTTGTCTCTGATGTGGATTTTCTTGCCCTTTCCTGCTTCATATTTTGTGATATCTCTCTTCTCCTGTGGAAAAGTAATCAGAAAGAACTGAAAAAGAGAACAGATTTTGTATGCCATCAGGAAAATGGCTACTGTGTTCTTTTTAAAGAATGTTTTGTTTGGGCATTGTTTTTTTTTAGACTTTCATGTAGAGATAGAGGTATCAATGAGACATGAAAACCATGTACATGAGATTTTCTTGTGCTTCTCTTTTCAGTAGAGAAATGTAAAATGAGAATATGGTTCTATAATGAATTAATTGAAGAAAATCCAAATTAGTGGGTAATGAAAAGATATTTCTAGCCTAGGTCAGGCAGAAAATCCCTTTTGTGGAGCATAAAAGAAACTTCAAATTAAGTTTATTGCTCAGCAAGACATTTGATCACATGATAATTGATTTTGGTTTGTCGTAGCTATTTCTGTACTATTTGAAAAGTCTTAAGTTATTAGTATTTTATTAATTAAAAAAATATTTATCTAAAATACTACTGCCAAGCCCTGTGAAGTGTCAGTGGAAGCAAATGAAACTGCTTACTCAGTTACCTAAAGTTAAGCAGCTAATGTGCTGACCCTTGCCTCAGCTCAAAATGAGATGGCAGGGAGTTCAAAATAGAGATTAAGAACTCTGCTTACTCCATAGTCTCTAATGAAGTTTGTCTGAAATCATCCAGTTTCTCTTGAGGGAATCAGATGGTAAAGGTAGAGAGACAGTAACTGGAGACTGTCACATGAGTGACAGTTCTGATATGACCAGCAGTGGCTGGTAAAATAGATTTCAGCCTGACATCCTATTTCTGTTGACAGAAGGTATATTGCAGTCGTGTTCTATGATGGAGGATATGCCAGCCAGGAAATGTTGGCTATCCCCATCTGTTTTCCAAATGTTTAGTGAGATCTGTAGCAATGAACCCAAATCTACAGCATCTCATCCAAAGTATAGCACATAATGGAAGGCAGTGTTAGTTTTGGCTGGGTCCCAAAAGCCTGTCATGGAAAATAGAACCACCACCTTCTGGCCCAGGAACAAGGGCTGCCAAAGGTCCTCTTCAGTGCCCCCCTGTGAAGTCACCAGCAGCAGTGGAACTATTACTTCCCTACTCTGAACTGAAGATATGAACTGAGAAAGGGTGACACAACTCTGAAAAGTGTGACTTCTTTACTGCCCATTCAAAGGGGTACCTGGAGGCTCATATATGTTTGCAGGACTGGGACACTTACCCTGCTCCCAGGCTTTTTTTGGTTATATTTATGCACTTCAGCAGCAGCAAGTCTTAAAGTCCCACCACTGAAGTGGGAATTACTCAGATTGTAAAAGTTACCAGTTGTTGGGAAACATTAATGACTATACTGGAGTACGAGCGGGTAACAGCAAGAAGATGAGGGAGCTTGAAGTTTAGCTTATTACCTTGAATCATGCAAACTGAAGGAGTAACTCGTTCTCGAATGATCAAACGGTAAATATTTAAAATTCCTCTTTCACTTATCTCCTGCTCTGGGTTTCATGCAGATTTTCTGGTCACAAGTTTCACTAGACTGCTTTTATGTATTCAGACAGTGCTACTGAAGCGCTGCTGCTGAGCTTACAAGTTTTCTCCGAAAAGCCATGAAGCAGGGGCAAAATACTAATGGGATGCTTTGACACCACTCCATCAAATATTTAACCTTTTTCATTTCTTCTTCACACACTAGTTATTCCAGCAGCTCCACTTTAATTGTTTAGGGCTCAATTCTCATAAAGTGGTATACTTGTGACCCACTTTTAGTGCCATCTTATCCTTAACAGGTGACATGGGAACTGGCAGAACTGTAAGAGGCTTCCAGGTGCTTCTCACTGCTCAAAAAACTGCTGCTCTAACATTTCTCTGATCCACCTGAAGAACTCTTCTGTTCACCTGCTTGAATTTTCACACAGTGGTTTTTAATTTGGCCATCAAATAGGTTAAAGGCAAAAGAAGAATAGATCTCCATTTAGTAAGAGATATTTTGGGCTCCATATTGGCCCCAAATTTACAACAAAACAGATAAATTTTGCATACAGGCTTTTATGTCCAGAGGTTCAGACTTAGTCTCAGGGAGCCTGGTAATTCAAGATAGTTTCATCCATGATGTCTGCTCTCCTGGTTGTTTATTATAATTACCTTAATATTAATTAAGGTCTACCAATGTTACTGCTAATTTAATATTTATCAACAAGTAGCAATTTCTGTAGAGGATGTTGCTGGAAACTGCTGGACCCAGTACATTAAAAATAATGTTACTTCTCGTTGTGAACTAATTTAGAGAGTAGGAACTGTATGTGCAATAGTGAAGGGTCTTAGCTGTGCTTCTGGCAGCGTGTTGTGTAAAGAGCACTGGTAATTCAGGGTGTTTGGAGCCCTTTGCTAAAGTTTGCAGCAATATTGGTCTCCTCTAACACAGATTTTGCATCCAGCCTACCAGACCATGTGGTGGTTGGCAGTGGGAGACTGCCACCACTTTGTTCTCATTCTACTTGGAAATTGCTTGTCCCATCTCTGCTGTGTGAAATGCAGCTGGTAATAAACTGCCAGCTTGCTCACATTTCCAATGGCCTTATAAATTGCAGAAAATGCTTCGTGTGAGGGAACAGTACCACTATATGCTTATCTGAATAGAACTGACAATTATAACAAAATCTGCTGCTCCTTTTTCTATTATATACTCTTGCAAGACAGAGAAGTGCTTATGTACAGAGTTTTATCTGAGTCTGCTGATAGTACTAAAATCTTTTGGAATCTTGATGGAAATTCAATCGCTTCTCTCAGTTTCCTCACCAGCTTTGTGCATCTTCTTCCAGCAGTACCCTTGTTAAACCCAAAGATATGGGAAGATTTTCATTCAATGGTCTTTTCAGACTTCCCCCCCTCTAAAGATTACATAATTATTCCAGAGAAAGAGTGGCTTGCAAAGAAAGTACTTCTTTTTGTGCCAGTTCTGATATTTATTTTACAGTGTGCATTCATCTACTGATAATTATTCAGTGCTCTATACTAGGATAAGGTATTCTGCTGAATATAAACAGTGCTGCAACTTCTGAAGGTATTAAACAATGGCAGCTTCTTTGAAATGAATAGGAATTGCAGGTATTCTATCTCTGCTTACATGATTATGTATGAATTTTATATTTTATTCTGCTGTCTGTGTGGTACCATTATGGTTCAGCAAACTAAATCTGTGGGGAACAGAACTAATCAGATAGGAATCTGAAACAGGATATAAATGAGTTCACTATGTAGTCAGAGAAGAAATATAAAAATCATATTCATTGCAGGAAGGGAGAGAAGATTAAAAATAGGTGATGTGAAATGCGTTACCATTGTTCGCATCCAAATTAAAGTTAGAACATGGGCCATTCATGAGTGAAAGTATAGAACATGATTTCAGGGACAATTATCTTAGCTAATCATACTTTGCAAATTATATATAAAGTCTATCCTGCAGATTAATTCTGCAGAATTAATCACACTAAATGTTAGGACTAGAAATAGCAGGTACCTTGGTTGGGAGTCCAGGCCTCTCTATCAATAGGAATTAACCATATAATCCTATTTGCAAATGTTGCAAGCTTTATTTTACAATTAATTAGATTTCATCCCTGACTATTGCTGTGAAATGTTTATCTAAACACTCTGAAACCTTCCTCCCTGTTTAGGTATGATCAGGAAGAATTACAGAATCCCTGGATCACTGAGGTTCGAAAGGACCTCTAATATCGTCGACTCTGGCCTTTGACTGATCTCCACCTTGATCAGTAGAC
Source organism: Anabacerthia variegaticeps (assembly GCA_035583185.1). NCBI lineage: Eukaryota > Metazoa > Chordata > Aves > Passeriformes > Furnariidae > Anabacerthia > Anabacerthia variegaticeps. The sequence goes on along the minus strand of JAWWEW010000146.1, from coordinate 3,994,317 downwards.
CATGGCACTAAATGCCTCAGCTGGTTGTTTCTTGAACACCTCCAGGGATGGTCACTCCACCACCTCCCTGGGCAGCCCATTCCAATGTTTTACAACCTTTTCCATGAACAAATTCCTCCTGATGTCCAACCAGAACCTCCTCTGGCACATCTTGACACTCTGTCTTGTTGTCCTGTCACTGGTTGCCTTGGAGAAGAGGCTGAACCCCACCTTGCTACATCCTCCTTTCAGTCAGGTGTAGAGAGAGAGAAGGTCACCCCTGAGCCTCCTTTTCTCCAGGCAAAGACCTAAGAAGGTCAGTCCAGAAATGTGGAAGAATGGCCATCTTATGAATTTGCATCATTCTATACTAGTCTATTCTACGGCATCCATTTCCCAAATATTGACTCAATGACATTTTGGAGGCAGTGCCATAAATTTAATCTTCTAAATTCTCTTCATTGTGGGATGAGTATAATGTGTCCACTGAAATACCCACTGCATTTAATAAGTACGTTTAAGTGCATTTAAAGAAAAAAAGAAGAAGGAAAAACTCACTGATTAGTTTTCTTGTCTCTTTCTCCTGTGGACTGCGTGTCATAGTTACACAACCACTACAAGTATGTTTAAATATTTTACTACCTCTAATTCATGATGTTTCACATTTCATTAATATCACTTTTTCTGTCTTGGGAATGTACAAAGAGGAGCCATCATCCTTTTAGATTTCTATGAAGGTAGAAAAATACATTTGTATGTGTGTTTTGCTTCTTAAGTGACTCTTGAAGATCCCTAATAAAAGTGTTATCAAGAGTTATGATATCATTTTACCACCCAGACTCTGGGCTTGAGAGTCATCTGTGATTGTCTTTTTAATTATCAGAACAGAAGCAAATGAAATATTCCAGGTAGATATTCACCTAGCAGGGCACTAAACATAAAGTTTTGAACTTCTTAATTGATATGGCCTAGACCTGGGGATAAGCTTATCTTACATTGCAGTTCTACCTGTAAGAACAATAAAGAAATATCCTTTTTAATTCATGGACTGTCATTTTCAAAGGTACTTCAAATAGTTGTTTGTTTTTACAGTGTATCCAGTTCTGTATGTGCAAGCTACCTTTCAGACTTTACTTATTATGTAATTTCATGATAAATTTGTTTTGGTGAAGCTTAAGATTGCATTTCAGGCAAATTTTAATATTTCAGAGGGCACATTTCCCAATGGTATATGAGCTTTTTGTTGTTCCTGCTAAAGTAGCACGTATCACGTCCCCACAATCAGTCTCTCAAACACTTCAAGATTTACTATTTGTCCTACTCCATATGTGGGATTTGCAAATCTTGCTAGACAGATCCTGCTTCCAAGTCAGAAGGCACAAGTTGGCTCTGTGGCAATGCGTTAGCCTGTTAGACTTTATTCAGTCCCAATTAAGCCACATCTTTTTGACATTTGAATCAGTGTTTTAAAAGCATAATTTTTCCACCAATTTCAGCTTTCTTAATAAGATCTCAGAAAATGTTCTTTGATTACAGACTTAGTGCTTTTGAAAAGTTCCACCTTTTCTTTTTAGAAGCGATTTTCTTACCAGAAGTGAGGTCTTAACAGTTGAAGCCGTAATTAGAGGTAAATTGCCATCCTAGGGGAATATTTGTTCCACTACCTCACTCATTTGCAGTAAAATGTAAGAGTTAGTAAAGTATTTTAAGTATAGTACATGTTATGCCAGTTTATATTCATTTGTTTTGTGCCATCCAAGTAATGTGATGAAAGGTAACCCAATTTATTATGACAAACTGTACAGGTAATTAGAACCAAGTTCTGATCAAATCTATTACCACACTAAATCTTCATTTGAAATTAGTACCAGATGGACTTCATAGTGTACTTTAAATGCATCAGATAGCAGAGTTCAGAATATCACGGTCCTGGAAAGAAATCTTTTATGAGTCTGCTTTCAAAAAATTTTACATCGTATGACAGTTAAAGAGTTAATGCAACAAGTCTCAGAAAACTAAAGTTCCCTATAAAAAGGTTTCCAAAACAAGTCAATTTTTCAAATATTTTCCTTTATTTACTATTTGATTTCTATCATCCAGTTATCTCCACTTTGTCACTTTTTAAGGAATTCATCATTGGATTGAGGCACAATCAGTTGCCTTGGATATTTCTGTTTATGTACATGCAGAAAAAGGTTTTCTCCTTTGCTGTTCTGTGTCACCAGTCTGATAAGTGAGATGATAGATGCTGTGAGAGCATTTATACACACTTTCCACTTCCTAGTCAGATTTGTTTCATTATATGCAACCAAGTCTTAAGTATCAGTTCTATGTTGTTGAAATTTTTCTGCTCTAAAGTTGGAGTCATACAGATTCTGTATCTATTTGATAACTTCAACTAATGGGTATTAAAAATTATTCTTAGTGGTTTAGACACCATGATCAGATACAATAGAAAATAAATTATTGTTTTTAAGTCATTCTTGCTGACCAAACTCCTTTCCCAAAAGCCTTTTGCCCCTTGACTAACTTGCCAAGGGAGATAAATACTGAGCCAGCACATCTGAGGTTTTTCTCACTTGCTGAGCTCTACAGGCTGGCCCAAAGTGTATCTACAGCATGTAGATCTAAGGGAAGGCAAAAACATCAACCTCTTTTTCTCTCCAGTATTAATAATAGCTCTTCCCTTATCTTCTTATTATTGTGTACTGAATTTGAGAGCACATTTATTTTCCTGGCTGTTGACTGGATTCTAGTCAGACAGTTCCTTTGAAGGTCTGGGGTAACCTTTTGGCAGGTCCCTTGTTTGCCCCTCCCTACTGATTTGCTAGACCCCCCAGTACAAGTGTCTGCATTGAGACAGAGGTGATGCATAAAGCAAGTGTGACAGAGGAAGGTCATATAGAAGACATCGCTCAGTGGAACTGTGATCTGTGAGAGGCAGGGATGTGTGAACTCAAATTTATAGGCTCTCTGTTGAGACATTTCCAGAATATTGCTCATAATACCACCATACTCCATCAATCATCTTTCTATGGGCTTGTTCTAACTCACTTCTTTTAAAAGACAAGAAAAAAAAGATATTTACAACTTTCCATTTGTATTCTTAGCATGAACTGAAGCTTCATAAGCACTACTTATCAGGTTTATCTTTTTTTTTTTGATTTATCATTTTGTTTCTTTTTCTAACCCAGCTACTAATCTAAACATTGCTTGTTGTTGAGAGTTACAGTTAATATTGCACACAAAATGCTGTCTAAACACCAACTCCAATTTAACAGAGTTGAGGTTTTGTCTAATTAGTGCTGTCTGTTCACTATTAATAAGCCTGTCACTAACCTGAACTTCAGTGTCTTTAAAACAACCATCATGTTTTTCCATCGGACTCTACCTCCTTTAAGATGCTCAGTGCTCACATAATGCTCATTTTTTTTTTCTTTTCTTGTCCTAAGTTATGATGTGCAAGTGAAATCACACTATTAAGATGGAATTAGTTTCTATCTGGCTTTTGTACAGAATTTGAAAAGTCTACTGTCAAAACAATAAGATGAAAAATCTCCCTGTAACTAAGGAATTATAACTAGGGAATCAGGGCACAAAAAGAAGATACAATTGCTCTCTCAATACAGGGTGCCCAAAACAAGAAAGCAAATGCTGGTATTTTCAGCATGTTCATAATTAGGTGGAACTTTGTATTTTTATACATTGACTTGATTAGCTGCTGTAATACCATATCTATAAGGAAGATCAATTTTCAGAGCTGAGTGCTGGGGAAATAATGAAGATACCACCCTTTCCATGAGGAAAATGACTACCTATGGAAAACTCCAAATTAAAGGATTGCATAGTATTACATGTGAATTGTGCAACAAAGGCAATGCTAATTTGTATTTTAAAACATCGGTCAGCCGTTCTGAGTATCAGACAATCCTTTTCTCTTTTTTAACAATGATACATTTACATTCCAATTTCTACAGAAATTGAAGCAAATAAATGTACGATGGGTTTGTGTATCATTTGTTAATCAGTCACTAAATGTGAGAGTGCCAAATCATTCTTTTCAGGCAGGGTTTACTCTCATGTTTTAGAAGTTGGGGATTTTTTTGCAGCTGTGACATTTTCATACGTCTCTTTTTTCTTCATAGTGTTGGTTCCACTTCCAGCGTCAGTTTGGGAGGTTTTCAATGCAGTGCTCAGACTGTGCTGCTCAGCCCAGCAGGACCCCTTGCTGGGGACGCCCTTACTGCTGGCACATCAACCACCCCACGGAGGAGGGAACACTTTACTGCGATTTCAGATATCTCCCACAAAAAGAATGTTCAGTTGTGTGTCTCGTTTCAGTGCAATGCTTCATAGAAGCCATTTCTCCCTACCTTTGTCTATTTTTCTGTTCATTCTCTTCACTTAGCCAGTTTTTTTTTTTTTTCCTAAACTCATTTTTAGTTCAGTCACTCTATATCCAGAAACAGACTTTCCATCCCAGTGTCCTTGCTCAGTCCTTCCAACATGTCCCTCTCAGTCTGGATGATAAACATATAAGTGATATTTCATGTCTTCCCATACTGTCAGAGTACTTTCTGCTATTTTTTTCCATTGACTGGCAGCAGTATCTTAAATTCTAGAATAAAATGGATTTTTCTGCTGAATTCAGTGTAGCTGTACCGAGCCCTCTTCAGCTGCTGCTTTGTTACTGTGTAAGCACAATCAGCCTGGGATGTATAAAATTTCCTTATGGCAGCCTAAATGTCCTTTAAAATGATCTAGAAAATAATGGCTCTACCTACAGTTAGTATAAGCAAATAAATAGGTGAAGTAAAAAGCTTTAAACCACTGTTTGGTACACAATTTCTCAAGTTAATTAAGAACCATTTCAGCATGAGGCACCACTGGCAGGGCAGTAGGTCACAGTGGCTCTACGATTATGGTTGTAATACTTATTTCCCAATTTTATTCACACATTGCAGTGACTCATGGAAATTTCCCAAACATGCATTTCTTGATTCAAGCCTGGTTTTAGTTTACTCCGAGGCTGTTTTAAGGAGCACAGGGGCAGTCGAGGAGGGTGGGGAGTTGGCAGCCTGGGCTCACCTGAGGGTTGGGATCGAGGGACCTCTCACACAAACATTCCTCAGGGTGGGATCTACCTGGGACTGATTGACCTGTAAAGAGTGAGGGAATGACTTCAGCCTGTGTTCATCTCTGCCCACTGCTTATGAAATGCAATATAATAAATTTAAAGGGTGTTGAGCCATGGTTTCTATTAAATGCAAGGGAAACAAGGGAAAGCACAATTTCAGTGAAAATACATCCATAAGTAATTCCCCAGGGACTCATTGTGGTCTGGGGATTAGGTTTGGGATTACTTTCAGAATTTAGCAGTGACTTATTGTGTAATTTTTGGTAAACCATTTAAGCTTGGAATTTTAAATTTTCTATTGAGAAATGAGGTTGATAGTTTTCTGTCACATACATTAGCATTTGTAAAGCATGCTGTGCCTTTTCTTCTCAACAGTAAACCAGTTTCTCCTGGTGCTTAGATTTCTGTTTCTTTATAGTTTTTTTTTTTTTTAAAAGTATGTATTTTCTTTCCTGGTCAAACTGCTCCCGAAAAATGGCCTCCTATCTTTTAACTAATGTATATATACATGTATGTGTGTGTATGTAAGCAAACAAAAAACATAGCTTTACATCTTTTGATTGAATATATGGGAAAAGAACCTGCAAAAACAATACAAAGAAATGAGTTCCCCAGGAAAATTAAGAAAGACTGTAAATAAAAGAGGAATTCAGCCAATTGGTCTTGATTTAGTAGTTGCTGATACCTCATCTATTTGGAGAGAGCTGCTATGTGAGCCATGAGACAGGACTTTCTGGTGCTGTAGAGGTTTTGTTTGGTTTTGTCTGCCTGTTTCTCAATTCTCTGTTCCTTGGTCATATGTTAGGGGTGATGATGTGACCTTCCAGTAATCTTAACCTGTCCTAACTCAAGAATAGAACATCTGTACAAAGCCTGAATTGGCTTGCCTTCGTAGCAGGTCATTTCCAGCATGGTGGGAATGCTTCTCAATCTAGAATTACCTGTTACTGGATACCCATTCAACAACTCAGACCTGTTGAGGGGATTCCAGCTGGTGCAGCTGCAAAACCTTGTGCAGATCCTCCACTAGGTGTGCAGCCTCCTGAGCTCTGCAGCCTCCTATAAAATGAAGTTTGGGAGCAGGGGCTGCTGTCACTACACATTTGTCTGTATCAACTCCCCAAAGAGTCCTCCTGGGTGCAGAAAATGAAATGGTTTCTTGTTTACCTAAGGCAGGTGAATAATTCACTACCATTTCACGTCTCATTGTGGTAAGTCTACAAATGTCGTGGTGAGTGAACTCAAACATGTTTGTGCTGCACTATTTACTACTAAGTTAACTTCTGTGTAACAAGTGTTGGTGTTGACTGCAGGCTTGGGTCTCACCTGTACAGCAGGAACAGCTTTAATGTATTTCTTGAGCTGAGTGAATAATTCATCAGTATTTTTGCATGTCTTCTCACTGTCAGTCCACAAACATCATGCTGGAGAAACTTAACATTTGTCCTATGCTATTTACTACTACATTACCCTGCACAGATTGGGTGTCACTGCTCACCTCTCTGCTGAGTATCAGCTGTCTACCAGCAAATACTTTCAATTTACTGTAGCAGCATTGCTGAGCAGCTGGAAAATAATTTTTCTAACATGTGGCAGAACAAATTATTGCACAGGAGGGGGTTAATGGAATTGTCTGCCAGAGGAATAAATAATTGAAAGGACATGGATCTACTTATTAGCTTGAATAGAGGCTTGATGTCCTAAATTATACCTTGTTAGAGGTAGGGAGTTTATGCTTTGTTTCAACAGAAGATGAATTCAGGAAGCAGTGTCAGGAGACCAGATATTTTTGTCTGCCATATATATCCTAAGAAGCTGAAAAACTGGAAGTTGTAGTAATTCTCACTTACAACAAAGATACTATTAATTTTCTCCATGAAAAGTTTTCTCTGTTACAGTGACATGACAGAGTCAGAAGGGCTGACAGTAAGATGCCATCTTTGAAAACATAGCTAGATATTTTATTTTGGTCTGGCCAGTACTGCTATTAATGACAGGACTCTGTGAAATTTAAGCTTCTTGCTGGGTTCTTTTCATAAGGTTTTTCATGCATTATTTTTTAAATGAAGCTATTTAAGTGATATAGCACAGCCAGTTGCTGCTTTCATATTAAAAGCCTAAAATAAACGATGTCCTGCAGTATGAAGTTGTACCAGTTTTTCTGGAGTTGTTTGTCAAAATGACATGGTTACTTAAAATTTTTTTTTTTTTTAACCTAGAAACACAACTCAAGGCTGACTGCTTAGAAGAATACTTATTCTTTGAATTTGTTTCTTGTATGCATTTCATAGCAGTACTTACAAAAAAACCTTATATGATTTTCAACAACGAAGAAGGAAGTATTTTCTTAAAATTAAGGTTTGGGTTTTTTTTAAAAAAAGTAGAATTAAATTATTATTTTGAAGTGTAACAGAGTAGAAACAAGTCAAGGTATAGAAATTGCTAAATACATTTAGATATTGCTTTTGTTCTAAAATGATTATATAATAATATTTCAGCAAGAGGGTTGAATTTTAAAAGCAAAACAAACAACTTGAAAATATTATTCTGTACTTCTATACATCTCCAAGCTGGAAAGGAATTTTGACAATCTTCCTGTAAGCAAATTAAAACACAGGTTACAGACTTCCAAAATTGGCTTATATAAAACTGATTTCAGCTACTGATGATTTTACCGAAGACTTGTGTTCTTCGTTCAATCACCTTGGAGCGCCAGCCTAAAGTTAATCCTGGGATTCTGATGCAGGGATGCTCTCCAGCAGAATTACCCATAATTGCCTCAATTCCTGCTGACTGGTTATTTTTGCACCAGTGACTCAAATTAGGCACAGCTGGCCCGAGCAAGTTGGAGTTTAATAACAGCCAATTGTCACAAACTCGCTGACGGTCAATGTTTTTGTCTCCAAAGGGTGAAAGGAACAGTGACAGTTCTCCCCCCTCTCCCTCCACAGCCCCTGAACAAGGAGGTCTCTTCTTTCTGAAGCTGAAGGAACAATAAGTTGAGTAAGCTTCTTCCTGTGGGGAAATGTTCTTTTCCTGCTCTAAGCAGTTGCCACAATATTGAGGTGTCTGTATAAACCACATGAATATTTGATGGGTCTTAAAAACAAAGAACAAAAAAGATCCTGTTCATTTTTGTGCACAGGCATTGTACATTGTCCCAGTGAAACTGAAAAACTGAAATGAGGTTTAAATTGAGAGACTTCTTTCTTGAGGGGTGGGTCACCCAGACAGCAGTGTAATTTCAACCTTTGAAATGAGTCTGGCAGTGCTTGTCCAGGCACCATGATAGCCCTTCCTTAAAAATATTGGCTGGTTTTACCAAAAAACAGCATTGAAATCCAGGATAATGAAATATAGCAGTCCACAAATCAGCCAGAGGAGAGTCTTGCTGCTGAACAGGCAACTGGCTGTCTGGATCTTGCTGTCACTCCTGCTTGCTGCGTCTAGAATTTTGCATAAATTGGGACATGATGCTCTTTTTCTTGGTAGAAATGCGAATGTCTTTTGTGGCGAACTTGGCAGGACCACCTTTTTCAAGGACTTACAGTGAAGATTTCAGTCTGTGAAAAACAGATTGAAAATATTTTGAGAAATCAGCTGCTGAGTAAATCCACGAGTTTATGATGTCTAGTTTCGAGACAGTCCTTCAGCTGCATTTTGTTCTAACAAAGTCACAGGCTCTTACAGAATTCCTTGTTTAAATTCCTGCTGGCTGTATTGTAATGGTGTGAACACTTGTTCCTGCAGAGGAGAAGTTTAGGTCCACTACTGTGTTTGCTTCAGTGCTCACCTGTCCAATTAACATGAAAGAATCCCTTGAAGTTAATTAATGTTGCATCAAAGAAGATCACTGATGACAAAAGCCAAATACCAAAGTTAGTGAATGAAAATCAGTATTTCTGCTTTGACTATCTAAAATCTCTCTTGGAACGGTAACTGTGTTCAAAAGCAATGCACAATGCAAACAGACATGCTGGAAATAGTGTTACAAATTTACTACTAGTGAATCCAAAGATATTTGCTGCATATGTCTCTCTTCATTATTTTGTGAGACCTTTAAGAATCACAAATGCCAACACAGAGACAGAATATTAAGACATCCCCAAGGGTAAGGAGAATAAAAATTCCCGAGAGCCTATAAATCTATTTGAAGGTGATAACCTAATTACCAGTATGCCTGTCAAATCTCAAGAAAAGTGATAAGTAAAACAGTAATTCTATGAAATATGGACTTTTACTTATCTGGCTTGACCTTTCCTCCTGCTCTTTAACCCTTCTGCCCTTCAAGTCTCAAAAAATGGTTGCGTACAAAGAATACTATAACACAGCCTTCCACTTGGTAAGCTGGAGATGTTGAGCACTTCAATACCGCATTGAATCCTTCACCCACTGAGGGTCTGTTTGGGAGCCAACATAATGAAGTGAGCATTACGTGCTTGTGTTCAATTGACCATTTGTCCTTTTGTGACAAGAAAGGTTCCATGGGACAACAGGCCCCGGATGATACTTTGAAGGTAAATTTTGGAAGTAATGTGGCCAAAAAGAAGTTAGCTGAGGGTGGACTGAGCTCTGTAGTGCCCTAGTTAGTGACTTTCAGCTTGGAAACTAGGTCGTTCCTTGGCATTCCTCAGGTATTTCTGTGTTGTAATGCAGAGAAACCTGAAGAAATGAACAATAAACACTTAAATCAAGGTCAGAAACCCAAGTTATTTTGTATCCCCTTTCTTTAATCAGTGTAGGTCCAGCACCTCTGGTGACCTGTGTGGATACCAGCTGTCAGTGTAAAAGCTTGACCAGTTCCCCTTAATGAGAACCCTTGTTTTTCACAGATACGCTTAATAAACACTCCGATTAAATTCATGGACCAATCAAGTATCCTAAATGATGGAAAGGATGATTAAATTTTAAAATTAGCAAAGTGACAGAGAGAGAAAAAAAAATACCTGCAGTCCCTAATGATACGACTTTTATACAAAGCTGACAATGCAAATCAAGAAATTGCACAGCAAATTCAACACAAATGTCTTAGATTGAAGAAAAATAAGACTAGATATTTTTTCATGCATTAATTCATTTCTACTGAGTCAATAAAATAGCAAACATGACTGTTTGCATGAGTATTTCATATATCAGAAATTATCATTTTCACTTGATTTAAGGTCCAATCAAAGTCATCATCTGGACAATGGTACTGTGAAGTTCTACAGACTCCTTTCATTACATTCATGCTCTTCCCACTAATTCAGCAGGTCTTGTATAAAAAACACACCTATAAGGGACTCTATATGAAAACTCATAAATGGATTAACAATTTTACTTTTAGCTGCTAGTCAGTTGCCCTCAAATACCAGCCAAGAGATCAAGGAATGTCCTCAGGTGGATTCTGGGAAATTTTTAATGAGTTTGTTCTATAAGCTTATGCAATCGATGTTAGAAACCCATAAGAAATGCCTTGGTTTATGCCTGATTTTCTCTGCTTGGCAAGAGGAGAGTGAAGGGGGAGGTTTATGTGTAGGTATGTATAAGTATTAGGGAATGATTAATGAATCTACATATTAGAAGAGCACTGAATTATTTAAAACACATTTGTTGATAGCTTTCTGGTTTCTGCCTGGCACTATAGAAGGTGTTCTTGATGATTTCTGTTTGCTAGGTGTCCTGTTGGACTGGGAAGACATTGGAGAACAGAGAAGCTGTTGCAGTGAATTTATCATTCTGATGTTTACCTGAACTTGAATTTCCAGTAATATACTTTTATGTGTTATTATTTACTTGCTTTTAGTGACATGTTTGGTCTTTGAAAGCTATACTTGTTAAAATGGGTGATTAACTGAGATCACTGGGTGAAGTCTAGGAAAAAGTGAGTTTTAACCTTCTTCTAGGCTTATTTTTCCCTCTTCATATAGCTATTCTTTTTCTTGCTTGAGAGCACCTCTAGGCCCCAAGACAGATTTCAATGTTTAATTTATTTTCATTTTTGGTAGGCTTCATTCCCTAAGTGCGAAATAAACTCTGCTGCTTGTATTACAATTTTATTATCAGTAGCTTTCAGTGTATTCAGTACTCTGCTTTGTAGTACCAGTCTTTGGAATACTAAATCAAGAGGTGTTATTCACTGGCAGTTCTTCTTTTGTCTGTCAATTTGGATTTATTTTTTTTCAATGCACATAATATTTAGAAAATTTAAGGCTGCAAGAGACCATTTGTGGTTGTACAGTCTGAGTCCCTGCTTTATCTGATTACAGAATTTCATTTACATCAAACCCCAGATTTTCCTGGCTGAGTCCAGACAGCTATTTGAGAGTCCTGAAAAGCAATTTTTAAGGCAACTCAGAGCTGATAAGTTTTGCCCAGGACACAAAAATAATGGGCCCTTTGGAATTGCCAGCCTGGGTTGCAATCAGGTGGATACAAACCACATTTAAGGGAAGGAGAGTCCTCAAAGCCCTTCAGCTGTTGCTTCCCTGTGTTGGCTTTCTGAGGGTCAGCCTGGCTGAGCTTTTCCTGACCAGCTGAGGACTTGCCTTTGGGTCTGAGCAGTGTTTTTTCCTCTGTTAGGTAAGAAAAGTCTCATCTCTGACTTTTAGCTTCCCCGTGTGCCTTGGCCATGGTTTCTGCCCTCCGCCTCACCCCTATTTAGCTCAGATACAGCCCTGTGTTACACCATGTGGAAAAATTCCTTGTCTTGTCTGAGACAGGTCTCTTTGGAGTAAGGTCCTGACTGTACCTTCAACGTTTTTAATTACTTCAGAGATATTTAATCAAAACGCTGGAGTTAATCTTTTGTTAAAATGTCTTTCTGGCCATGGGAACTCTTTTGTGTCCAGTTTCTTCTGTTCCCTACATACTCATCGACAAGTGGCTACTCTACCCCTCCTTGTTCATGTTGTCATCTCACACTCTACATAATTATAATGACAGGAAATATGTGTTTATTTGCTACATGTATTTTAACTGTTAGTTAAAAATCCCAGAAGGTTAAACTTAGTTGACTCACCCCTAAGTACCTGTCATGAGGTTCCAGGCTTGCCTCAAAATATGAGATGGTTTTTCATTTCACAGAGAAAGAACAAATTTTTTTTCCCCCAACAAAATAGAAATGATGTACTTGATAGTTTTCCTGAAAAGTACAGCAGGTGAATAGTTCAGCAGTTATGTTAAAAGACCTCATTAGGCAAGCTAATTAAATGTGGCTGGAGCAGGGATCTCTTTATTTCTGGTGCAGTAGTTGACTTCTAGTTGACTTATCTTGAAGATGTGTCTGTGTGCCTTTTTACATGCCAGAAAGCAGCTTACAGCTGAAAGAGTTACAGTGCCATTATGGAACTATACCTTATTTTAGAAGTATGCGGCTTTCTTTTTATTTTTATTTTATTTTATTTTGGTGTTCTGCTGCAATTTTATTCAGTGCCATCTGCTCTTCAGCTCGGTTTTCTCTATTTTGTTTCCATCTTTTGGCTGTACTAGAAAGAACTTCAGTTTTATATGTTTCTAAGATACCAGGTCCACTTGTGATGATGCATATTGCAAACAATTGACATTTGCTTGATCTCCTATTATTACTCCAAGCAGAGGCATCCACAGAGACTCCTAAAGAAATGAAGTATTTCTCCAGACACCACCTTTGGACAGCTCAGATACTTTAACTTTTTTAACTAAATTTATGTAAAAGTACTATAGCTTAAACAATATATTTCTAAGAAAGTCTTATAGATTTTATTAAGTTACAGAAAATCCAAATGACATGATTATTATGGTCTTTGCAGTTATAGATTGGAAAATGCATTTATCGAGTACTTAAGGCCAGCCCAGCCATCCACCCATGGAGATGGAAGATATTCTTTGTTGCTAGAGGTATAATAAAATAACAGGATTATTGCACTGGCACATTTTGCTTCCTTAAGTGCAAGCTTTCCTCCTCTTAGCTGTGATTTCTGATTGCCAAAGCTTATTTCATCAGCAGAGACGTCTCCTGAACACTACACTGCTTTATCTATTTAATTGTGTTTAGGTTTTTAAGGGCAAACCAGATTGTAATTAACTTCCAGGAATAAAAGACATTTTATGATTTCCAGTAGCTGCAAAAGGACAGCCACTATCACAGTACGTGTTGCAAAGCTGAAAGCCCTTGAGCCCAGAGTTGTATCCCTCCTCTCCCAGGATAAGCAACATCCCAGGGATTCCCTTTGCTTCCCCAAAGAGCAGTGCAAAACCAACCCCAAGGGAAATTTAACTATTTCTTCAAATCTGGAACCCAAAACAAAACTGAAAGGTTTAACTGATAACAAGGAAAGGTCTCTGCAGACTGTTTGAGGGACCTTTTTTTCCAGAGCTTGCATGACTCTTCAGTGCTTTTTTTAAATATGAATTCTTATTTTTTCTGGAAAATATGGAAAATTATATTATTTATAGAAGTGCTGTCTTAAAAGGAATATTCAGTGCTCTAAAGTTGTGTACTTCCAAACTTGAAGTCTTTCTTATATGACATTTTAAACTAAGTGCAAGTAAATTTGAAGATACAGTAAAGCAAGATATTTCCATTGTGGATTATTTCCACTTACTTACAAAGTGTTTGCATCCTATAACTATGGGAACAAGTTCTTAAAGACTTTAAGACCATAAAATCACAACCTTTGATCATTTTAGCTTATATAATTAGGATATTCTACCTCTAGGATAATTTTGCCCCTTTTTTACCACTGAGGGGCTGTAAGGGATTCAGGATTTTGCAGTTAACATTCAGTCATTAACATGAATATTCTGCATTTTGAAAGCATATTGAGGTCACCAATTGCCCTGGCTTTTTCTGGGATTTATCTGTCTGCCAGCATGATGTGGGAGTTGTACTGCAATACTTTTTCAATGAGTTTGGGGTTTATCACATCTGAAAGCAAAAATGTGAGTTGTTTCTGAAATTGATTGCAAACTATTTTACTGCAATAATTTTTAGGATAAGGGAAGACTTTTAAACTGTAATGTCCTTAATAGTAGGCAATTAATAAGTAGATAAATTGGAAAGGAAAAAATTAGTTCTGTTTTTAACTGATTCACTCCTAGTCATCCCCCATCAGTGTTCCAGAAAAAGCTTTAAAAAGGTGCAGTCATTTCCAGTAATGCAGGAGAGGATGGGAAGATTCTTAATAATAATAATAAAAAAAAATATAAGCAGTTACCAATGTTTAATTTTCCAGCGATTTATTAATATACTGAAGAATTTTTAAGTGCTATTACTAGCATATATATGGCAATATACTTTATTACATTTGGTTTGCAGCATTAAGGTTATGGACCTTGTTGAGTTTTGGGCCATTCCCTAGAAGAAAGCCATGGAGGGGCTGGAGCATGTCCAGGGAAGGGAACAGAGCTGGGGAAGGGGCTGGAGCAGCAGGAGGGGCTGAGGGAGCTG
>JAWWEW010000146.1:3811708-3976705 GCA_035583185.1 Anabacerthia variegaticeps | reverse complement strand
TGGAGCAGCAGGAGGGGCTGAGGGAGCTGGGGGGGCTCAGCCTGGAGAAAAGAAGGCTCAGAGGGAACCTTCTGGCTCTGCAGCTCCCTGGCAGGAGGCTGTTGTGAGGTGGAAGTCACTCTCTTCTCCCAGGTAATAAGCTACAGGACAAGAGGAAATGCTAATTTTATACATCTGTCATTGCCTTTCCTTGCAGCAATTTAAATATCTGCTGAAAATGGAGTTTTTACACAACTTATTTCTATAACCCTACTTAATAAGACTGAGGTTGTATTCTTGCACCCAACAATGGGAAGTGTGCTTAAAAACCTGTGGGTTTTAACCAAGCTACCATTCTTTATTCAGAAATGCCAGCTTTCTGTAGAGAAAGCAAACTCCAATATCAGGCCCCAAAAGTTTTTCTTAAGCCACACAAATACTTTTTTAAGTAAAGTTAAAGGTTGTACATCCTTGGATAAGCATCTGGTTTTTACAATGCAAACAATGATAAAGAAAGCAAAAGCTGGAATAAATCCAACTACATAACATACAAAATGTCATGGCAGCAAAAAAAGTTTCAAGCCTTCAGAAGCTCTAGTTTTAATTTGATCCCTTTGTGGAGAATATTTTAATAGGAGGCTTCAGACTGTGACAAATCAAGTGACTGTGTGTTAAACTGTTTGGAGTTTTTTTGGTTGTCTTTTGTTTTAAGTACTTCATTAAGTGTAACTCTGCAGAGGTATGGCATCTTTTGAACTGTCATTTATAAGGGAAAATGAAAACACTTTGTTATTGTAAAGTTCTACTTGAAATGCTGGTTGTTGTTGCTGGATACACGAGAACATGAGGCATCTGTTGGGGCAGGGAAGTCCCATCCCCTTTTCTTGGCATATTAAACTGCATCTCAGCTGGACCTCAACTGACCACAGAATGTGGCCAATGTGCTTAAACAGCAAACTGATGGCATGTCTTTTGATATTTTGGTGTAGATTAAAACAAACAGATGTCCAATAATGCACAAAGCAGAATATTTTAGACTTGAGTTTTCCCCCTGTATATTTACAGTATTTTGTGTTTCACTTTATAATGAAAGTTAAAAACAAGCAAACAGACAAACAAAAACATCCAGAGAAAAGCAAACTAGATCGTTTCTATTTATAAGCACCATTTACTGTTTGAAGAGTAAGCTGCTTGACTTTAACTGAAATGAAAATGTCTCTTGAACAATTTTTAATAAAGGCATTTGGAACAAAAATGGTGTTGGTAGAACACTAATAAAAACAAGACAATGCAAGCTGTTTGTGATTGTTTCCAGATTCACTCCTGTAACAGCAATTAGCAGTTGCTTGTATCCTGGCTTTAATTACACAGCCAGGTAAGTGTGACATGTTGGCCCAAGGGGAGGATTTAGTTTAATGTTTTAGGGGGCTCATTCTTTTAAAAATGCTTTCTGGAAAAAGATTTTATTGATTCTTCTGATCCATTCCGGAATAATAACTGGGAGCTAAGTAGATTTTAAAATACTTTTGAATGTTTAGTCCTTTATCCTCCATGGGTATCATCAGAAGTTACTCCACTGATAAAGTTGTCCACATTTTCAATTGAAACCAGAAGAAATTAGGAACATATAATCATATATCGTAATGGCATAGGTGGGTTTGCTGATTTTGGTTTAATAGGTCTCAATGAAATCCTTCAGCTGGTTTTGAGATACAAGTGAAAAACCAACCTCCTTATCTTTATCCTTTTCTTATTATCTGAAGAAGATAATAGATCCCTAAAAAGAGGATCATTCACAAATGAATAATCAAGAATGTGCCCCAGAGTCAAAGTATGACAGGAATTTTACAGCCACAAAATGCGGGTCTTTGTTCTTGTGAATTCTACATGTGTTTTAGTTTAGGATGAACAATCATTGATCCATGCATTGATTGAAAATCTTTGGCTTAAGGCTTTTGTCTTTTACAGTCCACAGTACAACAGGACATGACCAGAACAAATCTGAATAATGGTGAAAAAATAATGTTAGAAACTCAAGAGCTGAGAAATGCAAAAAGCTGAGACTGCCACTGTGGGGAGGGAGTGGGGAAGAATGGAGACATTAAAAATTATCACATAAAATTAAAAAAAGGCAAATTTTTTACTTCACAGAAGCAGCATTAGATAAGTTTCCTGAAAATTTCAGGAGTCTTGTGAGTGGATGCTCATTTCCCCCTCATACATAAATACATATGTGAAAGCTTGGCTATTACACCGTATTAGCTCTGATTTCCTAAGCTCCAATAAAAACACAGTATTTGTCTCTATGGTGGTGGCAACGTCTATTAATGTTATCTTTTGTGATTTCATCTTCCCATAATGTCTGAGAGCTCTGCTTTAAACTAACAGTCTGTGGTTGTGACCGGTGAGATAAAAATTTCAGTGAGATAGAGCAAACTCACACTCCTATGTGTGACAAATTGCAATGACAAGGCTGTGTTGATAGCAGCTTATGATGGGAAATGAAATCACAACCACAATACCATAAAGATGTGTGCTTAGGGCATCTTTACAGAGCTTGAAGTGAAAGAAGATATGGTCAAAATGTCTAGTAGACACTGTGTTCCTTCCCTGCACTTCATTTTATTGCTAGTGCTGGTCACTACTGCGCCATAAAAATGCTTCATGCATTTCAGGTTTTTTTATTTTTTTTTTTTTTTGGCTTTGCTGTGTATCTTTATTCCGGCTCCTTTTTAATGGATTCAACTAACATCTGAAAATCAACTAAATTCATTATACAAATACTATAATTGCTGGACTGTGTGACATAGCCATTTGATTTGATTCATTCCATTGGCTGAACAATCCATTTGAAGAACAGACAACAGGAAAGGATAAATGCCAGCAGTCACAGAATGCACTCTGTGAAACTTCAGGGAGCTGCACAAATTTCTGTATTCATGTTAGCAATGTATATGACCAGCAAAGTAGAAGGTGACAGGAGAAGTAACTTTGTGGATCTCTTCTGGGTATTAAGGGGAAAAGTTCAGTTGCCTAAATATTGATATCCAAAGCCTTTTTTATTTTTTTCTCTCAGATTTTTTATTTTATTTTATTAAAGACAGTTTTGTGGGGTATAAGGCAGGATGGATGGGACAGCAACATTCTTCTGGAGCAGCAGCTTGAGGCTACAGATGAACATGCAACAAGAAACCTACACTTTCACAACTGAATTATTGAGTAGTGACCTTTATATTAGCTAAAATTTGAGATCCTAGGAGGCAAAAAAATGTCTCTGGAAATGACAGGAAACTGCCATGTCAAAACTGAAAGGTAACATGGTTCAAAATTTTTATAATTTGTAATAATCTCAAGTATTGTTAAGACTCTGAGGGGAAAAAGAAGCGTCTCCAAATCAGGCCAAATTTTGGAGGTGTTATTCTAGATTTTCTAGAGGGTTATCTCTAGATGTTCTAGAGAGATGTGCACTCAGAGAACAATCACAGATATCCTTGAAATTATTTTAATTTCCTGTTATGATCTGCTAAAGGAATTGCTATTGAAGAACTGAGTTTTCCACCTTCTGAATAACTAATGGGATCCATAATCAAAGAGGGAGAAACAAAGAAAGAAAGCTAGAAAACAATTTCCACATCGGCCCCTTTCAGGAATAGTTTTCATATTAGTATTTTTATTTCTTGTTTATTAATTTGGTTTTAGTTTATTCTTTCTAGTGTTGCTCTTCTAGTTAACTACCATTCAAAGGGTAATTATCAATGACCTCTTCTGTAGTTGCTGTAGATGGCGGTTTGCTTGCTGAGGCTCAGGCATGTTATGATCCCATTCAAAGTCTGTTTTTGTCATTGATTTCTGTCCCTTCACACAATTAAAACAATAAAAACCATATTCTTAATGAAGTGGGAAGAGTGCAAACCAATAATTACTATAAACAGCATTTCTGCTGTGGATTAAAGAACAAGCAATAACTGATAATGGAGCATGCAAATATTATTTTCTACCAATAGGTGCCACTATAAGCTAATTAAGCTAAAGTATTTAATGACAGGTTTAAAGGAGACATTAGAAAAACATATTAAAATATTCCCAACAAAGTTATTTTAGCAAATTTTTGTTATCTATCTTCTTTCTTTGTCTTTATGGTAGAAGCAGCAAGGTAGTCTTAAAGCACGTTGTGGGGTAGAAGTGGAGGAGAATTGTTTTCTCATGATCATTTGCAAGGTGTTTCTGTCCTTTTTCAGAGGGAATGCATCAGCCTCTAGGTGTGGTGCCTGCAGCCCCAAAACCCCCTCCCATCTGCTGCAGGTCATCCACCCACCAAGCAGAAAGAGGCATTTGGATCTCCTCGGGTTCAACCTTCCAGAGACAGGATGAGTGAACTGAGTAACCCAGATGTTAATTGCATCTCCTCACAATTTATCCTTTTGGGTAAGGCATGACCTTCCTCGTGAGAGCTGATGGCAAAGTTGGTGTTCCGGCCCTGCCCTCCTTCTCCTCCCCTTTGTGCACTATAGCTGAACACACACGTCTCTTGCTTCTGTCTCTGGCTTCTAGATTTTGCAATCAGTCTCCTTTTTTGTTAAAAAAAACCCCAGAAATTTATTAAAGTTCTTTATCAGGCAAAATTTTCAGGGGAGGGAAAGAGCAGAAAGTGATCCACTTCAGCCAAGTCTTGCCAGTGCAGGTTTCAGCAGCTGGACCTAATTTATAGGAAAGAAATATTTATTGTGGAAGAGTAGAGTTAACTATCACAGCAGTATTTCTTCAGTCAGGTTTTCAGTTTTAACCATCATAAATATATATTTCAAACTCAGCCTCACCAAAACGTGGCTCATGTGAAGGTTTTGTTAGCAAAGCCATATCACTGCACTTTTTTAATGCAGTTGAGCTCCTAACCTTCTCCTTGTTTGGTGCCCTGTTGTAGATATCTGTAGCCAACCATGTAATTTAATCTCATTCTTATTCAGTCTAAATGGAAAGATGACCTTTCAGCAGATTAGAATTGATTTGTTTATAAATCTGCTAGTCTTGTCAAAGCTTTGTTCTTACACACAATAATTTTGCTATCATCTGCTTGATACTTATCAGTTTTTTGTAGCAGCTGTAATGATTTTTTTAAACCATTTATTTATTTATTTACTTATTTATTTACTTATTCCAATACAAACAGCCTTGCCTGGCATCTCCTCATCCATGTTCTCTGTGACTCTCCACAGCTTGGACAGCGTCCCTCTGTCTACCACATGAAATGTCACACATAGATAGTTCCTTCACTTTAATTCCTTTGCTCATAGTTCCTTCTCTTTAATTCCTCTGCTCCCCTCTCATTTTCAGCAAACACATCTATACTCAACAAGGCCAGATAAACACGAGAATGTGAAAAGGAAGAGATCCTTGTCAACACCAGCAGTGCTTTTCACCCAAATCTTGCTTTGTCGGTTTTGTTCTAGTCATGGTTGTATCACAGTTGCATTATCTGTGTGTAGACTCTGTTGCTACTGTAAGAATGCAGATCCTGTCACTGCCACTTTTTGTGGCACTCACCACATTCAACCCTTCATCCCTTTTACAGCCTGTCTTCACTCCCTCAGTGTTGTTTGGGTGGGGATTTTGTGTGGGCTTATTTTTAGAGTAATTGACTTGAACCTACGACAGCACCATGTTCTCTGTAGGGTGTTTTTGCAGGGAGGAAAAGTAATGCACTTCTCAGATATAACAGGGAACACGGAATTGCTGTGCAGTTTTTCACTGCTGATTGTGAATGTCATATCACATCAGTCTTATTTCCAAATGCAAGCATACAGGTGTTTGCACAGAAAGGCAGATTTTGAGAAATATTAAGACAAAATATACTGAGGAACATCCTGTTGGTGGCAGCAATAACTTACATTTAACTTGTTAGAAGTTGCAAAGCTAACAGAGCTCCTTTGCAGTCTGCAGTGCCTGCGTGTACTAATGGGCTTGATGCACATTTGAATGCTCTACATTGATTCTTATCTCTTAATAGCTCTTTAATCCAGACTTAAAATCACACATCGGGTGTAATGTACAGCTAATATTTTGCATAAGCTTGTGAATCTGGACTAAAGAGTAGCGATATGCCATGGGTGTTAAATTTCCAGGAAAATTACCTTGGTTCTGGTGTTCATGTTTTTTTGGTTTGTTTTGTCACTGCTATTCTTTTTCTTTTTTTGTTTGTTTGTAAGAAGAAGCATGACCCAGTATTTGTGTGTGCTTCAGGGTGCAATAACAGAACTTCTGTAGTCTCTGCAGTCAGCACATTTTGGCTACTGACTATACAGCTGTTCTTCCAGGAGAAAAATGATTGGAATAATTTCTTGCACTTCCTTTTGTAGGGTGGATAGTTCATAAAGGTGTGCTACATAGTGACATCCAGTGAAATGCACGGAGACACACTAATTTGGGTTGCCAAATGCAATTGCTCATAGAGGCCAATTTGGGCTGAATATGCACTAAAGCATTATTTGAAGTTGAAGCAAGATGGTTCTTTTCAGGTTAAAAGAACTTAGACTTCAGGTTTATATGAAGCCTTGTGATGTTAGAAAGTTTAATGAGAATTTCTCCACTCAAAATATTTAAATGAAAAATCAAACAAAAAGAAATTTAAAGGAATGTTTTTGCTCCTTAAACAGGCATATTGGTTCTGAGTCTATTTAAAAACCTAGTAGAGTCTTCTAAAACATGAATTATTTTATTTTAGCTAAGAGAAAAGGGTTCCCTTTTCAGAAGAAAAAGAAACTTGTTCTTCCTCTTCCTCTCAAGATGGCTTTTCTGGTTTTTGACACAAAACTTTTGAAGATCATGGTTGTATGTGTTTTTAATGACTGTCTCTGTGCTGAGCCAGGCAGTGCAGAGTGGTGGGTAAATCAGTGGTGCTATGGCAGCGACTCCCAGGAGGAACCAGTTTCTCTTGGGGTTAGTGAGGAGCAGATCTGTACTTGGCAAAGGACAAAATGAGTCCAGACAGAAAGGGCAGACAGAAAGCAGCCGCCCCCAAAATGTTAATGAACTGTCATAGCTATTTCCATTTCAGCCATCTGTACTCAAAAGGAAGACAGTCTACCCAGAAGAACTGTTAGAGAGAACCCAGAAGAGACTGGAACACCTGGGTTCTCACAGAGCTCTGGTGCCAGTGGCTTTGTCACGATTGTTTCATCCTGGGTAGAACTGCAGAACTTTGCCTTTGCTGTCACGACTCGGAGGAAGGCACAGCCGCTCCTGCTGAGCACAGTGGGCTGTGCACAATTGGATGTGTAGGTGTGACTTTATCTCAGTACTTACTGTCCTTTCACTTCTACAAGAAACTGTGCCATTTCTGCTCCTTCCCCTTCTGGGAGCACACCAGACTCTCTTGTGTCTTTTCCAGCACTTTTTTAAAGCCACAGGATATATATCATGTATATTTTGTGCCAGGTAAGTTTTGCACGGAGTCTTCTGTACCACCACATTTCTGAACAAAAGCACAGCTTGTAAGACTGTGTTGGACATTGTAGAGTAGATGTTCATGGACATTAATTCTCATCAACCACTTCCAGCACTATATCTTATTACTTCATAAAGGTACTTTACATCCAGGAGCCCAACGCAATATAATGAATAACATAAATTTGTTGCTTTTTATTTGAAATCACTCTTCTAAACTTCAAATATTTTCTTATCTCAAAGCATGAATGCCTGTTGTTTCCTTGTCCCTATTTTGCTTTGTTATATATGACTCTGTCTCAGAAATTATTTTATTGCGTTGCTATAGGATGATATATACATACATATAACTGAAGATAGAACACTTATTGAATTGTTGTTCATTTGGTTTGTTGTGTTTGTGTCACTGCACTTTACAGAGGAAGTCTTCCAATGTTTTGCTGTTACAAAACTAGAGTTTGGGGGTTTATTTTGTCCTGAATGCATAATTAAAGTATCTCCCCACCCAGTATTTAGTTACTGTTTTTTCCCTCAATGCTTATTTTTATGCATGAACATTTAGCATATTTGGCTGCAAAGAGAAAGACAAATACAAAGCACATGAGGGCTGATTTTCTGCATTGTCTGTATTCCCAGCCAGCTATGTTAGCCAAGATCCGTGCCTAAAATAAATACTGTTATTTTGATTGCTCTGGACATCTTTTTCAATATGTACACTGAATTGTGGCAATATTGTTTACTTTTTTGTGAACATCAATTCATAGATTCCCAAACCCTCCCAGCAGACGTGACAGAGCAAGGTAGGCAGGGATGTTCTCAAATGCAGTTCTCAGCAACTCAAACGCTTTTGCCACCTGAGGAACCAACTAAAATACTGTTGCTATTTCTGACCACCAGGGTGAGACCCACATTTTACCAGTCTTTCTGACCAGTCTTTAGCTAAAGAAATATTTCTGAAGGCAAAGACTCCTTGACACGTGGCCAATGCTTTTTTCTAGGAAAAGCTCTTGTTGCTCACTGTGCCACGCTGAAGAGCTGCATGTTGTGCTGAGGCAACAGGCTCCAACTCATTCACACTCAGACCATGATGACATCTAGATTATTTAGCTTGTTGATTTTTCTGTCCACCCTTTAAAACTATAGAAGTGTTAAGGGAAAGGTATTTTTATCAGGCTGAAGCAGTGAATTTTATGACCTTCAAAGTTACAGGTGCGCCATTCTCAGTGTGTTTGTTTTTTTTTATATTATGCTTTGAATTGTGCCTCCGTCATCTCACTTCAACAATTGAGACTGTTTTTTCTCTTAAGAGAGCTGGTTGTGTTGAGTATGATGTTACAATCCAAATCTATGTTCTCCATACTGACTGATTTAAACTCGTTGATTTAATGACAGTCAAGGTTGTCACTGGGATTTAATTGAAATAAATTCTCTTAAGATACCAAAAACATAGCTGACTTGACAGAAAATAGAAACTTTGGGGGAAGTTGGAGGGTGCAAGATGGGAAGGAGGTGCAAGTGGTTGTTTTTCTGTTTTATAAGCCAGAGTTTGACCTAATTTAAATCTTAGAGTATTAAACATGTTACTGTGAAAGAATTCTTTAAGAATGCACTGACAATGGTAGAGAATTCAAGTTGGTAACTCTTCAGTGTCAGACCTTTGAACAGATTTGGTTTTGTTCTTCAGCTTACAAAGCACTTTCTTAATTAGATTAGCCTGCCACAGGCTCTTGGCAAATTCAGACTTTAGTGGCAATAAGAACAAACACAATTAATTAATCCATACATGAGAAAGGAAAGGATAAATGGTCTGATTACCCTGGCAGGAAAAACTCTGCTGTAACCTCTGAGTTCCACTATAACTCCTTGCAGTTCTTTTATGCAACCATGGGTTATACAAATGTGTCTAGTGGAAAGCATGAAAAACTTCCTATGACATATAATTCAAAATTTACTCTTATTTGTAAAATTGCAATCCAATTGCTTATTTTTCATTTGCAAGGGTTACAAATTTTTCATTTTGGAAAGACAAAACTGGCCTCAGGAGCACCTTATGTGTCCTCATTACAAACATTTAAAGTTGGCATTAATATTTATTTCAGTAATGTTGCTTCAAAGTATGGTCTGATGTTTTAATTTTGCATGACATTTGAGAAGCAGCACAGTCTAAGTGATTTTCTGTAAATACGTTGACTTTATAATATTAAAGACTTTATTCTTTGGTGCAAGTTAATAGCACTGTTACCATGGAACACTTATTCCTTTAATTTCATATAAATTTAAATTTTATGATGTTTGCTTCTCCAAGATTACATAATCCCTTTTTATTGAAAAGAATCACAATTATGCAAATGATGATATCCAAGGAGACAAGCAGCAATTAACTGCAAAAGACAGGCTGTTACCAAAAGAGTTTACTCTCAATGAACAAAACAGGACCTCCTTTATAACAAACCTTTATTTAAAGAAATCAATTTGGCATAGTTTCTTAAAGAAAGCAATTCTTTCAGACAGAAGTTTCTAGTCTTAGGACTATGTTCAAGAGTATCTTTCAGTTCTTTTTCTTTGACTCCAAATGCATTATTTCTGTACACTTCAGATGGAAAGCAGAAAGCTTCAGCATCATTATGGATCCTGCTGGCTTTGTTTCTAAGAAAGCCATAAAAGATTTGCAGTTCTACAGGAAGTTACTAATGAAACAAAATAATCATCTGTAAGGATGGAGTTAGCCAGTCTGCTAACCTGAGCAACCTGGTCCAGTGGAAGGTGTCCCTGCCCATGGCAAGGGGATTTTGATTAGATGATCTTTAAAGTCCCTTCCAATGCAAACTGTTCCTTGAGAGTGACCGGGCAGAGCTCTGGAAAGGTAAAACAATGCTCAGAGAAACTGTGTGGGTTACAAGTACCCTCCCTACAGAAGGCATGTGTTTGGATCTAGCCATGTGCCATGCATTTCTCTCACCCTCCAAATGATACCACAGTCTCCTGTGTGCCTTGGAAGGCACTTTAGAATGTTCACAGATGGCTTGAGAGCATCCTTAAGAGCCATCTCTCCTGGGATATCTGCCCTGTGCTTGATGGGCGAGTTATGCTGCTCCAGATATGGGCAGGCTGTAACTCTGGGCACTGTATGTGCTGTTAGAATTCATTTTGCTTTCCCAGTTCCCTCTGTAGTGAACTGAGCAGTGTTGGATGAGGAGCAAATAGCAGTTTCTGAGGTAAAAAGGTTTTTTTTCCTCAGTAATTTTGATACTCTGAGCTGTTAAGGATCCTCCAGGGAGATTGTGGAAGGGAAAATAGGAGGTCAGGGTGGGATTTGAAGTGGTCAGAGAACAAGCAAAGGTGTCACAGACTAAAGTGTTATACAGCTACAGGACAGGGCTGATGCAGGAGCTCCCCAAATCCTCTCTGCTCCTGCATACTTGGTAATATATGTAATACCAAACACACTTTCCCTTGCCTCTTTACAGGTAATAGTGAATAAATGAAGTGAGTAAAATCTGGGTGTAGGGCTACATCCTCCAAGAAGAAACACAGATATACTTTTCCTCCTGCACTTTCTCTTCCAGTGAATGAGCCAAGGGAGCAGCCTGGGCAGGGATCCATCAGGCTTTAGGGAGCCTGTTCCTTCCAACACAGTTGTTACAGTTGTGCATGAGCTCAGGAGAGTCTCGTGGCTGCCAAGAGTCTGAGGAGTGTCAATAGATTCTGTGTGCTTTAAATCACAAGAACTGTCAGAAAGTTTCATAGCTGCAGATAACCAAGATTAGCGCACCTGGGAAAATATTTTTTCCATTAGTGGCTTTTCCTCAAAGTCAAAGATTAAATAAAAAGCTCACCCCACCTTAGAAAAGGAAAATAGATTTCAAATTTTTTCTGATAACTGTGAAACAGTGAGACGTCATTTTATGCTTTCCATTTGCACTTCTCAAAGCATTTTATAATGTGTTAGATAATAGGTGTGGTAAACATATAGTACCACATTTCATAAGTATGTCAACACTGAAATAAAGATATTCTGTGAGCTTTACATTAAATTCCTTCTTGTGCGGGGCTTTTATCTGTAATAGCAGTCATAGAGATGTGAGGTTGTGTGCTGGACAATTACCCACGATGGACTGAGACAATATCAACTCGGAATTACAGAGTTTATTTTGCTTGTTTTGATTTTGCCAGTTTAATGTTTGGTTTTTTTTCACGCTTTAGGATAACATTGATGTGTAAAAGGATCACAGTTTTTTAGAGATGAACATCAGACAAGTGCCAATAATGCAGCTGGTATGCTCTCCTGATACACTGTGCTGGGGTCAAGGTGCAACTGTGAGGACCATGGAGAGGAAATTCAGAAACTTTTTGACACTGGGAAAAGGTTGTAATAAACTGTGTGCAGGAGCAGGATAAAATTGGCATTTCAGTGCAATGTGAATGTCAGGTCATAGAAAGGTGTTGACCTGTAACCATCAATTATATTTATGTTCCTTCTCTGTGCTTCCAAGAGCTTTGCCTCAGAGTTGCTAATACCTCTCCTCTGTCACTAAAAGCATTGCAGCTCGGACAATCTCTGCTAAGTGAAGTGATTAGATTTTCTTTGGTGAATATTGTGTATAAGGAGTGGGCTTGACCACGTCTTTTAAAAGTAACACACTTTGGACATCACATGTGGTAACATGGAAAGGTCGTGGTGGAAGAGTCAAGCAGGTGTAGTTTGGATTTGGCTTTCTCAAAAATAGAGGTTTTTTGTATGAACTAAGTAAACTTGGCAAACTGTCTGAAAAGCCGAGTTTCAACCATCCAGAACTTACTGTGTTTATGCTTTATTAATAAAAAATCAAACCCCAGGCAGAAAGGGAGAGTTGATGATGATCACTTTGTAATGCCTGTACAGCAAAATGAGAAAATCAGCTATCAGGATATAATATAGGCTGAGGGAACAAAAGCATCTATTTCTGTTATTGCATTGGGTCTAAGAATATTGTTTCAACCTCTTATTTATTTATTTATTTATTTATTTATTTATTTAAGACTGAGTATGGAGGACTGAAATCGCTTTGGAGAAACTGATACAATGTACAGAAAAGCAGTGAGCAATTTAAAAATAACTGAAGTTTTTAACTGATATATTCACTTGTGAGGAGTCCTTATGTAAGTTTTTTATGGAGATATATTTAAAATATTGCAAATTTAATAAAATCTAGAACATAACCATAATTTTGATCTCTATGCTGCTGTAAAGATACTAGGGAACCAGAACCTAAACAGACAGTGAAGATGGAAAGAAAAGGTTAATGTTCATAGAAAGGTGGTTTTGAAAGGAACAAGAAATGTGTAATACTTGAAAAAGGTATTTGTGTGATTAATGTGAATTAAGCAAACATTATATGAAGATCTTTTTCTAAGGACCCTGCTAATACAAATATATTTATTCTCTTACTTCAGTCTTTTAATTTACAAAGACACAGACATTCTTCTGTCAATGTATTCTAGGTAGTACACCCATAAATAATCCACAAACCAGTAGTCCTAAAGCTGCAGCTGAGGCACAAGAGTGAAATATATCTTGTAAATATTAGTCACTTCAATAATTTGTAAAAAAAAAATCCACAAACAAAAAAAACCAATCAAACCAAAGCAAACAACAACAACAAACAAAGGAAAGCCAAAACCAATGAAACAAAACTCTCTCAACTCTCAGTTAAATAAAAAGGTACCTTCAGATAATATTGAATACATGTAATTTTTATTTTTTTTTTTTGCATTGCTGTCTTGTTTTCCCAC
This sequence comes from Anabacerthia variegaticeps, assembly GCA_035583185.1. Taxonomy (NCBI): domain Eukaryota; kingdom Metazoa; phylum Chordata; class Aves; order Passeriformes; family Furnariidae; genus Anabacerthia; species Anabacerthia variegaticeps. Next base: position 3,963,514 of record JAWWEW010000146.1, on the reverse strand, counting down.
AATGCATATGTTACTGAACTCCAAGGAGGTTATATGACATTCTTGGAAAGTTGAAGTTCATCTAGCAATTTGTATTCTTTTTGGCTATAAAATATGTGTTCAAAATACCAACTCTTGCTTTGAGACCAAGAATCATTTCTACATTTGTTTGCAGAACCTGTTGGAGGTTTTTACACCAAAATCTCCCTGAAGATCTTGGTTTAGAAACAGTGAACTGTCCTTGGGTACTAAAGTGAAATAGGTGATATTCATCTGATACAGCCTTTAATGAACAGAGTAGAAAGGGGAGGAGATATCAAACACTCAGACACCCCTTAGGAAGAGTTAAAAGCACAGACAATCTGCTGAACTAACACAGAAGTACTTTGGGTTCTGTTTGTGCAAAGGAGATTTTGGGGGCTTAGTGGGAGAGATGGAGAAGATTGGACAGAGAGTTCCTGGTGAACTTGCTCCAAAAGACCTACAGATGATGAAAAGTCCAAGGCTTTGCAAGGATGAGCTAAGATGAAATCTCTGTTGTCTGATCTCTCAACTATTCTTTCTTGAAGTAAAAAGATTTTTTTCCTTTTAGAACTACTAACACCAAGTTTTATCCCCTAAACCCAGAAAACAGGCACCCAAACCTGCCAGAATTAAGTATATCCCTGTATGGGAGCATTCTTGATATTTTACTGTAGCAAATGTTTGAAGGAATGAGGTTGTGTAAATAAATATTGATAAAATAAAATCCCCTCATTCTCTCTCCCACCACTCCAAGTTCTGTTAGGGGTAGGGACAATGAACTACTTTTATTCTGTACAGTATTTCATTAATTTATTCACTATTAAGAAAAAAAGTTACCCTTTATGAAACAGTACAAAACATATATTTGTGTTTCATTAAGTACCTTATCCAGACTGATTTTTTTTTTGTTCTATTTAGAAACAATATTTTTTCATATACTACAACTCTATATTTTTAAAAATTGTTAAAAAGGAATATGAAGTACCACACATTCACCATTTTCTCTATTTATTTTATCTGATTCTTATTTAGGTACAGCTGAGAAGGGAGACCTGACTCTTCACTGTGGCCAAACCCAAAAGGTCAGGATTTGAGAAATCTTCCCCTAAATTTGTCAGGCTGAGATTTCGTTCTCCAACCTGATATTCTCAGGTGCTTATACTTATTTATAAAACACACCTGATAAATTCAACCAGGCAAAAACAAGCCCAAGCTGAAGTCAGTGGTGCAAGAAAACACTCTGAAAAGCTGGAGCAAAAAGCCTGATCTTCAGTTAAAAACCGGAGATGTAATTATAATATTGGCTAAACATAGATGTAAAATATGAGAATATTAGCTTAAATTTATACAACTTACCAAGCTTTCCAGAGATATTTAGAGGAAAAATAGAAAAATGGTGATTTTTGGATCAGTGTCTAAAAGAAGAAGTAGGAACTTCTAAACTCAGTGTGTTCTCAGTCATTTCTTTCAGGCTTTTGATCATGGTATAGAAATATAGCTTGTACTGTCTTTGTAGGATCACTTGTAGGTGGCTGGCTGAGTTTCAAGTCCTTTTTCTCTTGGAAACTCAAGTCTTTTCCAGCTTCCTAGTAATTAAAAAGGAAAAAAGCAGACTCTCACTGTGAAGGTATGGCATATCAGCACAATCTTTATAATGCTGAAGCAGAATGATTTCATAAGATTTGGAAGGACAAAAAGAAAATCAAGTTAGTGCTTTTGGTTCTACGTTAAATCATATTCTGTAGCTCCTGATTGCACTCTGGTGTGGTTGTCATTTTACAACTCTGAGTCTTGGCATGGCAATGTGTATGTTTGTACCTTAAACTCCACCTCTTGGAGTACAGCTTGCTTTCTGCAACTCAGCTGTGTTTTACTTGAAAAGATAAATATGTTTTTATGCTTTTAAGCTTCTCAGTTCTGTTGTCAAGTTCAGTTTCCTATGTTCTTCTGTCTTCCTTTAAAACATAAAAACTAGTTATCCTGAATTCAAAAATAAAGTACACAACTTGAGAACCATTCAATCTTTAGTTTACATAATGTAATAAAAAAGGAGGCAGAAGGGCCCTCTGGACAGCAGAAAAATACTGGTAATTATTACAATTCAGCAAATACATGTTATGGGTTAATCCTACTGTCAGAAATGACTGTGAGGAGTTGTGAGGCTGGATAGATAATACAGGCAATCTCTTATGTGACAGAAGAGAATCTCACTGTGGTGTATATCCATTGTATTAAATCCAAACTGTGCTGCTGGTGGTGGGTATAAATACAGGCAGAAAGATGTGCAGCTAAGTCTTCACCACAGTGTCAATTTATACTGCTGCCTGTAGTAATCACAGTGCACAATTTGGACCAGGGTTGGGGAGGGGGAAGTGTTTCCAAAAGAAGCAATAAGAAATCCCAGAAGAATGAATATTCCATCAGGAGAATATCATGAGATGAAGTATTCTATTTATATTTGTATTGGATTCCTGCTGTGAAGGGAATTGCTACAATTTTCCAGCATCATGTGGAACTTCTTGTTTCTTTAGTTGTGAAGGTGTTCAGGTGTTTAGGAAGGTTTTTGCTCTCAGCTTGCTTTGTTCTGTAGCATTGGTTAACTTTGTCTAAAGACGTTGGTTGTGATTTGCCCACAGGGTATGACTTGAACCTCTGATGGCTGCAGAAATATTTAAGATGAGACAATCATTTTGGAAGTATGAAAGCATTTCCAAAGTGTTCATAATGTTTGTACATCACCTGTATCCACCTCTCTGAAATGTTCTTTTCTTTTCTCTGTGTCACAGGGCTCAGTGTCAGCTGCTGCTTCAAAGAAAGGACTTTTTCCATGGCTCAGTTTAAAGCCTTGAAACTATGGATCTTATGGATGTCAGGTACTGGATAGACAATTTTTGAGACATGGTCTGAAATAAAATAATCTTATTATGAAATGCTGGTTTTAGAAATGCTCTCTGAAGTAATACACTCATTTAAAAGTAAAGTAGAATTAATTTAAGAGAATGAGAAATGCATGTGAGAAATGAGAAAGCATAAAGAAACAGAGCAGAATGTCATATCCAGTGTGGCCACCTACCTTACATGGAGAACAACAAAGAAATAGATGGGATAAACCGAGCAAAAATTAATGACTTCCAGTAGAGTAATTTATTTCATCTTCCTGGCGGTAGGATTTGGATGTTAATATTTCAAACAACACCTGTAGTAAAAGTCATTTAGAAGGAAAAAGTGGTAAATAAATAACTGTGAGAACCATTAAAGCAACAGATACCCTATGTAGGGTAACACACAGAGAAACACTTTCCAAGCTTAGCATTGTCTTTTTTGTTTTCTTAAGTGTTTATGGTTTGTGTGATGTATAAAGAATTATCAAATAAAAATGAAAAGGAAAATAAATAGGCATTAAGGCAGGAAAAATATGTTGTTTAGAGATGGTGGAAATGCTACAAGTGAGGAGAGTTGGAGTTGTCTAAGGTCTACCAGTAAAAGTATTGCCTTCGTTTCCCTCCCCTCCAGAAACAGGGGCAGATGCTTCTTTTCCCTCTGTGTATTTATGTAGAGGCACAATAGCAAAATTTAGGAATTTCACAATGCCTTCCATTCTCTCTAGTCATTGATACCTTTTCTCATGCTAAGAATTCTGCCTTACATGTACTTCAAACACCTCTTTGAAGCATTTGTGTCTTAGTATAATATTTTAAATTTCCTCAGCTGCATCCCACTGCTCTTTCTGGTTTGAGCTGCAGAAATGGGGTCTTATCCTTTCTAGTTATTTACTTATCATTGACATTCTTTTTGCTACCCCTTAAGAGAACACCTTGAAACTTTTTCTTTGTGCTGTGTATTCATTTAGTGATTTGTGGTAATTGTGTCTTCCATTTGTAGGTACAAAATGTTATTTCAATTCTTTCAAATGCTCATTAAGTATTTCCTTGTGGTATGAAGGTGCCATGCAGAAGGTGTTCCCAGCACTCCTTTTGGGTGCTCACCAGAGCTGACTCATAGGTTTGCTGTTTGTGAGTAATGCTCCAATCTCCTACACCTGCTCCAGTAGCTTTTGTGTTGTTCCACATCGTTGTGCATGCTTTATGGCAGCAGTCTGAGCACAAGATGAAGTGCTAGAAACCCAGAATCCTGACGCATGGCATAGATCTATCTCTGAATGCTTTGGGTACAAATCCACACACTTGGACCACTTCTAATGAAAGACCAGCACATACATATTTGTTATAAAAAATAACAGATTTATTAGTTAATAAACATTCAAAAACATAAGGTAGTGATCACAAATGATTACAAAAATTTGTGTCAGAATCTGCAGTGGCAAACTTAATATGATAACCACATTATGAAAGAGCCACAGTGGCACCCATTCCATCTTTATTCAAAGAGCTGAGCCAGGAAAGGTCCAAAGATGGTTGAAGGTCAAATGAAAAGTGTGACTTTAATAAAATCATGATATGAAAACCAAATTCCTCCTCACTGAATAAAACATCTGCCTTCTATGCTATGTCTGTTTGGCCATACAACTCTGCTGTCTGAAGATATTTAGTACTTTAAAATCCTTTTGTCCTTCCAGGACTTGAGAACGGAGTTTCCCTAGGGAGCTGTTCTAAACCACTAAGATTTTTGAGATGTTTACTCAGAGGCTATAATTAAGTTAAAAGAAATGAATAAAAGTAAACTTAATCTCTCTAAACGCCATCACAGAAGGTCTGGATGTTCAAACATGAACAGTTCCTTGCCGTCAGCATTGTATGCTCCTGCATATGTTCATTCTGTAGCAAATAACAATTAAATAAATCCAGTTGCTTCATCCAACACCAATTAATCCATGTTTAAAAGCTGTAGTAAAGTCAGGTATCCTTATGGTGTCGCAGCTGCAGAACACCTTGTGAGTTAAACGTTCAGGGTCCTTGTGATCATGCAAGTCATCCTTCAACACCAGTGTGAAGCTCCTTCAGAAAATCTTGTACTGACAGAGGTGGAGGGTTTTAACTGGACTATTTATCACCATCTGAGGTGCTTCACTGCAATAGCCAGATAACTAAATATACAGCTTTTTCCTTTGCTCATCTCTCCAGGTTTCAGCTTTTGGAGTGGAAACAGGAGTATATATAATGATGTTGATTGACATACATGGGAGAAAATTAATTCATTTAATCTAGAGAAGAAAGACACTTAGAATAATGACAGAGGAAAAGTGCAAGCTTCAGAAATTATTTGAGAAATCTTCGAAATTGAAGTATCTATTACTGTTTGTTTTTTTCTTTTTTATCTTTTTTTTTTGAGACATAATCTTTATAACTTTCTTGAATGACAGATATTAAATGTCAAACTCTGATACTTCATGAGAGAGGATGGTGAGGGATTACAAAGCAAAAGCAGTAAGAGAAAAGAAGAGAAAATGTGGATTTGCTTTCCTGTCTATTATCTGGCAACTTCTGTTTTACTGTCATGCTACACATGTCTTCTAATGAAACAAAGTATTTTTATTCATAAAAACTACCACTTTACAGTGTTAGGAAAAGGGGAATTTGCAGTTTTACATCATTCAATGAGGAATAGAACAGAAGGGGGATAGGCAGTCACCTGTTTTCTCTAGAGTCAATTTTTTTTGTCATCTTATAATGGCTAACTCACATTCCTCTCTTTCTGACCCTTTTAGCTCCCCTCTATCTCTCCCCCACCTCCTCTCCCTCTTCCTCCTTCCTTTCTGCAAAGCTCTTCACATCTAATCCAACTACTCTGCAGTTTGTCTTACTCCATGGCCTCAGTTTTCCTTGGGGAATGTTTGGAAGTGTTGGGTTGCATATTCCCCTTCTGTGGATTGCCTGAAACATATCCGTGCTCTCCCTCTGGAGGAGAGTTTGGTGTCAGACAATGAATAGCAAAAGTCTGTCTTTGACAGGAATACATATACTGACCTTCAATTAAGCTGCAGGTTAAGACAATACTGGAAAATCAATAGCTCATTTTCTGTCTTTTGTGCTCAGATTTTGATGTTTACTAAGATAAAGGATGACAACGCTGAAGGCAGGAATCTTTGCAGAACATCCATTGATGTTGCCAGAGGCTCAAGGGCCAGGTATGGCCTAATCTTTGCAAAGCTCCCAAACACCAATATGTCAATAGATATCAACTGTAGCTTTACACGACATCCACTGCCTCTGAATTTTCATCAAGCAGCATTTTCTGTTCTCTCCAGTCTCCTGACCCAGAGGTTCTAAAAAGGGGTCATGAGCAATCCAAAATCACTTCATTGGTGGTTACATTTACTGTGAGGAAAGTCTCTACCGTGGAGGCTTAAACTTTTTGTAACTAAGTTTTAGTTTCAAGCCCTAACTTGCATATTCTGCTGAACAAACTTTTGCCTTCCTCTTGGTGAGAAGAAAATGGACACTCAGAATGGAAAGGGGATGTGGAACTAAATATTTTGACACATATCTGTCCAGAAAAGTATCTTTTACCTGCAATTTACATTTATCTAATTGTACACACAATGACAATGGATTCCTAAACCTGTGAGGCCAAAGGGAATGATTCAAGGCATGTCATCTTTATGGCAAAAGAGAAACAATTACCCAAAATAGAGATAATCTTGTATACAGTAGGAGTAAATGTATCTTTATTGACTCATATTTTCTGTTTTGACAAATTTTGAAATAACAAAGTCTTACTTCTAATTGAAACATGGTTTTTTTCCCCCAAAGCAAAAATATGATAAATTTATATTTACCGGAAATACTGTCTAAACATTATGAGTAGGTATTAAAATTATTGTAACAGTGAAGAGGGAAGGACATGAGCCCAGGGAGAACATGTTCAGTCCTGGAGCTTCTCCCTGTGCTGTGTCAGGAGAGCTCACATGGTGAGTTTGCCAGGAAGAGATGTGGGGGTTGAAATTCAAGGAAGGAAAAGATACAAATTGGAAGGACAAAATAGTAGAGGAGAAAGGCTAATTATCTGTCTTCCTCTAACTCCCATCCCTCATCTAGTGCTGTAATGACAAACTGTTTGACCTCAACTGTAGTTGGAAGTTTTCATAAGTAATACCCTGGATTTATCATAGATGCATTCATGTGGGCAAACACAGAGTCTAAGCAAGTCAGATTTCAATCATAAGAAAATTAGTATTTGCAAAATATCAGAGAGAAAATTGCTCTTTCTCCTAAAAGTATTTAAGTTTTTGATCTTAAGGATAATGTTGCTTGTTCTCATGAAACCTTCAAAAATTGATAACTCTTGATGAATGGTACTCAAATCAAAAATCAGGTGAAAAATATGAACTTGGCACAGCAGTCTGATATGTTGCGCCATGTTGTATTGGAAACAGTCTTTGGCTTTGCCCTGATGTGTGTGTTGGGCCTGCAAATCAAATATTTGTTAGTGAGACAAGCTGAGCTGGCTGGCTGGAGTGGTATTAACCAGCTCTGAGTGGCAGCCTCCAGTCCTTGACTAAAGATCTGGTAATTGTGACATGAGACCCCGAAGCAGAAAAGTGTAAAGGTCAGAAAACTTATAATGTCCCTTACAAGCTCCTGGAGGGAGCATTCCCAGAAGACTGTCTGCCTCTTAAGGAGGAGTACAGAAAGAAGGGGAATAGGTTTGTATGAGGGAGTGAAATGTAGCCAAGTTCTTGTATCTGAATAAGAAATCTCCCGCTCGTTCTGCATTTTGTGCTGGCTCCCAGAGCACCTTTTATTTTCTTTCACATTTCCCAGGTTAGCATCTCTTTTTTCGTCAGGTCTGGTTTTGGGGTGGGTTTTTTTGGTTCTTTTTTTTTTTTTTTTCTGTGAGCCCTGCACATCACATTCTAAAAAAGAATAAAAAGGGTACAATTCTCCTCAGGCGAGGTTTCTGCCTACCCAATAATCCCACTGACATGCTGCTTTCAGAGGTACTTGCTGTGCATGAGTGCAGGATTTTACAGAGGCAGAGCAGCACAGCAGTGCTGGAGGCATTCTTCTAACGAGCTGTCCAGGTTACTTTCAGATTCTCTATTTTACATGCCTCCCTGGTTCAGCATAAGCCAAATACCAGACTGTCCCTACCATTTCTTTCCATGCAGATTTTAAAGCGAGGAGAGCTTAGTTTTTTTTTTTTCCCCTGAACTTTTTCAGCCTGTGATTTTCAGCCTTAAAAGTAATAGCAATGTGCCCTTGTATATGAGCAATGAGTGTTCATATCTTTAAAATTGGGTATGATGATTCCATTCCAAGCAATGCACCTGAGTTCATTTCTTACATGACTATTTTATTTTCTATTTAAAAAGTGAAAATAAACTCAACTTTTCCATTGATCACATCAAAACAGTGAAGCAGAACTTAATATGTTGTTTTCTTCCTTTCCTACAAATTGTGCAGTGATAAGTAAACTAAAAGCATCTTCTTGTGGGAATACGAAGCCTGGCTAAAACTTTGTTTTGAGCTCTCTAAATCAATTTTCCTATTTTTACTTTGCATGTTTCTCGACAATGTCCACAGATGTTAGAATCAAACTATATATTTGAAGTGAAAATGTAAGCAAGGGTCTGTTCCCAATGTACTTTAGCAACTTAGAAAATAATAGTAAAGTCCTCTAAGGACAAGTATCAAGGCTCTGTTTCTTCCCCCGGCTCAATGTGATTTTATGAGAGGTTCTTCAAAATATGATTACAGCATTATACAGTGAATTTTGTATAAAACTATCATTACTTCCCTTAGAAAATGATTGCATAGATTAATGCTTTAATTCATCTTTTATATTGAAAGTAGATGAGCAACACAACTGGAATGTCTACTTGAAAATGGAGAAAAATGTATATGAATGTGAATTTTCTTACCAAGAAATTTAATGAACCAGAGAAGCAATGATTCACTCAATAAATTGAATAAGACTGTATTTTCCATAGCTATCACCTGTTATTTCATTCTTCTGGAGGGGAAAAATTAATCCCGTCTTAAGGGAGCTGATATGGAAGGAAGAGAAGGATAAAGTGCATGCAAAGCTGGCATTGGAGCTAACATTGCATTTATATTGTTTCCATGCAAAAAGTAAACTGGAAAAAGCCCTGCCCAACAGACTGCTAAAAATATGATTGTCCCTGAAAACTGTATCTGCTAAATTTATAATGGAATTTTGATGGAGCTAAGTACGTTAATACCTTGACTATAAAATCTTGAGTCTCCTTTTCTTGTTGCTGTTTATGAGCAGATTTCTTTTTTTTTTAACAGATGTTAATGGTTGAAATAATTAAGTTTTGGAAATGATTTTGAATTCCAGAGATCCTGAGTAGTTCAGTAGGTATTGACTGCTGGAGGTTGGGATTTTGTGGTAAATCAGATAAGTCCCACAGCAGTAAGCCCTTCCAGCACAAACACTTTTGTGTGTGGATTTTACTTTCCTTTTGCAAATACTGGTGCACAGTGCTTTGAAATTAACTTTGCACAAATGTGCGTGGCAATAAGTTAGTCACTCAAATGCTCATGAAAATCAAACACCCCAAAGGATCTGAGTATGGCCTAGAAGAACTGATTTAATAAAATCAGCTGAATATTCAGAGAGACTGTTTTCCACAAGCAAATGGTTACACCATGGACAGAACCTTTATGCTGACTATTTTGATAAGTACTTCTCTAACTCTAAAGAGGTGTCTTTGCCCAGGGGGACTCATGAATTTAATCATAGCCAGTTTATGGGGAGATTTTATTTAAAAAGGAAAAAAAAAAGAAAGGAAAAAAAAAGGGTAGATTGAGAATGGCAGAGTTTACATGGAATAAAAACATCTTATCTGTTTAGAGCTGGAGTGAATGCAATTGCATTCACTTCTGTGTCATCCCAAAGCCTTTGAAGTCCATGAAATAAAGCTTTTTCTGTGGTTTCAGAACAGTGGTACACTGGAGGGGGCTGTGAGTTTTTATCTGCTGCTGATCTTCTGCACTTGGAAAACCCAACTTTGGCACAGAAACCAATTGTGAAGTGTCACTACTTTACATTTATCATGAGGAAGTGTGTCTGCCTTAGCTAAATTTGGGATGATGTGTTCATGTGCTCCCAGCTTTACTCCAGCTGTGTTTTGCAATCTGTGCATCTCACCATCACATACATCTTTCAGCTGTGAGGCCTCCCAAAAAAGTCTCCCTGGAGTCCTTTTCCCTGACATGAAAAGAACTCTTCACTGAAGAATACATACTTTTCTTCTGAGATTCCTCTGCTATTTTTTTATATGGTAAGGCTTTAAAAAAATCACTTTTGAAAATTTTCCTTTAAAATTATGGGTTTTGAGATGGTGAAATCCCAGAGCTAGTTCTGTGAATAGGATTCAGCATATCAGTCCTTGACCAGTGCATGATCCCAGACCTAATTTAATTTTCAGAAATCTGCTTGAGATGTGTAGTAAAATATAAAGATTATGTTTTAGTGACATGCTAATATAATTTGGCAGTTGATCTGACAGAGCTGAGCAACCTGATCTAGTTGAAGATGGTCCTACTCATTGCAGGGGTGTTGGGTCTTCTAACCCAAACTATTCTATGATCTTATCCCAATAGAGGATTCCCTAAATAGTATCCCTTAAAGTGACTCAATTACAGATAGCAGTGGCAAAAACATGAGATTTGCCAGGATTACTCTGAGTGTAAAAAATTATCCTTAGCTGTGAAATGCCAGAACACGGTTTTTGCTTATTCCAAAACTATGCAGTAGATTTTACTTTCCTTCATAGATGTCCAGCATTTACAAAGCAGCTTATTTAGAAATGCAGAAGTGGGGAAAGAATCCAGATAACTGCTCTATAGATAATTGGTCATTAAATACGAGCATAGCTTTGCATTGTGGTTTAACAGGATTGCAAAGTGCAGCTTGAAGGTGCCTTCAAATACCCATATAATTAGTAAGTTTAAATTTAGACAAACATGCATTAAAATTTGAAAGTATCATCAACAACTTCACATTTAAGGTCTAGATATTAAATTACTTTTTCTTCATTGAAGGTAGCCATAAGATAGCTAAATTATGGTGGCATAATACTTTATTAGAGTCTACTTTGTCGTTCAGCATTTGGAAACTTCTTCCAAACCATTGCCATGTTTTCTGTATAAAGCTGAAGGGAATGGTAAAAATCTGAAAGTGTTTATTTATAAATTTCCTCTCTCACCTTCTATTTGTCCTAAGTGGTTGTGTGGCAATGTGAAGACAAAGGTATGACCCCTCTCTGCTGAACTTGGCAATTATTTTTAATGCTTGTGTGAGTTTTTAAATAGAAAAGCTTGCAGAGAGCTCCTGTTGTTCAGCCCATGTGCCACTGCTTTTTAACATTGTTCTGAAATAGCAGTTGCACAGATCAATGGAAACAGGGTTAAAATTAAATCAAAGGCATTGTGGACAGAATTTGTTAAAAAAAAAAAACCACTTTCAAAGTGATACTCTAGACCATGTCCTTTCACAGGGAAACTGTTCTTCACTCTGTCATGCAAACTCACATTTAATATTTTCAGGAGAAACCAACGAGTTTGTTCTGGTACAGGAGGTTTTATCCGTAATTCTAGTTCATCTCTCGCCACCCAGACTAAGACCAAATTAATGCTGATGTTCTCTGAGCTCTATAATCGCAATGTCAATTATATGCTGCTCCCATTAGAACACAACTGTCTGCCACATCTGGAGAAGGGGGTTGAGGTAATCTGGGCAGGGCAGGGTGTGCCACCATCAAAACAGACTCTAACTGTGGATTACAAGGAACATGCTTTCTCTTAGTGAATTCTTGAAAAGAACAGCATGAATTCAGTGATTTTATCAAAGAAGATTCTAAATCCTAGATGGCATTTTCGGTTCTTCCAAATGGCACAGTCTGTTCAGTTCCATGTGAACAGAATACTGTGGATATCTGGCCTGGATCATGGAATCAGATTCTTGAGGCAGTGATATAATTTTAAAAAGTAATCAAAAATCAGTGACTGAAGTGTTGTGCTTGCAATTCAGAGCATTAAGTGAGAAATAGGCATTGGAAAAGACGTATCTCAGCAAAAATGACAAATGTGTAAATCATCTTTGAACAATCTCTGGTGGCTCTTTTATTTCACTTCTTACAAGTTCACCCATTTACATTCAGTGGTTTGATTTCATTTTTTTCTGAGGCTTGTTAGCCAGTATGGTAACTCTTGCTATGTTCTTTTTAAGATTGTGGGAATTCAGGAATGTTCTACTGAGCATCCTGCCAAAGCAGATTATTAATTCAATTTAGATTGTCTGGGCTCTGTGATTTTTTTTTTCTTTTAATGTCACCTATTGAAGTGCCAATAAGGCATGACAAATGATGGTGGCTCACACACATTTATGGCTAGAAATACTTTTACTGCTGAGCTATTAATATGTATCATCAAAGAGACAGATGAAACAAGAGCAAGTACAATCCGTTTGTCAGACGGATCTCCAGTCATGGAGACAGAAACAGACTATGGGAAGACCTTTGGTTTGAGGAGACACTAAAAAGAACAGGCCATAGCAAATATAAGGGTAGGCTTAGCAAGCAGAAGAAACAGAAAAGATGAGCTGATCTTGCCTGGATTTTACACTGAGTGTATGTTTATGAATTAGTAGTCTTTTATTCTTTAATTCCTACTGATGTGGTTGAAACTATCCTAAATTCTCTTAGAAGAGCGAAGCTTTGGAGACCAACCATGTGCTCATATGTGCAAAGAAACAAAGCTACTACTAAAGATACTGTGCATCAGGTGTCCTGTAAGATGGGTTTGTACATTTTCTGTAATGTTTGGCGCGTAAATTTAGGCTGTGTCTGTGAGGAGAAATAGAGATTTTTCTTCACATGGTCCTTAGAAACACGAGTGCCATAATGCTGTACAGTAGAGAGAAAAGTATTGAAGCAATTGTGATCACTAATCTGCTTTCAGTGCTTGAAATCTCGTAGAAGGACAGTTTAATGTAGTGCAGAAAGCCCTTCATGCCTGTAAGAAAATGAAAGTATCATGCTATGCATTTTCATTGCATGCTGCATTTACCAGGTGTTTTGCGCTATTGTAACTGTAATAAGGTGACCTTGATTTCCTAGATTTAAGATTTTGGAAGCTCTTTTTACTGAGTTGTGATGCTCACAGCAAAGGGTATTTGCACATTGAGTCCTACCAACCTGCAAGGATGTGGCCAGCTGACCCAGACACAGAAACACAAACGTTCCAATCCAAGAGATTTGAGTCTGAATAACCTTCTGCTGTGTATAAGACATAAGGATACTCCATGCTGAGGTAAAGGCAGGAGAGATTATTAGAGTGATGTTCCCTATAAATAGCTGTAAAGAGACTGCCTGTATCTAGCAAATGTAACATTTCAATGCAGTTATATTTCACAGCTAGTTACTAAATTCCCTCATGCAAAATACAAATTAATAAATGGGCCTAAATATCACACTGCACATGTCAGCAGAATTGTTCATATGTCCTTTAAGTACACTTTATTTGGAGCTAAAAAGACTGAGTGTGGAAATTTCAGTCATCACAGCCTATAGGTTTAGCATAATACTGTGAGAGCATACTTGTATTTTTGCTTTCTTTTTCTGATCAAAACCTTGCTATATATGGTAATTTTTTTCTAAAATTTAAAGGACAGAAAGGAGGAGAAATATTAAGCTTGATAATAAGAAACTTCTTGTCACTGTCAAGTACATTAATATGACTTTGCTGATAAATAAGAGATGATGATTAAATTTACTAATTTTTACATATCCAGGAAATTGTCTACTTTACAGGGAAAGTTCTGCATAATACTATGCCACTAATTTATGTCATCTTAGTTTATGTTGCTTAAATATACAGTAGAGATTTTCCTATGTGTGTTTTTGGAAATCAGTGCCTCCAGAAGACAAAATTGTCTGTAGAGCTACTTTATCTGCTAATATAGAAGTATCTATCATACATTTATCTCAGAACTGTGTATAATTGGAAACATATAGTCGCGATATTTGAATGATTAGAGAACTTTCTACAATTAAACCAGCAATTTTTAATTCTTTTTTTTAAATTTTTTTTTTTTGTATTCTCAGCAGAGGTAAATCACTGTTAATTATAAACTATATTTGTTTCATTTGAGATAAGCTACTTTCAAGCTGAGAATCATTATCTTTTTTCAGAAAAGGAACTTTACCTCTTCTTCACACATTATTATCTTATTCTAAACAATTAATTCCTTAGAACTGCTTAGGCTCGGTGGATTATTCTCATTGCTGGGATAACCTTTAAGCCACTGATTCCCAAATTCATTGGATTCTAGCCCATTATCTATCATCAACAGTTCTCAGACTATCATGGATCCTTATCATAAAACTTTTAATTGAAAATGTTCCAGCAGGGATAAGGTTTGGAGGCCACCAGTGGAATACTCAGTAAGGTGTTGAAAACATAATTTGGTAACTACAGCTGTAAACTAAGATTCTTACAAATAAGGAGCTATTTGGCTATCAATGGGTTTGCTGGTAGCTTTGGGGCATTTCTGGAATGATATGTTAAACTGACTCTCTAAAGCAATTAAATTCACTTCTGAAAAATATTAAGACTCACTCTCCAGCTGTCACGGCATAACCAGAAGGAAATGAGTATCATGGGAAAACTAAACTCTTGCCTCTCCTGGGTTTTTCTTCAATTATACATTGGTATGTCACAGGAAAGACACTTATTGACATTTATGAAGTTTTATGCAAATTTATCTCTTTTTTTTTTTTTTTTTAATAACACTTTGACAAAGTTAGAGTTTATTTGTGCAGTTGGATTCCCAGCTCCACTGTAAATCGTACACCTCGCCTATTCTTTCCTTTTATGTGTGAATCTGTCAAGTTGTTGTGTGACAGACAACATTGGCTGAGTTCTTTGTTCTAAATTCGTAGCTTATTTCTTTTATCCAGCAGTGATTAGGCAAGGTGACAGTGTCTGCAGCGAGGGGAGATGGTGTCTTTCCTGGGGAAACAGCGAGTGTTGTCTGGGGAGGTCATGCCAGGCAGGACAGGGAGAGAGACAGGGTCATAACAGCAAGCTGGACACTCACAGAGGTTCTCTAGGCTGAGCAGAGCAGGGAACAGATTTCCAGGCCGTGACAACCTTCTGAATAACCTTCCTTGATCAGCAGGGATTATTAAGATTTTGCCACTGTTCAGAAAGGTGAACAAGAGACTGAAACTCATCTGGAAGCAGGGATTTCTCTGGGCACTTTTTTAAAAGTTGTTTTTGTATTTCTAGCTGGGCTTACTTGGCTATTTAGAATATATTCTACAAAAAACAAATATTCTAATTTATTTTCTGATAGAACCCAACTTTTGAGTTGGATGTCTTTCAGTCTTTTTAAGAATGACATCAAGACAGAACTATTCTAGAGGATTGAGTAATTTAGAGTTAAGTTTCTGTGAGTTTTTTCCTCCTGAATAAATATTTGTTGACACGATTGATAAAAAAGTAATGAAAACTAACTTAGAATTAATAATTTGTGATATAGCATTTTACTAAGTTAATAATATATGAAAATATGTAAAGCCAAAAGTTTTCAGTTATGCTCATTTTTTAACACCATATTCAGGGGTTTGGTTGCTTTGTCAGGTTTGCTTGTTTAACAGCAAAGGCCTTCACAGCAGTTCATTGAAAAGCATAGTGGTGTTTTGGTTTTGATTCTCCTTGACTGGATCAATGGAAATAACCAGGTTTCAAAATTTTTACAGTCAGTGATGCTCACACAGAAGCAGACCCAAAGTTTACTTGATCTACACTATCAGTCTCACTTCTTATGAAGTTGGGTTCAAAAGGTCAGATTTAGTAATTTTTCAGTTTATATGCCTGTAATGTGTTTGGTGCTTCTTGTTCTCATTATGCTAAATCCTTCCTACAATTTCCCCTTTGCCACTGTGATACAAAGCAGTGTATTTGTCATAGAATCTTAACCCTTGGCAAAGATTTTAGACACAGGTTAGATGTAGGAACACATCTCACAGTGAGCTGCTTTTATGAGATAAAATATATAAAATATATATAAAAAAAATTAATCTGATGTCTGTTTGCTCACCCACATTCAACGAAGACAGTTTAATTTCACTGTTTTCTTTTTCTTAGTGGTGAAAATACATAGAATGTTAGCTTGGCCATGCTTTGTTCTTTAGATGACTCTCCTGGATTGTCGTTGGCCAAGACAAAGGTGTTTATTCCCTACATCAGAATTCTTTGTTCCACCTGGTTTGCTTGTTCTAATTTGTTTTGCTGTGTTGTGTTTGTAGCTAAGCCTGGTGTGAAGAATGAGGAGCTCACGAAGCTCATTATGCTTCATTTGATTTGAAAATTAAATTTTGCAATTTGAGACTTGTAAACACTTTTGAGAAGCATTGCTTCCTCTAATGGAAAACTACACGTTCCTACAGTGTTGTTAGGAAATAAATTTGTACCATGAATCTTTAATAAGTCATTCAATGTGTTGTGCCTTTGGGCTATTGATATACCAGGGATTGTACCTGTATTCTGGAAAAAAAATGTGCAGTTTGGAAATCTTTTTTTTCTTTTGAAGACATGTAACAATCTGAATCTTATTAAGTTTCTAATGAGCCACAGCTATTTCGGCCTTTTCTTCCTATACTAAAGCTTCTCAAAGACAGAATACTTTGTCATGTCTATTTCCCACCAAGCCTTGGCACATTTGTTTCAGTAGAACTGAAAAGAGAGCACAATTTTATTAAGGATCACACTTTCCACTATATATTGCATATATTTTCAGTCTCCTGTAGGGTCTTTGGTTGAGTCAGTTATTATTGAATCAGACTTTAAAGAGCGCAGACAGTGCACAGTCTCCTGCCCACGCACCTTCAAGCTATACATAAAGTATTTATAGAAGAAGGCTGAGAAGACCAGGTTTTTCTTCCAGAGGTCTAATGTAGAACTTAATGTGTTATCTGTGGATAACAATACAGTTTGTGCATAACAATATTCCCTTGAAAAGATGCCTTTTTCTTTGAATAATAACCTTTATGTGTTCATGTGTCATCCCATTAAAGAATCTTTTAAAGAATTGGAATCAAGAGGTTTAAGAAAGTCTAAGTGAAGTTTAATTCTTTCATTGTATATAAAGTGAGAGTTGTTTTTTTGTTTTTTTTTCCAAAAGTTTTTAATATGTTTAGACTTGGAAATTCATTAATTCAATTTTAGAAGTTGCTTACCTGGAGTTAGAAAAAACCCCATGTCCTATTTATACAGCCCCTGGCTAACTTCTCAGAGACCTAGATTCTATTTCTTGTACTTCAAGAAGTCATTTCAACAAACCTTTTTTTTTTTCTTTTTTTTTAATTGAAAAGTAGAGATAGCAGCAATATTCTACTTTAGTCTTTCCTGAGATTAAAATTCTTCAGGTAGAAATTACTCTTCAATTAACTTCAGTATTTTTGTTCATTCCATAGACATTTGTCTTTTCAGAATGCTCTAATGGAAAAAAAAAAACCAACCAAACCCACAAAAACAAAACCAAAGCAAACGCCCAAAGCCCAGGGAACTCACCCTCAGGAAACAAACAAAGAAACTACAAACAAACAAAACACAAAACAAAAAAATATTACAAATAAGCATCAGTTGAATACAAAACTTAGTTATATGTTATGAAAATCACTGACCAAGGTGGCAGTGATCAGCAGCATTTTCTAGTTGTGTAGCTGGATCATGTGTATTGTTTCATATATATATATATTTTTTTTTTTTTAATTCAAACTGGCAGTATGGAATTTCTCAAATTTATTCCTACTAAGTATGCCATCCTAAAAAAAGATACTTTTCTTATTCAAGACAATCAGAGGGCAATCCAGAACCATTTTAGAAGGCAATTTTAAACCCACAAACACTGGTTGCAGGGGCCTCTTAAACTCATAAAGAACTCAGTATTTCCTTCCAGCTAAATAGCCCCTAACTCTGCTTTCTCTAGTACATGCTTCTCTTGGCCTCTCATCCCTCTCATTGCTTTCTTCCATATATGCCTTGGACTACAATGTCTGAAACTCCTATTTTAACAGAAACTCTGCCCTTGCTGTGTAAATAAGGGATCACTTCATATATCTTGCAACTATGAACTGCTGTTTGTCGATCCCAGTATGATATTTGCCTTCCCCACTGTCATGGCATCGACTCGCGCTTTGCCCAGACTCAAACATCGCCCAGACTTTTTTCCTGAAGAACTTCCATCTAATTTTTGACTCTTTATTGTGTATTTGCAAAACTGATTATCCCTGTTTCACTAGTTCCTTCCTAGGCTGAAATTTGCTTTTAGAAATGTTGTGTTGGTGCATATAAGTTTACAAAAGGACATAAGAGGAATTAATGAATACTAGTAATTGCTCTCTATTAAGACTAGACACAATGCTAATAAAAATTTTGGGGGAGTTTTTGAGTTTTAGTGTCTTGCCCATAGTTCAGTTCAATGTCTGAGATGCTCTTAGAAATGAGACTCTGAAGTTGCACTGTCAGGCTGAATTAAGTAATTAGGACAGAAACAGACACAAGGCTCCCGTACAAGAAACTTAATTTTAGTTTCAAACTCCCTGCAAGAAATTGTTGCGTTTTGTTTTGCATCAGAGGAAGACTCAGTTGGGGTTGTTCATCCTGGAGAAGAGAAGGCACTTTAGGGCCTAAAGGGGCTCCAAGAGAGCTGGAGAGTGACTTATGACAGAGACAAACTGAGAAAGGACGGGTTTAATTAGATATTAGGAAGGAATTCTTGGCTGTGAGGGTGGGGAGGCCTTGGCACAGGTTATGGCTGCCAGAGAAGCTGTGGCTGCCTCATCCCTGGAAGTGTCCAAGGTCAGGTTGGATGGAGCTGTGACCAACGTGATCTAGTGAGGGATTGGAACCAGATGATCTTTAAGGACCCTTCCAACCCAACTGTTCTTTAATTCTAGTTTTGTTCAGGTTAAGTTCACATAAAAAATAAAGTCCTATTCCATGTGTGCAATCCGAGTTTCAAGTCAACCCCTGAGTGTTGTGAGCAGGGAATTGGCACGAGGCAAAGAGAGGACCCTCATGGAAGGGAGATGGGCTGAGTCATTTGAGAGGCTGTGCTGGAGCATTTCAGCCCCGACTCCTACTCAGGAGCTCTCTCTGTCTTTGCAAACAAGCTGAAACCTTGGGCTGGCAGTGACTGCTTGCATTGAGCGCCATTAAGTCACGCAGCGATTCACTATGCAAATTGGGGGGTTGCCATGGCAACCTGCTGCCTAAACCAGCCCTCCCTGGCAGGTCTGCAGGCCCGCGTGGGGTGGGACCCACCGGGTGTGTTTGATGCCCAGGGGAGATGGGGTGGTGAGGGCAGCGCTGCACAGACACCCTGTGCGACCACCGGGTGAGGTGGGACCTCCATCCTCTGCAAGGTGGAACCACAACCTGCTCTTCCTCCCCATGGCAAACACCAGCCACAGCTTTATTTTTAAGGGGTTTTCTCTTTTACATGGAAATTAAGGCAACTAACGATTTGTGACAGTTAACTGTGTTTTGTAATGAGATAACTCTTAAAAGGTTTTTTTTCCTAGTGAAGAATATTTTGTGATTACATTATTTTCTCCATTATTGCCCCTGCATATTTTTTGTGTTAACTAACCTACCAGTCTTTATTTATTTATTTTTTTTTTACATTTGCCTTAGTCTTTCACTGCAATGACAGAAATCACTTTTATTAATGTCACTAGTAATTTGATGTTTGGCATATATGAGGCACCGTGAGCAGACTGCAGTAGCAGCTGAATGCTGCACAGCAGGCTCGGGAATGGTTAAAACCACAGCAGTGTTGTTAAGGTACAAATGCTACATCATTCACACCTTGCTGTTTAAGAGGAGCAGTGCTTGTAGAAAGCCTTAACGCTTAGAGCTAGAGTAGTACCAAATATAAAATAAAGCAAGCAACCGAACCACCTGATGAATTGGTACAGGGATTACCTTCATGATGCTCATTTTTCTTTCCAGTCTGTACCTTTACAGCCTTTGCTGCAGAGACAGAGCGTTCCTGTGTTTTTCATTGAATTTGTTGTACAACCTGGGGGTTGTTTCATTTTCAACCAAACCCTAAAGTTATCTTCTTAACTCCTATATAGTCAAGCCTGACCTCATTTGCAGAGTCCTCCCTGTCCTGAAGTGTGCCCACCCCTACAAACCCTCAGTGAGCAGCACCTCAGCAGGCCTGAAGTTATTTCAATAATCCTTTTATGCATATTGGCAATACAGGCTTAGAAAAGCTTCCCTCTGATGAAGCTGGTTTGTGTTTTGTGGGTTTGGTTTTTTTTTTGTTTTTTTGTTTTTTTTTTGTTTGTTTGTTTTTGTTTGTTTGTTTTTTTGTTTTTTTTTTTTTTGTTTTTTTAATTTATCAAGCTACATCTTAGAACAAATGTGTTCTTTCCTTTTGTTACATTTCCTTCCTCTCCCCCTACCCCACAAGAAGGCTGTTTCAGCATCTCACCCCTCTGGGAGTTATAAACCAGTTTCTTGTTTGCAGCCTAAATTTCTCCTTTGCTTTAATGCTGATGTGACAACACTATCAGAAGCTTGAACAGCTTTTATTTTTTTCCCCCCAGTGGTTGCCCTCACTAACGTATTTGTAAATTACAGTTGTTCAGTCAATAAATAAACTTTATTGTGTATTTAAGCTGATGCTTAAAGTAATTCTGAAACACAAAATGCCCACAAATTTTGGCTTGATTTCTCAGCAACAACTTCGCTTGAGTCCTGAAGCTCTGGTGAAAGTAAGATTGTGCTCGGAGACTTGTGTGTGGGCCCATTCCCTTGTGACAGTAGGAGACAAACTGCTCATCAGAGGTCCTGAACACAGCACCACCATTCCTTGCTCTTCCCATCCCTTCTTCTCCATCCCAGCACTATTTTCAGCCTTCAGAAAACGCCCTAGACTCCCGAGTGGAGACAGAGGACCAAAACACACAGTAAGAAAAATCACAGGAAGCTGCCTATGGAGAAGTGTGACTCCTGTGATTAGAACACACCAAGGGTGACCATCAAGGGTGACTGTAGATCTCAGTATTGATAAAGAATTCCCAGTTTTTCTATTACATGTGTTCAGTTATCCTTCAAAACCAATGTTCTCTCACTGGACAAAAGCTGAGAACTTGGTTTTGAGAGAAAACTCAAAGCACAGGCTAAGTAGTTATTTTTTCCATTGCATTCCAATGCAAACAAACATTTCAAAATAATGTTCTCATTTATTTTTTAATAACTTCTGAGCCCTAGATTGATAGATCTAGGCAAAATAACTTTTAGTTTCTAAGTGTCTTTAGTGACTTCAAGACAATGACCTATTATACATCTTTGTGGTCTTAAAAGCTCTCTGAAAACTGTATTAGTCTATACAGTTCAGTGTCACCTTTAGCAGAAAGTGACTTGCCTTAGGAGCTTGTTTTACAAATTTGGGGAAAGGGTTGGAATATTACGATGTGCAGCATTAAACTGAACATGGTTAAAGGCTGAATGAGTGACAAATGCCTCTGGAAATGTTTAAAGAGAGCCATCTGTTTCACAAGGACACTTGAAAGAAAACAGCTTTGAAAAGAAAAAAGATAAATTTGGGGGCATTCACTTTTTATCAGGGAAAAAAAATGGACTATATTTTATACAGAGAAATTCTTGTCTAGTAGAAGAAACATGAAGTGTTCAAAGAGATGTATTTCTTCTTCAGGAAGGCGAGATCTTAAAGATTCAACTAAAACAAGGGAAATTTTATATATAGCAAAAAAAAAAAAAAAAAAAAAAGAAAAGCACTCAAATTTTCCAATCCCCTACATTCAAAACTAGCCAGATTTCCCTTTCTTTTCAATGAGATGTCGTCTTCTAAAGTCACAGCAAATTAACATTTCTCAGGATCTGGATTTGAAATGATAACTTTGAATGAGTCCTCAGGGGCCTTAGATATATAGAGAGATACAGAGATAACTGTAGCAGCACAGTTAAGTAATCAGGTAAGAATTTGGAGTTTAAATACATTTTGAAATACCTGTTCCTTGCAGAGTTATTTTTAATTCTTTTCTGGATGGATTTTTGTACAATGTGAAGCAGACAGCAGCAAGTGTGACCTGTTTGGTTTGCTACTGATTAGTTATTTTCCTTTGAGAAGAGCTTGCTTTAAGTCTCAGCAGATGGAGAAGACCTGGTTTGGCAGTATTGCAATAGCTTAGAAACCTAGGCAAAGTATTTTCTGTATGTTTAATTTCTAACTGCTGTTCATCTTTATATTTCACTAGTGAATAACAGTACCTTTTAGCTAGATACACTCAGAGAGTAAAAATTAAGATCTATTTTGATCACCTTCCAGTCCAAGTTCAATAACTACTTTGCCTTTTATCATTCCAATTTTTAGAGGAAAATATTTATGTGACAGAAGAGGGTTCTAGATCTGATCCTTAGAGTTCTAAGTAACTAACACTTAATAAATGTTTGACACTGTTAACACTAAAAGCAAAAGGATGCCTTTTTTAATTCAGGAATCCAGTCTTCCTCTGCACATAAGGAATGGTTTAGGAGTAATATTTCTATAGAGCCCCATAAATATTCAATTTTTATTTTTTCACCTATATGTTCAGTAGTTTTTTGAACTGCTGCATTTGGAAAACAAAAATATTTTAAAATTAAAACCATCTTAGACACAGATCCTCCAGCTTTAGGTAAGCATCATTCATATTATGATAGTTGCAACTTAATTGTTCTCTTGGCACAGCAGGGAAGAAACGGGAGAGGCCAGCATTGCACACTTGTGGGATTGCCTTCATGAAGGGCAGCAGAGAGATGAAAGCACACTGATATATTTGCATTAAAAATACATTTAACAAACCCTAGGAAAGAAGCAGGTAAAGAATATTTGAGTACTTTCCCAGCCTGATATTCATATTTCCAACTTAAATCTCCAGCATCTGATTAAATAGCGCCACTCATTCCATTAAATACGTGTGTGGAATGAACACACATTTTTAACATTGGGTTCCAGAAGTAATTTTAATTAGAAGAAGGCAAACTTTTATATAGCACAGAAACTTTTTATTTTTCTTTCTTTTGTTCTCAGTTTTAATTGGACATGGTTTCTGTGAAAGTTGTTGGCTGTTATGATGTGTGCAGGTTTGGAAAGGGAAGATGTATCTCCCCATGAGTAAAGTTAACCAATCTAAAAGCACAAGGCTTACTGCAATTTTTGAATGCACATCACGAAAAAGATCCTACTTGGGATCTGTTTCTTCCCTTTGTAAAGAGTGTTATTTATGATATTATTAATCATTTATATTTATTATTGTTTTTTCAACAACAGTAGAAAATAGCAGTTTAATATTACTTGTTTATATCAGCTGTCACTTTCTTCAAAGTTGACAATTTCATACGCTACTTTTAAATCTGATTTTGTTTTACTAATAACAAAATAAGCATCTCAGAGTGTTTTTTCTTACTGAAAAATGTATATAAAAATATATTTAACCCTGTGTGCAACAAACTTTACCCAGAGCTTGAACAGTGCAGTTTCAGGGGATAGATTGTACAAAAATGGGAGTGTGTTTTTGTCACAGTGCTTATTCTCCCCACTGAACTTTGTATTTAAGCACTGAAGGAGCATAGACAGTGGAGCAGGAAGGCATAAGAGTGTTCAGTGGGGGAAACTAAAAGAGAAAATACAAAATAGATGCAGGAGACAAATGCTGAAATGTGCATGCCTTCCTTCAGTCCATCTTTAATTGTATTAACAGCAAGGTTTTATCTGTAATCCCTTCATTTTCCCTCGTTAAAAAATAATGGAGTTTATTCTGTACTCTGCTACATTAGTTTTATGCAGGGGTGACTTTAATAAAGCTTTTGAAATCAGAAACCTCAATTCAATGTGGGTATCACAGAGCACAGTCTGCATCCACCTTGTGTGAAATCCTGACCCAGTGAAATCAATGGCAAAATTCCCATTGACTTCAAAGAGGGTTGGATTTCACACCCAATCTCCTCTTCCTTTTTTCTTCAGCCTCTCTGCTTTTGCTAAATGGGATTGCTTTTCCCAGATGGACCTCTTAATGCTATGCACAATGATCATTTCCACTTTCTTTTAAAAAATAGTGCAAGTCTTCTAAGGAAAATTCTGTCTTTTCTTCTTTGTTTCTTTTTATGCAATCCTGACATCCTCCATAGTAAGGACAAAATGCCATTCCCTGATTTATTGTCTTAACAGTATTTTGTCTCACTCTTTTTACTCACAATTTAAGAAAGCATGGTTTTCTGATGTTCATATGTTAAATACCATTTGGCTATATATAACTGGACCACAAGTTTTTGATGAGAATTCTGTTCCACAATGAATATTTATATCCACATATAGCCAATCACACAAACAGCTAACCTGCAATGTATTTTTAATTTCCACCTTACTCATAACCTCAAGTCTGCCGTGTTTTGATCACATCATGTCACCTTCTTAACACTTCTTTAAGAAATAAACTAGAATTCAGATACTCTGATGAAGTCATGAAAGTAGCCAGCTTTACATTAACCAGTAATGTTCTTAGAACATCACAGATAAAACAGTATGGTTCTTTAAAGTTACAATTTGCTTTTAAATTATAAGTTGTAAACAGGTTTCTGCATTTATAATATCTACACCAGTCTGCAGTTCTACTCTGTCTGATATGCTCTTACTGTCTAAATATCTAATTTGACATTTTAAAGGTTATTTGTATGGTTCATGCCATAAGTACCTATTTTTCCCATAACACTGTTTTGTGTTCAACACCACTGAATAATTAGCATACTTCAAAAACACACGTAGTTTTTCATGGAAGGTCTCCTACAGATAAGCAAACAGGAAAATGCAACTTTCACACACAAATAATTCAGCTAGTTGAAAGCAATTCATGCATTAGACTAGTTAGCAAAGGGACTTATAATTTTTAAATTTTGGCAATTTTTGGGTCTTATTTGGTAGTTTTGCCATTAGCTCTGTTACTCTCAGGCTACTTCATATTCCTATCAGGATTGCTCTGACAGCAGCTCAGCCTTCCAGAACATCAGCTGCTCCCACTCTTTTGGTGCTCTGCAGACTTTCTTAGTGAGCTCTGTCTTCTTTTCCAGGTCATTACCACATCTACCTCTGCTGGCCCTGAGGAGTGACACTCATCGCTGCCCACCAGCTGGAATTAAACTCCCAGTCTCGACCCAAGAGTTGATCCAATTTTCCATCCGACTTATGATTCACTTACCCACTTTGGATCTTACCAATAAGGCTCTAAAAATACAGGGAGTAGCAGTGTCAAAAGCCTTGCTAAAACTGTAAATTAGATTAACAGCAGGTGATGTCCCCTTGCCTGCAGAGCCTGTCATCTTTTCATGGCAAGCAATCAAGTTGTCAGGCAGAACCTGGCTTTGGAAAGGTTTCCAGAAGGATTTGCTCCATAACCCTTCTAGGCACAAAGGTAGAGCTCCTCAGCTTTCATCCATCTTTCAATGCCCAGCACAGCATCACCTGTGCTGATCCCTTATCTTCTCCCACAAGCTCTCCCCTGGCCCATTAGCTCCCCCAGGATGGGCTGTCTGTGTTCCAGCTGCAACTCTGCACAGGACAGCACAATTTCTCCACACTGTGCCTCCTCTTTCCTGAACAGCTTCTCTCTACCTGTATTTTACAGAGGTGGGTACGATTTTGACATGCAGACAAAAGAAAAACCATGGTCTTTGCATTTCACGTTGAGTGCAGGAATGGGAAATACAGGAATGTGCTTTACTAGCAGTGTCTCACACCACATCTCTGTCATCAGCAACTACAAAGAACTACTTCATAAGAGATACTTTATCTTGAAATTGGTGCAGGTAAAAAATAGAAGAAATAAATCTGGGGCTTATAAGCAGAGATGGTTTAGAAAAATAGTCTTAATATTGCCTTTGACAGATAAACAGAGTTTGAAGAATGTTTGAATTAGTGCAAGATACCCATACCTTCTATTTATATTTTCTTTTTATCTTTGAAACCATATACCCTTCTAAAATTGTCACAAGCACAGACAATACAATACCTAGTGATTAGGTAAGAGTTTCTGGCAGTATTAGCCTTGTTTTTCATTTTAGCAATTCTCTTAAATTAAAAAATATAACATATATATATGTATATCCCCTGCTAAGGTAATTGTAAAGTGCTGTGCACTCCTTCATTAAGATTTTTAGCTTTATTCTTGTTTTTGACTTCAAAAGTTACCCAGTTTATGGAATATATACTTCCAACAGTTAATAATTATATTAATTATTAATAGTTATAACACCAATTTGCTATGTGATGACTGGAGTAGCTTACAAGTTTTTACCATGGTATTTTTAAGCTCTATGCAAAAGTTGAATTTTAAGGATTGGAAAGTTTGTATTTTGTCCAACTGTTTTAGTTTTTCTACTACTATGAAGAGTTGAAAGTATTCCTCCTTTTCTGGTCTTCTTGAAAGAGCTGCTCCTGTGCAATGAGATTTTCTTGTCCTCAGAAATAATTTGGGACTCAAAGGCTGAATGGGGCTGTAGCCAGTAATAGCAGTAGAAAAGGAGTCAAAAATATTCTATTTTAAATACATTATGACTGCCATTTAGAAAGAACTAAATTGAAATTATGCTGTTTAATATTTATCATATTGATCTTTGTAAGTTTGATTAGTTGAGGGTTTTTTAAGATAGTTTTAGCCCATTAGTGCAAAATTACTGGTAACTGTGTTAGAAGTATAAGATTTATAAATACCTTCATAATAAATTCCATCAAAGTTTGCTTTCTAATATAATTATATATGCAGTTTGATGGTTCTGTAATCACTGCTGTCTCTCTTTAAAATTAAATTACATGTTCTTAGCTGTAAGAAGTCACACTAGAAAAAATGTTGGTAAGAACAAAGATTTCCAGATTTATAATCTCACAAGGAACACCTCTAAAGTGTATCTGGCACAATGATTAAAGGTAATGCTTTTGTAGTTCATAAAATTTCAGTATTGGACAATAAAAGATTCTAAAGTAGATACAAGAGTTTTTAGGAACTCAGACTAGCTAGATTTAACTAGAATGCTATTTATTTCTATTATGTGTGTAGGGAAATGTTAAAGGAGTTGACCTTCCACCACCTAGCATGAAAGCATTTACAACTCCATTAAATTGAGGATATATGTTTCAGCCTGTCCCTGTCTTCCCCTGAGACATTTAATTTTGCCAGCATTTACTTTTGTTGGAAATAAAAGGAATTATATCAGTAAGCTGGAAACACAAGTTAATGTGTCAGGATTATGAAACATCATGTTTTCTGATTTTTGAAGTTTTAATGGGTGAGTCTGCTGAGCCTCTGAAGAACAGCACAAAAAGAAGGATTGCAGATAGAAAATATCTGATAAAAACTGTCCATATTTACTGGTCTTATGGGTATGTGCATCCATTTTGAAAATTCATGGTTTTCTTTTTGAAGATTTCCTACTGATAGAGGGAATTTCCCCCCTATTTTACCAGTTTATCAGTGTTCTATATATTTTCTTGCTTTCCAAATACATAAAACACACCATTATGAACTATTTACCCTTTGGGTTTATTATTGATTGTCAAGTAATAAAGAAAAAAAAAGAAACTGCAATTTACATATATCAGGGTGTAAGAATATTGGAGTAAATTAATGAAAAATACTAGTTCCATGGTAATTTTTTTCCTGATTTTTCTGCAAACATAATAAAGCACTTGGAAAAAATAAGAATTAAACTGGATAATCCAATTCGAGTTAGCTTCACATACTGGGGCACTGCTGTTAGGTGAGAAAATAGTTCTCCCAGTTATCCAAAGGGTAGGATGACACAATTTAAAATCAAAGTGCTGCCAGTCACATTTGCTTGCAATCTGGTAGGAAAATGGCAGTTGCCACAATTTCTGACAGAAATTCTTTGATGTTTTGTGGAAAAAAGTATTTTGGTATTAGAAGTTGTATTGATTTCTCAAATTCATATTAACATTGCAGCTTAAAGTCGGTCATGGTGTGAAAATTATGCACAAACACAACAATGGCTGGAAGGATTAGCAGAGTCAAGAGGAGAGAGAGTCTTTTAATGTGCTACATGGGCAAGCTTGATAGTCTTCTACAACATTTCCCTCTTGACCAAGTCTATAATCCTCTTCCAGAGTCTGACTCAAGTGAAATGCAAGGAACTTCAGGTCTTCCTCTTCTGTCCACAGGGAAGGTGTTTTCTCTTTCATTGTTTCCTTCCAAAAAGAAAGATGAAGAGGAATTGAGGAATAAGGAAAATAAGGAGGACAAACGATTTCAAAGGTCAAACAAAAAAAGAAAGTCAAGGATCCTCCTGTGAAGCTTTTTGAAGTTAATCAGAGGGTTGGTTTGACATCTGCCACAGTTCCTCTGACATTTAGACAGGCTTTTCACTTATGGTAAGCGAGTAAGCTCTGGTTTATTTTATAACTTTCCATATGTTTGTATTCTGAACACATTTTGAGCAGTGTCATTAATGACTCTCTTTGTCTTCCAGCAGTCAGTCATATCATTCTTGTGTTTTTTTTTTTTTTTAAGAATGGTTACAAAGTGACTTTTCAGGTATTTAAATGCAACAGCTGTGTAACAGGCTAGATTAGATAGTTTAAAATCTTTGGTTAAGCATAGTTTATAAGCTTTAATGTCAAACCAAGAAGCTATACTGTTTTGTAGTCAGATAACTTTAGTCAGATGTGCTGCAGGCTGTGACATGCACAGACTACAACATAAGTTAGATAGAATTCTTCACTTCCCCTCTAAGTTTCCAGAAATCTTGGATTTCTAAAAAGATGCACATTTTCTTCTGTTACTTTAGTCGGGTGGTTTTTCCATCTTTTCCTTCCAAGAGCTGATTTTTAAATATAACAGAAGTATTGTTTCAGAAAAGATAAAAAAAAAAAAAAAAAGAAAAGAAAAAGAAATATTCAGAGTTCTCTGGTGACAACCTGGTGAAGATAGTACCTTATTCTCACTTAAACTGACCTTTAGGTATTTCCTAATGTGCTTAGGTTTAGGTTTTTGCAAATATGTTATTTCAGTAAAACTGTTGATGCTTATTCTCTTTAATTGAGTTTAATTGACACATAAATTTTTCAGTTCACTGAGGAAGCTGTTTTCATTTATCTCTATATATTACTCTCTGTAGCCAATTAACATCTGGACTTTGGGGCTCTAGTTAAGCAAGTACATTCTCCAGGGTCATCCCCACACATCACCAGGCCTTTTGCCAGATACAACTTCTACAAACACACACAACAATAATGTTGAACAAAAGCTAATTATCAAATGTGAACCATGACTTGCCTACAGCACATGGTGTGTTGAAGCAGTCATTTAGCAAAAGGAAATTATGCAGATTTCCAGTGCTTAAGAAAATATCATTTTACCAACCTTATATGGTCTCAGATCCCCAAAATCTGATGCTGATGCAAATATGTGAGTGAAAAGTTAGAAAATTTTCTGAGGGGACCCTCAAACCTCTAACAATATACATTCCACTTGATAAATCTATGCAGAATTGAACAATACAGTTACAAATTAGAGGAAAGCAAAAGGATTTATATTTATGGGTTTTTCCTCTCCTTGTCTTTTTTTTTTGACGTGGGAGTGCCAACAATCTTTTTTCCACTCTGGCTTTGTCAACAACGTTGCCTACGTGTGAGACAAACCTTTTAAATCAGCCCTTCTAAGCGCATGATTCTGCAGGTTCTTTTAACTAAACTTATTATAGCTTTGTGCCTCTAATATTGGAGATCATTTATGCTGCAAAGAAGTATTTGTTCAAACTGTGTTCCCATTTACAACACGCAAACTACCACAGAAACATCAGTGGCTTTCTCATGGCTCCCTTGTGACTGAATCATTAAAGCTCCTTCCATCTGTAAAAACTTTGAGTGTAGTTGCTTACAACATCTGGATACGAGTAGAGAGATAATATTCTTTTGCTCCTTTCAAAGCTCTAACCAGAAGGGCTTTTTTAAAACACAACTTCACACCATAAAGCAATTCATTTTCAGCGCTGTCCTGAAGGATAGATCTGTGACAGAGCAGGCACATGTATTTTTATCAACGAAAGTGATGTGTGCCTGTAATGGAAGTTACTGCAGTTCCAAGGTTGGAATTCTTCTTTGTGTATCCACGTATGTGCAGGAAGAATTTGGTTGCCTCTACTGCAAGTTTCCAGCCTTGAAAAAATAGCAGAACTATTGCAAATGAGGATACAATTTACCTTCCTGTTCAAAGGCCAATCCTATGTAAATCTCATAAGCTAATTTTGAAAAAGTTTTATTGCTTGATAGTGCAATTACAAATGGCTTTTTAAAAATGGCTAGAAGGATATTGTAGTTTTTAATCATTTGAACACAGAAGGGAGGCTGCTGTAGTCACCTGGGGCACCAGGAGAAAAATCTCTACTACAAAGTTTCCTCTTTCTTTTTGGTGACATATATCTAATTGTCTATCTAAATTGCAATCAGGACCTCAAAGCATAGGTTACACTTATTTCCAGTTAATAACATTTGAAGATAAGAGAACATTTCCCCCTCAGTGCTCCGCAAAAACAAACCTCGGACTGAAATTGTTCTTTTAAAATGAATGCTTTTAAATGAGATTCTGCAAAGGGTAAAGCAGAGTATTTATGATAATACATGCAAAAGAAATCACTTGTCTGTGTTTTAATTGGTACATTCATGAGCCAGTTTCCTCCAAAGCATTTGTTGCACATTTATTCCAGCCTTGTGTCCTAAGGAAAAGGTATTTGTGTGATAGAATTCCCTGCCTGCTCTCCCTCGCTCCCTTCGGTAAATGTTGAATCTCTTGGCCAATTTCAACCACATTTGACAAAGGGACAGAAGTCTCAAAGATAATTAAGTTCCTCCAAATTTCAGGACAAGTGGTGTAGAGGGGATGGGGAACAACTCAGATTAATACTCTGCTGAGAAACCCCACCAGACAATTCCTGGATTATCCGCTCGGTGCCTGGGGCAGACACTGTGTCAGACTCTGGGAGGGGCTGCAAATAAACTGGGGCTCTCTGGGCTATAAACAGAGCTGAACCAACACACCAAATGTTAATAATTTAGAGATGAACAATAACTGTTTTGTAGTGGGCACTGAGAGTAATTGCAGTTGTGTGAGGTCAGGGCGAAAGTACGAAATGGGCTACTTTAATTCTTCCAGTGGCTTCAGATTTGTTAACAATTTTCAGAAAATTGGACTTGGTGGGTGAAAGACAATAGAAAACTTGTTTTTTTCAGAAGACAGGGCTCCTTAGCAGGCTGAATATAATATCACAGTGATGAAGAAAGCTTTAGATCTGAGATAAAAAACACCACAAAGTCCTCAAATATTTGTATGGATTTAATAGGGTATTTCACCAGGGTGTATCATTATTATGTTCCATCGAGAAAAAGTAATTTTTATTTTAACATTCTGTAGCTTAAAATTTAGATTAAAGTAGAATCCCTTCCTTTTCTGCATCCCAATAATTTTCACCAAAATCTTCACATTCTGAAGTAGTTGCAACATTTTTAATTGAAGTGCTATTGGTGACAAGAACTAATTTGGGAGAGGTGACCACTTTCTGTGGAACACAGGCATTTGGATGAACTCTCTTTCTGGCAAGAAACATTTAAATCCTGTCAAATAAAAATATTCTTTTACTTTTAAGAGACAATTAGATAGGTGCAATTTTATAATTAATACTGTAGAGTAATTTCAAATAAGTTGATGCAAAAAAAAATTGTACTAGAAGAAATATTTTGGGATTTTGAAATATATAAAAATACTTTATATCATATATCACAATATGACATATATATGATCTATCATATATGCTACGCACTGCAATTATCAGTGAAATGATAATACTAAGATTTGTGCAGTTCTACTGTTGTATTAAACTTAATTCATCATAATTTATAAGCTTTGATGCATTTCATTTGCATTTGCACAAATGTACAAATTTATGTGGATTGAATCAAAATTAGTAATTTAATAATCTGGGTATATATTTCACATTTGCCAGCAGCAATGAAATAAATATTTCTCAGCTCTATGAGTACAGAAGGGGCAAATGTAAGTAAGGGAATGGTAAGTGAAGAACTATTTGAATTGTAGTAAGCCTAATTTGAAAGCAAGAGATCTTTTTAATTACCCTCAGCTAAAAAAATTATAGGGTTCTATAGAATGTTACAATTTTGGTCCTCAATTTTAGAGAGCGTATGTTTCTTGACTGTTTCTTCTCCCAGAAAGAGAGGTATAGTAATGATATATATGCATATACATTCCCGGGGTGGGCAAGTAAAACTCCAGTGACACAGTCCATTGAAACAAACAACATTTTCCTTAAAATATAAGTTGTTTCTGCAAAATGGTCACCAAAATGTGTACATGGAAGATAATTTTTGTTTAAATGCAGTTTGAACATGTATGAACAAAATATCTATTAAGCCCTGCAAGCAGATGTTCCCTACTCTTTTTTTAAATTTTATTTATTGATTGGAATTCTTAGTTTGGCCTCACCCTGGCAGAATGTGAATTAAGCAACAGCTTATTTATCTGCAATAGGTTCTACAGATTAATGCAGTCTTGCCTTGTGTTTCCTGTACTCCTCCCTTTCAGCTTGTCAGTATTCAGTGCAGGAAGTGTTACAGAAAGTTGTGCTTGAAGTTAAAAACAAAGAAAAGCAAAACAAAACAACAAAAAAAGCAACCCTCTGGCAACTATAAAGAACTAACTGGGATCAAGATTAAAGATAAAAGTGGCAAAAAATGCATAAAACTAGTCTGAACCTTTAGGCACTGTGAAAGATAGAACATGAAATGTTTATATAGATAAGGGAGCCCTAATGAAAGAACAGAGGTTTGATCACCACTGAATTTTATCATGACATTGTCTGGAACAAGAAATGTGGAGCAAGAAATGTGAGAGCCTTTCAGCAGCTGGGTAGTCTTACAGAACTCTCTCCTTTATTAATCAGGAGACAATACACTGGAAAGAGGCAAAAAGGAATTGTGTCACAGGAGCTGGACCAGATATGATAAATTGGATAGAAGTTTGGGAGTGTCTTAGTAGCGATTCAACCAGGGAGAAAGCAGCAAACTCAGGAAACTGATAAAATCATGAAAATAGTTCAACAGTCCAGACTTGTTGAACAAATATAAGTTGGGTAGAAATGCAATGTTTGTTCTTTAAACAGGCAAGGGAGGTAATAGCAAAATAGTGACCCTTTAATGCAAATCAATACCATTGATCACAGTAAAAGCTGTATTAAGAACGTGTAAACTTATGAGAAGCCCGAAGGTTTTATCTTCAAAGTTTGCATTGTATCTTTTGAATAAGAATTTCTTGACACTGTGGTCTTCCATTGACTCCTTGGGAGTTAAAACCAATAGAATTTTGTTGTGACCTATGTCAAATTCTGGGTCATGGCTTTTGGATTCAAGAATCTGCAGGGAATTACCTAAGATATCACCAGAATTCCTGTGTAGCTTTGTAGGACCATGTCCTACAGTTTCACAATTTTTCTAGAAACAGAGGTTGCTGTAAGCCACTTAATGAAGGAGGCATCTTAGTAGTTGGAGCTGTAGTAAATAAGTCATCTAAACATCATAATTATGTTTGTAGCTGAAGAAACCTTTCTATTCTACAGTGATAATGAAATGCAGAAATATGTGTCACTCTATGAACCAAACAGTAATGACAAAACTACTGATTGGGTCATCAAATTGTTTAAAGAAAGCTACTGTTTTTTTTGTTTGTTTTTTTGTTTTTTAATCCTGCATTACATTAAAATCTCATAATTACAGATTGGTATATTACTCTGGTATGTTACAGTCTGCTTGTTTCAAGAAAACTATAACCACAGTATAGCATATTATTCTGAATTTTGGCAAGATATCAATAAAAATATATTAAATATTCAAGGGAAAACATTTAAATGCACATTACACTTTCAAAATAATTATTAGGATTACACATATTCCCCCCAATGTTCAAATGATATGTTTCTATTACAGTTATTATTGTAAGTCTGCAACCTTTTTTTAATGATCTCTAGCTGAAAGGGCAAGCAGTCCTCATAAGACTTCTTGCTTTAGAATGCTACATTTGCTTTCTTTTGTCTGCATTTTGGACAGACTACTAAAGATTTTTTTTTTTCTTAATAAGGCAAATTGAGCTCCTCTAGGCTTTGAATTGAAAGAAAAAAAAAATATGCTCAAGTGTAATCTTAGCTGTATCCACGGAAACCAGTTGCTTCACTGGAGAATATTCTGTATTCCACTCAATAGACTTGTGTACCAGAAAAGAAAACTGGTTTGGACTGAATCATTATCCTCAAGAAAACACAAAGTCTGAGGTTACTGTAAAGGTGTTTGTTGTTAAAAACTATTCAGCCTCACAGTCCCCCATATGTTCACTCTGGATATCTAATCAAGTGTCCTCTGGCCCATCTGGGCTGCACCATTTCATTGTGGGTCTAAAGGTACTAATAAATAGTGGGCCTATGGAATTCCAAATTACAGCATTGAGGCTATTTCCTCTGCCTCTTTACAAGTGTGTCTGGTGGAAACTGCTGGATGAAAGCTCTAATCCTGAGTAACTCATAATTTCATAATATTAATCTTGTTGTTGTTGTTGTTGTTTGTGTGGGTGTTGTCAAGGGTTATGATTCAGCAGAAGAATTCACACATTTCTGCAGAGCCTCAGTATATATTCCTCTTCTGCACATGGAGCAGCAAAAGAAGGCAAGACTATTTTCCATAAATTATTTCCCACTCTGAAAAGCTGAAATACCTTGTTACAAACTGTCTAATATTATTGTCCTCCTTTTTCTGTCTGTGTAAGGAAGGACTTGCAGAGTATAATGATGACTTTTTAAAAGTGTTGGTGTTAAGAGAATGGGAGAGGAGCTGTCTCTGAAGAACTTGCAAGCTCCAGAAGGACTTGCTTGCTGGAGAGAACATTCTGTGCACCAACAGTGTGAGCTGCTGGAGAGGCTGCCCAACAATTAGATAAAATTTGGAACCTCAGAGTAGAGGCAGAAAAAAATTCACCCTCAAATTCCTTCAGAATCTTTGGAATTATCCAGCTTTGCCTGACTTTCCCTGGTATCTTTGTAAAATTAAAAGCAGTTGCATGGACATCACAGAATCACAGAATAGTCTGAGTTGGAAGGGACCCACAAGGATCATCAAGTTCAACTTTTAATGGTTCCTCTTGATTTTATTAAGAGGTAGCATGGAAGAAAAGCAATTAAAATCCTGAATAGTTTATGATGTTGTAAAAATGACAGGCATAGAACAAGTGGGAGGACATTGCAGGATGATTATCCTGTGCATTATGCTAGGAGCATCAGGCCCTTCTTTAATTAGATGGAGGTCCTGGCATAAATGGAAAGTGAGGTTCAGAGTTTTGTGCGGAATGAGGTAAAATCAAAAATTAGGAGCTAAGACATTAAGGATAACTTATGGGTGTTTGTTTTTTAAGTAACAGGAAAAAATAGTCCAGTATTCATTCCTGCTGCTGAAGTGTTACCTAACCTGTATAGCCTGATTGAGACTAAATCTGAGTAAAAATGGATGAAATTCAGTCCTGCTCTGTTTCGTACCTCCAAAATATTATATTGCTATCAACTTAATACCTCGTTTATGCATAGTTATAACAGCAAAGTGCATTTGTATAATGTTATTCCTCTGAATGTACCCTTGAAATGGAGACATCCATCGTTGCACAGCCTGGCCATGCTCTTGTCCTTTGTTTTCAGTCTCTGTGGACGGATCTCAGAGGAGCCCGAAACATTCTAAAGTGTGGCTTTTTGGTGCAGCAGTTCAGAAAGACCTGACTGTGCTGTGAAATGGGATTTCACAACTCCTTGACCAAGTCTGTTAGTGAATGATAGTAAAACTCATAGGCTGCATTTTCAGAGGCTGAATAGGGAATAAGCTCGACTAAAGAAATCTTCCAGTTTCCAGAACTTTGAAAAGTTGAGGTTATACACCCTGTCTCACACCGAGCGTCTTCCAATCAACACTCTCTTCAGACAACACAAATCTTGCCTGTATCTTAATTTCTCTTAATATGTGCTGTTGCTACCATCTAGAATAAAGACTTGGTATGTTCTAACAGACCTCAGGATATTCCTATAGAAAAATTCTAGAGTTTAGAGAATTGAAAATTTTAAAATAATGTACCTCAAAAGGATTTTCAACTAATTTTTCAGAATATTCTCATTTTTTAATTGATCATGTGTTTCAAAAAGGAAATAATTTTGGCATGATTTTCTTTTGATACATTCAGTTTCAACAGATCAATGCCTCTATTTCAGGCCACTATTAATGTTCTTACTCTGATGTAGTTTAACTTCTTAAGGTTTCTGATGTGGCCACATGTGATGTCTATAAAGGATTCCTTCTGAACATTTTGGTGTCCATTCATGTCAAAGAGAAACAGCAGTACCATTTATTTCATCAGAGATTAATATTTACTGAAATCAAGAGAGGTGTTTTTTAAAAAATACATCAAACATTTGACTTCTTTTAAAATTGTATTTGAATTTGTACAGAACCCTTCAACTATGTTATTCCAGTGGCTTTTGTCTTCTCTTTTATTATTAACTAAATACTTTTGGTTAATGCTGCTGTGATTTTTATAATGAGAAATAATTGTTTGATCAGTGTATGAATTAAGTAACTAAAAAGGGCTATTTCTTACAAGAAAATGTACAAAGCACTTAAACTCACAGTACTTTTCATATAGTAATCCAACAATTTAGTCAGAATTCACAGTTATGTGTTCTGATTAATACCTGCAACCAAATAAGTCTCTTAGCTGTGTTATTTCTGTACCTGAGTACTGTGTGACATTTTACATTACCTGGGGAGTTCTTACCACTTAGAAAAGTTTTTTCCAACCAATTAAAAGCCTTTAGGAAAACCCAAACTATAAATTCTTTCAAGTGTCTGTGGCAGGTTTTGCATTAATTACTGGTTTCAGATTGTTTCAATAGTAGAAACTAAGAAACAGCAGCTTCATTTTAAGTATGAATGGATAGATTTGCTGACATAGTAAACCTATAATAGGGAGCAAAGTGAAAACAAATTGTTTTGGTTGCATTTCTCATGTTGCTGAAGGAATGGAATGCACTGTCACAGACTCAGAGGGTGGGTGGGCTCTGGAACAGACTCTCCAGGGCAGTGGTCACAGCCCAGGGCCTGAGAGAGCTCAAGAAGTGTTTGGGAAATGCTCTCAGGCACATGGTGTGGCTCTTGGGGTGTCCTCTGCAGTTGGACTTCATAGTCTTTTTGTGTTCCTTCCAGCTCAGGGGATTCTGTGGTTCTCTGATTTACAGTGCTGACATGGAACATAGGCTGCCAAAGCTGCATTATGCAAGTTTATAGTTATGCAAAATTCACTCTGCAATTCAAGACAGATGATGACCCCTGAGGAAGGGAAGTTTGCACTAAGCAACACCACAGGTTTTCTATAAAATCTGAAATTCAGTTTTTAATATAGAAATAATGTTATTTCAGGCTTTTACTGGTTAGGCATCAGTTTAAGACCAGCAAAACAGGTCTTTCTCTGAGAGTGTGTGGGAGCAATGCTGCTGTTACATCCTGCCCTACAGAATGGATGCAATCTGTGACAATACTTGCTCCTTGTGCCTTTCCTTCTGTGGCATTGAGCCAGCACAGGATTGGCAGGAGGGAGAAACACAAAAGGAAACCAAGTTTTACTATACAAGGGTGAGTAATGCTTTATTACCTCACCCCTGAGTCCAGGAGTGATGTGTTCTCTCTTTATAGGAGACATGTGAAATGCTTAGAGAAATGAAAAGAGGAATTGTGTAGAGATTGAGGGGAGCAGAGGCAGCAGCTCTGGTGATTCAGCCAGATACCTGCCAGTGCTGCAGAACAGAGCCAAGCTGCAGGTGGCATTGCATGCTGGAGCAGCCAGCACTGCATCTCCAGTGGAAGGGAAGATGCCTTAAACATCAAAGTTAAGAATAACTGCAAAGTACTGAAGCTGTTGCACTTGGAGGTAGCTCTCTGTGTTCAATTCACACGTTTCTAACAACGTATCTTGGGCCACTAATGATTGTAGTTAGACCAGGATAGTCTAGAGACACTTTTGTATTTTAAGAACGAACATGAGAAATGGTTCCAAGTATGAGTTTACTTGCTGAAGTATGTTGTCATGGAAATTCCTTGCTGTGAGCTTGTTTTATAAAATCTGTGTGGTTCACGTGGGGAAACAGTTCCAAAACCAGTGCAGCATTCAGCCTCTGTTCCTTAGATGGCCTGGGGTTGTGGTGAGGAGGGAAGGACAAGAAGAAGAGCCAACCTGCAGTGATGCTTCTATCACACCCAAGTGTGGTCTGTGCTGGCAGGGTCGAGTTTCCCCACATTCATGCCACATTCATGGCATGGGATGTGACCTTAAAAGAAATTCTCTTCAGCTGCAGATGCTTCTTCAGCACATAATATAGGACAGTGGTTTTTTTTAGTGGGGTGATGAAGTGACCTCTGCAACTTTTTACACTGATTGTCATCCCCACTGCTCCAGCACTTTACCTGAATGTACCAATTGATCTGTGATTATCCAATGTGGAAGAGCTTTTCATTTTCAAGATTAGTAAACTTGGCCTTTAAGAGAAAAGAAGGAAAAAAAAAAAAAAAAGCTTAAATATTTCTGAAACAGACATTAGTGATGGTAGAAAGAAAATTGTTACTACTTTTTGGCTGGCATCAATTTAATGTGTATTGATTGCAGTGTACTTTTTTTCTGTTGAGATATCATAAAAAGTTTTACTTAAGTCTTTCCCTTTTAAATCATGATAGAGGCTTAACAATAGCACTGAACTCTCTAAGTCTTGGTGATAGATATTCTCAGGGCTGGAAGTACAAAGTAAGTTCCTTGATATGGTGGGTAGGGAAAGAAGAAGTTTTTATGACTTCATTTAACTGAGTTTCATAAAAGAATATATCTCACCATAAAACAGAACATGTCATGCTCAAACACACTTAACTCTGCAGCTTTCAGGTGTTTTAGGGTTTTTTTTTTGTCTTGTTTTTGGGAGAGTTCAGAGGGCTTATTGAGAAAAATGGATTTCTCCTCACTGCTGCTAGGCTTGGTCGAGGCAAGCTGCTGTCTGACAGTCAGTCAGTCCTCCTGTTACATTCTCTGCAAGTCTCATGTTTATTTATTTATTTTATTTGGTAAATTATCTGAAAGAACTTGCCCAGGTTCAGGTCAATAAAAATGTTTTTGATATGGAAGTAAATGGACATTTAAATGAAGTTTTTAAAGGCTAAACTATCCTTCATGTCACTTAAATTGCCTCCCTCAAAGGCAATTGGGGAATGAGAAACATGCCTTTCCTTATGTTACCATACTTGTGCATTCAGAAATGTTCAGTTTAACTTCAAGGTTTGTTCAGAACTTTATGTGTGAATGTGGAAGTTACTATTAAAGTTCTGAATTCCCACTCCCAAGGAAGAATTATTGAGCACAATGAAGGATGTGTACTTAAATTATACCCTGAAATATTGAATGAGCCTGAGAGAGAAGTTAAATTTATTTTTTAATGCCATTTCTAAAAACGCTCTCTGTTTATCATGAGTCATTTTCTGGTAAGCCCTAAAGTATGGATATTATACTTTAATATCATTTTCCGTAACATTAAATTTGCAATGGAGAAAGGCAGTAGGTCTGATTCATCATTTCATTACACTGCTCGCATTTCTTTGACTTCAGCAGGGTAAATTGGAGTAAGATAAAGGACAATCTGGTTTACCCTTCTTTTTACAATTTTTCTGATTAACTTTTTCCTTTTTTTATTCCTGAATTTCTTATGTTCTAATCTGAATGAAATCATCAGCGAACCAGTTTAAAATATAGAGGCTTTTTACCATGTTGGAAGTGCCCCAAATAATCTGGATTCAACAGAAGCGAACTGCAACTGAAGAGCTTCTGCTACAGCTTTAGAAATTATTTAAAGGAATATGGTTTGGTAATACCTTAGTTGTGACTCAGGAATCACTGAATACTTAGATGAGTGAAAGAAAGCTCAGAGAGACATCAACACAAAGATAAAAACATATTTACCCATTGTTGCCCAATTACTTTCTCAGACTGCTGTTATTCTTTGAATGCCTGTGTTAAGCGTATTTTGGGTGATGATTCTAGGGCCACCCTCCTTACACATGAATTGCTGATATTCAGGGACCAATGTCAGCACTACAGCCCATCCAAATGCTAAACACACCCATTTTCTGTGCTCTTTGTAATCCTGCTTCAGCAATAGCTGATGGCTAAAACTGAGTATATATACTAAAGATCTGAAGTAACTATTTTAGACTACAGAAGAAATGAAGTGATCTAAAGCAATCAACCAAAGAGACCAACACTCCTTGCTATCTGTTTCTTCCTTGTTATCCCTTGACTCTGGTTGGAAAAGCTTATAATATGTCCAGTTTTTAGTCTTGAAGTGTATTGAGATCAACAAGAGTCCTGGATTGCTGCCAGACTTGTAACTCTTCATCTTTGTTTCTTGGTTTCCAGAGCAGAATCCAAACCCAGCTCAGTTTCTGTCAATGCATGGAAACATCACAAAACTCAGAGCTGCAATTTCTACACAGGAAATAGGGAGCTGCCTTCCCCCAAGGATGTACTCCTCAGTCTTGCCCTTAGGAACTTAAGCACAGTGGATTCAATGTATTCCCCATTCTGAAGCTCTTCCTGTCAACAAAGTGTGCTGAGTAGGATTATTCCCATTCTTTCCCCTTCAGAAAGGGGCGGAAGATTCAGACATTATCAAACGGGGGAAAAAAACAAACAAAATAAAACTCACAAGAGAAGTCTCAATAAGGATCCTATACTTTAAAATTATTTCTGTTTCCAGGCAAGAACAATTGTGCTCTGGCTCTGGCTGACTGCCTTTAATAAGTGGAGAGACTCCAGTCCATCCCACAGTCCCTTGTACGAGCAGCAATACAGTAACATTGCAGGAAAGACATAAAGCTGTAGATGGTTATTAAATGTGGAGTTCATATTAAAGCTGGAGCTCATAAATTACACAAAAGCTCCCCAGATTATCACAGCTCGATCCTCAAAGCATAATATGAACCAAAGTGTCATGGCAATTCATACTTTCCTGCAACTTGGAATCCAAATTACTCTCTAAGTAAAGCATAAACAAAGACTACAGAAAGCACAACTCGAATTCTTACCGTAGCAGAGTCTCACTCGGAGTGAAGGCTTTTAAAAAGAGCATTTTTGTTATCTAAAAATAAATAAACAAAAAGTAAAAACAGTCTCAAGAAAACTAGCCAAAACTCAAGAGTGTTCTCAGAAAAACAAAACATTCTTGGTATCCTTGGTCCAGTGATGACTACAGGAATAATTCCTTCCCATTGTTCTCACCCACCTGGCTTCCTTTTCAGCAAAGCAGTGAGAGCTGAGGACGGGATGACGAGAGGAGGTCCTGGTTATACCCCTTGTATTTATTGGATATGGTGCATTTGCACAGAGTATCACGATTTTATGCATGCTGCCTCAAGTGCAGCAGTGAGAAAGACCTGCTTCACTGAAAACTAGCACTCTAAAGGTTATTTGGCGAGGACACCAAGAGTAATGATGGAAATGTTTTCTATATTTCTATTCCAGGACATTGGAGAAGATGCTGCAGGCCCAGCAGAAGTGCATGGCCTTCGAGCTTGTGTGGTCTGTGGTGTTTCATTGTGGTTTGCTGGGTGACATAGTTGACTGCTGGTGTCACATTTTTCTAAATTTAGGGTCTTTTACAGATTCTTGGTATTTCAGTCAAGTACTCTTTGTTGAGCTTCTGGGATAGTTTTTGGTATGAACTTTTTTCACTGTAGACAGTGTGTTCCTTTATAAATATCTGCACATGAACACATTCAATGAGTGCCTTGAAGCTGTTCTGTGTATTGATGTACAGATCTTTCTTATGAAAGAATAGTGGAGACATTTAGTTATAGGCAATAAATAAGAGATCTGTAAGATTCAAGACTGACGTTGATGTATATTCTTAGTGGTCGATCAAAACTTTTAAACCAGCCAAGATACTGGTACAGGAGTCTTAGTGCTTGAGAGTACTGATGGATAACTCTCTTCTTCCTTGAGAGATGATACATATATACAAATATTTTAGACTCTAACACTCAAATATTCCAAGTTCCATATAAAAGAAAATGCTATACAATATTAGCTGCCATCATTTCTGTGTAAAGATCACAGATTTTCTGCTTTGCAGAAACTACCAAATTTCTTTTCAGGCTTCTAAAGGCAGAAACTATTTTTATTTAGAAAGACAACTTAATGGAGTCAAGCTTCTGTTCATGTGTGCTTGTCTCCTGGGAAGGATTTGCTCTTTGGAAGCGGAAATGGTTATTGTAGGACAGGAGCTGCTAAGCACTGCATGCCACATGCATTTTTATCGGCTGGTCAGGCATCCCACATTGTAGTTTTTCCCTTTTCTCTCATAATAGAAGATTAAGTAGTTAAAACTTTTTTTATGGGAGCAGCTGAAGCCATAAATTGTGCCTGATGAATAGACTAGTAATACAGGGAATATATTAGAGGGGGAAAATTAATGCACCAAGGTCAAATGATGTGGATAAAGATGCAAGGAAAAACCAGAATAGATGGAACATAAGGATTTCTTGATCTTATTTCTCCCCTTAGTCTGCGAGATTAAGGATCACTTTGTCTCATCTGTTTGGTGAAAGAGAAGGCTGGGTTTTGTGTGGTGGATGTGATTATGCTGGCTATTTCTGGGGCTGTGTTCAAAGCTGTTAACTCACTACTCTGTATTGCAGGCAGTTCTCTAGAAACCACTCGGACAGGACAGTGTTTTATGCCAAACAGTCACTCAACAAGCAAAGCAAGCACTCACTGCATGCCTGTGCACGATTATTCAAGCACTCAAATAAACTAAGTCTTAAGAGTCGATTTGGAACCCAAATATACATCCCAAGCATTGAATACTATGAATGTATGACATGGCTGAAATCACCCAACACAGCAAATAGTCAAATGTTACCCACAGTACAGCCTTGTCAGAGCCTTCTGAGGCTTGGTCATTACCCAGCAATGACTGTGACTTTATGAGAGGAGCAACACGGTGAATTAAATGAATCTTAAGTACCTTAATTTTATTGCAATCCTCAACTATTTTTTTTATTACTAAATTCAGCCCAATAATCAATCCTACAACAAGACATGTGTGCCTCTACCATTCAAGAAGTGAACCAAAGAAAGAAATAAATCGGTATGTTGTGCTTTCCCATCAGAATTATCCATAACAAAAAGCTTTTTGAAAGGTATCTGAGAGGCATCAGCAGAATATCTAATTGCAGGTTAAATTTAGGTAAACTAATTACCACGTGTTCACAACCAGCCACACTTTTATTTTCTTTCTTCTTCCCTTAATATTTTTGGTCTTTCTTCTGTTGCTATTATTTTAGATCCCAAATTCTCTTTCCTATTAGATAAAAATTAAGCTTTTAAAGAAGATATTTCCATCTGGTATCCTTTCTGCAGCATGCTGTTTAAAGAAATTTTTTTAAAAAATAAAGGAGGAAAACAGGACTAAAAATATAGTTGAAAAGAGGGTGGTAGGAATATTTTTGCTGTTCTGCATGAATAGGAGATGAAATTTCACTAGAGCCTTCAGATTTTTAAAACACGGTTCCCAGTTCTTTTAAAGGTTTCCACATATAACCTGAAATCTATAGGTAAACCAAGCTTTCCTGGTAGACACACATTTTCATTTGATCCACGAGAATTTTCTAATATTAATTTTGCATGTAACTAATTATAATAGTAGCCTAAAGTAGGGGTCTGATTCACCGGTAATTATTTAAGGTTTGTAATTTTTGGTTGTATATTGGAGGTCCTTAAAATTTAATTTTCTCCTTCTCATTTCAGTTAATGTTAAATCAGACTCCAACTGAAAATTTGCCTGGATTTTTAGGGAAAACTTCCACATATCACCTGGAGGTCAGCAAATAGTGAAACTCTTTACCCAGGCTTGATTGATTCAACATGTGCCCACTAGTTGCTATTTAAGCTCATTCTGCTGTGCTGATGAAT
This sequence comes from Anabacerthia variegaticeps, assembly GCA_035583185.1. Classification (NCBI taxonomy): domain Eukaryota; kingdom Metazoa; phylum Chordata; class Aves; order Passeriformes; family Furnariidae; genus Anabacerthia; species Anabacerthia variegaticeps. The sequence goes on along the minus strand of JAWWEW010000146.1, from coordinate 3,919,407 downwards.
TAACAAACCATAGGATTTACAGTTACCCTAATTTTCTTCCCTTAGAAATTTAATTTCCTGCCACTGAATATGTGCTGATACACCCACTGGGTTTTTTTTCCAAAGATGGGGATAGCAGCCAACTGCTCTTACTGTATTAATTCATGACCGTGCTTTCCATCAGTCAGCATTCACATCTAGTTCTTTATTGCTATCACATATACAATTTTTACTGAAAATACCTGTCCATTGACAAATGCAACAAATTAATATTTCTGGTATTCTTGCAGACCTGAAATGTCACTCACTTGAGTGCAGGCAACATGACAGTGTATGGTACATTCACCACTGAACTACATAAGAACACTCATTTTTTCCCCCAGTCACATTATATGAACTTTAAAAAGTGACATAAGTATATCAAACAAGAACTTTACTAGAGCAGTTAAAATGTCCTTAAGTGATTTTAAACATGTGTTTTTTTATTTCCTTTTCTGCCTACAGAGTAATATATGTTTTTTTGTTGGAGCAAAAAATTAGATTTTAAACATTAGTTCATTTTAGATGTGTTTACAAGTGGGTGTGGAAGAGTCTCAAGTGTCTGGCTTTCAATTCTAATTTACAAATTTAGGTGATTATGAGCCTCTCTTTCAAACCTGTACTTCCTCTGACTTTAAATAGGATTTTTCTTTCAAAACCACCCCATTAAAACTATTGATGCAATTTCCCTGTATCCGTGCTCAGCACAGCAAAGTTTGCTAAACAGCAATGAGATTAATGCTGGTACTTGATTCTTGCAACATTTAGTATGCAAAACACTGGGTTTTGCTCCAAACTTGAGGAAGTCAGCATGGGGGACTGAAACACCTACCTAAGTCCTACAAATGCTGATGGATGCTTGGCATGCTGCAAGTCGCAGTGTAAACACCATCCTCCTGGCAATGTTCTTTAACAGGTGCTGAACATCTGCACCTTTTAGAAACCTCTTCAGAGCTGTGGGTGCTCAGAGACAGCTTTAAAATGAAGCTGTTAATCTCTCATTTTGCACCTAGTTTTTCCCAGGCTTGGAGGTACCCTGCTTGAGAGGAGTATTAGAAAAGCAACAGGAGAGACATGAGAAGCATGAAAAGTTGTCGCTGTTCAAATTAGGAGCCTTAAGTGGAAGTACCCTTATATGAGAAATGAGGGACGGAACACTGACAGTTTAATCACTTGCTGGAATCTTTATGTTTGGATATTTGGGGCTTTTTAAGAGAGCTTTTCAGGCAATTAGAGAAGTTGACAGCTAAAATATCTCAAAAATTAATTCTTTGAAAAAATGTCACTGGGCTCTGATGCAGGATCACCTAGCAGGTCTCGTAAACCCCCCAATATGTTACCTTGGTTATATTTCCAGCAGCTTTGTGTTTAGTCTGTTTTATAAATTTTGTTTTTGAATGTCCATTGTCATGAGGATAGGTTTTCTCCCTTAGAGTTCTTTCCTGATGAGAGCATTCAAGTAGAAGAGTGAAGATTTTTGTTAGAAATAATTATGCTGCTCTTTAAAATGATACTTGCTTTTTAAATAGTCTAGAGATGAAAAATGAAATATGTTCTTTATTTTATCAGAATACATTCACCTGTTCAATAGGAAATAGCATGTAGCAAGGTGCTATATTCAACTCACAAAGCCATCAATATCTCTACCAGCAACATAATCTGAAAAGTAATTTCCTTATTGGCACATTTAGCACTCCCAATTTTATGCATCTCTCTGTCAAGGCTGATTGGAATCAAACCAGTCGAACAGGCAAATTTACTAATTCTAACAAACAACATGCTCTGGTTGCTCAGTTATCCGAACGGTGCCCTCACTGAGCCCACTGCAAGGTGGATCAATGCAATTATCATCCCCTGACATATGGCGAGGAGCTATGAGTGTTTTCACATGAGTTAAATTGAATGGGACACAAATCATTGACTTATGTCAAGGAAACCAGAGTCAGCACCTGAAATACAGCAAATTTCAGAGGGGGTGACAGGCAGGGAGCGAGGGAGACAGAGCTGCATGTTGTTGATACTGTTGTGAACAAAAGTCCCTCAACCCCCAGAGCAGCTCAATATTTGCTCTCTCACCTGGCCAAGGGGAGGTGCAGTGTGAGGTGCTTCCTGCATGTCTTCCTTATTTATTGCCTACTCATCTGCATATTCTTTCCAGAGGGTAAATGCCCTTATTCCTTTTAACAGGTAAGTTTGGTTAAATGTAATCAGGAGTGCTATGACTGCTGCTGGCAATCCATCTGGAAAAATAGCAAGGATTTCAATAGTCAAAATGCTTTCCACTCTCTTGCCAGCCTCAGCAATGAAGGTAACAGTTTAAAAAATTGGGAAAATGCCACTTTCACTTTTATTTCCTTTTTAATCCAAACGTGAAATGTCATTTAATGACCAAATTAATAGTGACTTAGTTTAATTTGAATACTGGGAATTTATTACAGCTCATTAAGTCCATATTTGTAGATGAAAAGGAAGTGTGGCTCAATGTGTTTAGTTCAGCCTATTTGGTACATAAAGAGATAGTTGCACCATCTAAATTCAAGAGCTTGGGGTGCCTAAACCAGAAACTAATCTCCTTAAGCTTCCAATGAAATTCATGACAAGATTTCTCCAGAGGGCAATTCAGAGTGAGAATTTAACTGAGGTGCTTTGCATTGGACTCCTCCAGAGAACAGCCACCTTCTACTTTGAGGTAGACAGTGTGTGACCAGCCTTCTAACTCAGGCACTTTAGTCAGGGGAAGGAAAGGGCATGTGATTGTCTCCTACAGCTCCATGGAGACTTGGTATGGGACAAACATTTTCTTGCTAAATACCAATTTCTTTGTAAAACACAAGTTTTCCTGTCTTGAAATGGTTCAAGGATATGAGTAATATTAAAAAAAAATTAAAAATAAAAGTAGTAATTCTGCAGCTAGGTTGAGTGTAGGGAAGTACAATTTCCTTGTGAGTGGTGGTTATGTTTTTTATAATCAGAATATTTTAATGTTATTTCATGTTCACTATACTTTTAGAAAATACGAATTGAATAGGCAAGGAAGGTGCAAAGGTTAAATATTTGCAAGAAAGAAATGCAACAGTGGTATATAGATATATTTTTATGTTTCATTAAAGGTGTCTGTCACCTTGTTTTAGCAAGTATTTGAAATAGTTTTGCGAGACGCCTTGAGTGTTATAGATCTGTTCAGATACACAGTTGCTGAATTTCATATGATGTGTTATTTAATTTTTGTTAGACTTCATATCAATAGGTAGTTTAATCAAATCCTGCAAGCCTTTTGGTTTGACCAATATGCTCTTAATGTAAACTGTCAGATGTTTTGAGACAGGCACTGAAATAGGGGAGTTGCCATATGCAGAGCACACAGTGAAAGGTGCAAATAAGTCTGATCCAGGTTTTGAGCAGCTGGAATTAGTTTACTGTGAAGGAGAGAAACTCTGAGTAAAGATCAGGGGTTCATTTCTTAACTTTTAGCCTGGCAGGACCCCCTGGCTACTTTCTGCCAGTCCAGTTTTTCAGGAAAAATGGAAAACAACAACAAAAAACCGCTGCTTAAGGATTCACTTTAGTGCTTTTTGAGTTTTCTCCTTTTTGTTTCGTTTGTGGTTGTCAAAGCCACCTTATTCTTTCAATTACCCCAGGCCTGGGCACTCTCTTTCCATAGACCATTTCCTTCTAAATGCCTTTTGGCTTTTACTCAAGTCTCCATCCATCACAGCCTCCTTTTGAAAGCTTTAAAGAGAGCAGCTCTGTCAAAAAGTCTGGAGAAACAAGACAGCTTTCAGGCCTTTCATATATTGACTGGCCAAGCAAAGAGTGGAGAAAGATGAAGCAAAAAATGAAACAAAATCCCACAAAACAAAAAGGAAAATGATGTCCCTGTCATAGCAGGAAGGTTGGAACTACATGATCTCTAGGGTCCCTTCCAGCTTGAACCATTGTGTGACTCTATGAAACAGACTTATGGGAGTACAATGAGTTAATATTCAGTAGAAAATGACAAATACTCAACAGCCATTCTAATCCACTCTGTCCTTCAGCTGACAACAAAAAGATTGCTCAAGCCCATTTTTTGCTTCCATTTCTTGATTTGTTTCAAAAGTCATTGTGACCTAGAAAAGAAAGTGCCTCAAAGCCTGCAGCCTCTAAGTGAAGCTCTAAGTTAAAGGTTAAAAGTATTATTATTCAGAATTTTCAGAATATTCAGAATATTTCTCTGGCTTCTGAATCTGTACACACACATGCACACAAACCCCCCAAAAACCCCCAAAACCCCAGTAGAAATATTAGACTCAGGTTATAACATTTTTCATTGCTCAAAGTGGAAGAGCCTTTCCTGAGTTTAAGCTGTTGTACATAATTTTACCAGTAAGAGGAAGGGTTAAATGGAGTTTGGATATTGCTGTGTTGGCACAGCAGTCACTGGAGCACAATTAACTCTCAGCCAGCTAATCTTTGAAGAGCAGATTCTTCTTGCCTTCTTATATATAAGAAGTTGTTACCTAAGCATGACTGTATGATTAATTTATTTCAAGACTTATATCATACTTAAATGGCTTCTAAAGTAACAAGGCAACTAAAATATCGAGTAGCATCATATTAATATTCAAAATTCATATGTTGTATCAGATAATTATTATTAAGAGACTTTGTGTTCAAATTCGAATGCTTCCAAAAGTGACTTTAGTAAAGCTTATAAAACATTAAGTATTGGAAGAACATAAAATGTATTCAGATCAAACCCAAACAAGAATTAGAAATGGCTGATACTCTGATTTGGAAAGAACTGAATTGCAGAGTATTTAAGCAGTATGGGAATCCCACACTAGATATTCCATATACTGACTTCCTTGCTGCATCTTTTCTACTCTCTTCCTAAGGAAAATAAATTCCAGGGCTTGTGAATCTCTTTTAAACTGAGTAAAGGAGAATAGAGATGTGTGCAAACTTGATAATGTCATGCACAGCTTATCTTCCTTTATTTTGGTTGATCATTATGGATGAAGATGTTTTAACATCTGGTACAGAGTTTTGCAGTTAAATATCAACCAAACCGTGATGCCTGCGTTAAAGAAATTCCAGTCTATTTATATGTAAATACTGTTTGGGGATTTTTGTTCAGTTCTGTGGAGGAGTTTGTCAGTACCATGCAGAACATGTAAACCTGGTTAGCAAGTTGCTTGCAATTGTATATAATTAAACCTTGGATTTATGGAAAGGTTAATGCACCATAAAGCTCATGGTAACCACACAGCAAGACACTGAAGGTTAAATTCTGCCCTTAATTTCCTTTTGTAGCCTCCCCAAAGCCATTCACGTTTTAAATGGCAGAAAGTTGCTAAGACTTTAAGTATCTGACTTCAGAGTTGTGTAGAGGTATTGTAAGGACAGTGAGAGGAAAAACAATTGGTCCAGGGAGCATTCAGATAAAACCAAGTCTTATCGCTTCTCTTGTACCGAGAAAAACAATTTAACAATCGTGAAGCTTCTCTTCCCTCAAGGATCTTGGCTGCTCACTCCAGTCCTGCCCTCGGTGCTGTTCTGCTGTCCGTTTATTCTCTCCAGCACCTCTTAAAAATAGGTGAACAAGGACCAGGAAGGAGCACGTGCTGAGAACATGAACCTTTGCTAGAAATTTTGGCTGAAAAAGGGAAGAGAGAGAGTTGAGGAACTCAGAGCGCGGGAATGCTCTTGCAGCCTTCCCTTCCACTCATACATAGCTGCATCTCACCCAGATGGGAATAGAAAGCAGATTAATGTACAGAGCCTATCCTAGCAATTTTTCTTTTTAAGAGGCTGGTTCACCACGGGCAAAATATCCTTTTTTTCTTCCCAAGTATTCTTATCTTTAGTCTTATTTATTTTTGCAGCATACTGGCTTGTCGCTTATATGAGAAGCATTCATTTTTTCCATAAAATCAGTCTTTGCAGTATGTTTAATCTCTGTTACTTTATTAAGTGAGCTATTTTTAAGGAATTACATTAAAAACCAAAGTCAAGAATTATTTGCAGACCCATACTTAAGCAAGTAGCTACAGCAGGATTAAGCAAATCCATGGATACTACAAAGCAAGTCCTGCAGCTATGAAACCATATGTGGTATCATATCATTTCACCCGTGTGGAAGAGCCTGAGTCTGCTCCCAAACTGGGCATGGCGAGCAAACTTGTATTGATTAAGTGCCTGCCAAGCCACTGAGGGCTGCATTAACTTAATCAACACAAGTAGCAGGAATCCTGATTTCTGAAAGCAGTAGGAATGTTTGCTCCAATAGGTATGAAGATGTATAATACTAACTATATTGTAAATGACATAGATTGGAAATAATGAAATTTAACACAGATATTTTATTCCCTATATTGTTCTCTGAATAAAGCTGTAGTGTGCAAAGCAGTCATCTAGGTGAAAAGGAGACAGGAAAGCAGCAATAAAACAGGATAGGGGATATAAAAACAGGAAACAGGTAGTAAATACAAGTTACTATTTAAAAGGCTCATGCAATTACTGAAAGGAAGTGAAAATAGAACAGGAATATCAATAGCGAATAAAGTAAAAAGGAAGGGTTTTCAAAATAGTGTTTGGGTTAAAAATAGCTTTGCAAAACCAGGGTAAGAAATAATAGTTATGTCAGGATTTGAAATCAAGCTCTTTCCAGCCCTGGTGAAATGGAAAGGTTGTCAGCTCTAGCTGGGGATGATAAGAAGAAACATTTACTAAAAATGCAGTATGTAATCCTCTAGCCTAGGTGACATAAGTTCTGGAGGCATAGGAGAACTAACTGTGTTGTCCTGAACCATAACTGACATCAACGTTAACAAGCAAACAAGGGCTGCACAACAGATTGAGGTTATAAAATTGCCCCAGTAATAAGTTAGTAAGTTATGAAGTTAGAAATCATGACTTGGGAGTTATACATGAGCTGGATTGATATTGATTCTGAGTAAAATAAAGAAAAAGTTGAGTTAGGACTTTAAAGACAGCTAATTAGTACAATTCAGATTCTTATATTACTTGTCTGGTTTTGTGGAATTTCTCTTTCCAAACTCCCTGTGTTGTTCCATTCTGACAGGCCAGCAGACTTGGTCAGAACAGTCAGTCAGTATTATGAGGTCTGGATTTTTCCAGCTTTTTTGTGATTGCAATCTGTCATTAAATGGAATAACAGGGTCTTTTGCAGGATTAAATTAAAAGTGATTCCCTAATAGAAAACAATTTTAAGTTGCTAATGAGCAGAAAAGAAAGTACTGGCCTGTTATTGAGTAATTAATATTTGCTGGAGACATATAGAGAATATGTGGAGTTTGCAAATGGCACAATATTTCTGTGGTAAGAAATGTATGAGAATGATGGGACCCTAACACAGATCAAGGGCTGGGTTCACTTGATGACCTGATTGAAGAGGCTGCTCAATAGCAAGCATGTAAGTGCAGCATATTCACTGTGTCAACCCATCCTTCCTCAGGGCAGAAGTTACAACTCCATTAATCTTCCTCCTCTCTTCCAGTACATGTGGTCTTAAGAATGACCTGGAGCACTTAATTAAATGGTCACAATTGAATACTGATATGCATAATGATATACATTTCAAAACGGAGACCACACAGTGTGCTTGCAAAGTTGGAGTTCTTGTGCAGAAATGCAGGAAGTTAAAAAGGGGTTTAATGCTCATTATGAATATACATTTGAAATTCACTTCAGCATTAACTGGAGAAATATACCCCAAGAATGAACAATCTAAAAAAATAATAAATTGGAAATGTATGTAATATTTCACTGTTTTTCCTGGCTGTGCTAAAAGCACCACAATTCAAAAGGAATATTAAAATATTCAAGTGGGAATAAAGGAAACTCCCCAAATATATCCAGAATTTGGAATATCCAGTTTTACATTGCAAAGAGAGGCCTTTTCCAAGAGGAATCTGTGAAAATACTTTCTCTCTTTGGAAGTGCTTATGGATGGATGCACTTGAATCGTGCAAGGCATGATGCTCCTTCTCTCCAAAGACTGTTAACTGAGGTTGGAGACATTCCTTGCCTAATTAGGACAGCATTTCCCAACAGTCTGACAGATGATGCAAAGATACAACTTCTTATCCTTCCAAATGTTTGATGTGAGTTGGAACAGCTTTCTGAGATGTGCATGATTTAATTCAGGTTTTCAGAAGGAATCTTCAACCTGTGTGTACTGAGGAATCATCCTGAATCTTTGCATCTTCCTGAGGCATTTCATGACACTTTTTTTTGCATTAAATACTCTAATTGCACTTCGTTTTACAAAAACATAATATGTAGTAGCCTCATTTAGTCACCTGACCAATCAGAAATTAATACTTATTTCACCTTCTATAGGAATATTACTTTACCATGACTTCATAGATTCTTTTCTCCTTTCTGAAACCTCAGTTTTTTCCCAAATGAAGATAGGAAGGTAAACTATGGGTGCTGTAGGGAGATATTAGAATTACTGCTTGTCTTGTTTAATATATTTTTCCATCCTGCTCGGGTTAGAAAAATACTTTCTTCAGCTTTTTCTTTGATGTGATAAATGTCTAAAGCTCCTTAAGCCCTTGGTTTTCCAATTTTTGTATTACTCTTTACTTCTTCAGTGTTTGGTAGAGTTCACCACACCCGGATCAAGAAATTTCCTGTCATCAGGGGTGTATTGGATATCAGGGTGGATACCAGCTTACATATTTTAAAAAGGAGTTAATTATCTTCCGATAATTGGTGGTGCAATAAATTGATATTTTAGAGTTGTACTCCACTCCTTACCTTCTGGTGGCTAAAACCAGGTGAACTGGATGCCACCTACTGTGATATAAAAGCCTAATAATGTATTTTTTTTCCTATTTGAAATAATGCTAACTTGACATTTGGCTACAGACAGGTGATACATAGCTTGATTTTATTTATTTAGAGGATCTGATTTGCTTTTCAGGCATTGCAGAGTTACCATAGACGTATCATTATATTCGGAATTGCCACCTAATTTGGGCCACATGGAGAACATAACCATTACAGGGGCTCTGTAGTTATTAATGGGAAAATGGAAATGGCTTCGTTGAGCAGCATCATTACTCATAAATGCTTCCTTTGTGTTATTCACTGTATTTCTCTCATAGAATGAATAACAGTTAAGATCAAAACAATTATGCCAAATGTTGAAAATAATTGTATAATATCCATACTCAGACAAAAGATTTATAATAGATAATAAGAACATGATCAAAATACAATTACACATGCAATTTGTTTTCGTGTACATGGTATTGTGTGATAAAAATGCTTTAATTCAAGCCTTCTTTCTTGTGGTTTTTGCTTTGTTGGGTTTTTTATAATGTCCACTACTGTAAGGATAAACCAGATTAACAAAATGACATTTATGAGCTGCAGTCCACCTTTCGGTGGGAAATATTTCATCCCCATAATAAGTGAAACATGAAGAGTGATGTGTCTGCTGCTATAATGTGGAAGATCTAACCCTCAGGTTTGCCTAATACTTTTCATTCTTTGGGGTTTTATTATAAGATATTCATACTGTGGAAACAATCCATCATTAATAGGAAATTCCCCTGCCAGATCTGTCATCTTGAGGTACTGGGTGAGAAATTGCAGAAAAGAGAGAGTCTAAACCATGGACAGTTGGGATTAAGGACTTGGATATTTGTTTCCTGTCTTTCATTATATATGGAATGATCCGCAAATGAATGCTTAAAAATACCATGATTCCAAGAAGGAGTTCATTATGGGATATAATTCTATAGCACATGCAGCATTGACTCCTTAATTTGGAGTTCTTTGGCACAGATTTCCAAGTGGAATTAAAGAGGGTAGCAGAAGTTTAATATTCGGATCCCATACTAAGCATGATCTGAGTCATCTATAGAAACAAACAAACACCTTAGAGAGAACGATGTCTATTATTCTCAAGATTAATTTTCTCTTTTGATGCACAAAATTATGAGTGTTTGGGGATGGAGAGGAGGAAGGGTTATCCATTAACTGATGTTTACACAATTTCTATTTTCTGACTAACCTGTGCCACCAGGTTCCTCATTAAAAACTGGAAAATTTTCTAGCATTTATTTTAGAATATTAAAAAGAAAAAAATAAATTATGTAATCTGATATAAGGATGCATATAAAAATCTGTATTTCAGAAGGGATTAATGTTAGTTTTAGAATCACAGTTTGTTTTCCTGGCAGTGCTGTCATTTCTGTGAGCAGTTGGAGTATGATGTCAAACTTCTGTGCAAGAAGTAGCACCATTATATGGCAAATCCCTGTGCTTTCCAAAGCATGATGATTTTGCTGCACCTCTCTAATCCTTATCCCTTAACCTCTCTTCTGAATTTTTGTACTATCCATTCACTGCCTCCTTTCCCCTGGGATGTCACAAACAGGGGATAAACTGTGAGTGTGTAACCATGCGCCAGTTTTCATGCACAGTAAAGGTACAGGTTGGGTATGCACTTGAGCTTTTCCATTTCTTTACAGCACCCTCCTGCTATCAAAGTTAAAATAGCTGTACTCTCCCAACCCCAAGCAGCAACTTCCTGTGAAAAAAGTAACTACCAGGAAGGAAGAACTAACTTAGTGGATGGTAGAGGAACCTCGATGGTGCTAAACTTTAATGGAGGATGAGCTGCCTCTATTTTTCCACGCTGAGATTCCTACCTATTTTGTCTGCTCAGACTGACAGGTTTGAAAATGAATGATTTTTCCTCAGTCATGATGGATACCATTTCTAGACATATTGTAGCATAATGGACAAATAACTTGTCTTAAATACTTGTCATATAATTTGAAGGAATAAAAATTGCACCCAAGACAGACATTTCTATCTATATCCTCTGGGAATAATGAGACCTTAGAGCAGAGTCTAAGGCTAAGAGTTGGTTCAAAACACGATGATGTGATGTGTCCTTATCTTCCTTTACAGATAAGACAGGCAGACTGTTTCTTGCACAGAAAATCAAAGAGCAGGCTGTAAAATCATCGGAAATGAAAACCAACAACTGAAATCTCTCCTTACCTTTGAAAAAATATTTCTTCCAGAAATTCTTTTTTATTTTCCTCTTCTTAATGCTTGGTGAGACCCACTTACCTAAACTGTAGTGACCATAGCTGAGTGCCAAATGGCTCATGTGAACATAAGCACAAGAGGTCAGGTGGTTTCTGTAGAACTCTTTGTGTTGGCATCAAAAACTGGTTTTCCTTCTCAGGTCATAAAGTCAATCAGTGCCCAAGAGGAAGAGCTGATTGATGAATATGCCTATTAGTTGTTCCAAATGATGGAGGTGCTCATGGTGGTCTCCGAGAGCTCTTGGCATCCAAAGGATCATTCATATGTGATGAAAGCTCTGCTGTGGGAGGAGGTCAGAGGCCGTTACTCTGGGATGACTGGGATGTGTCCAGATTGCCACAGTTCTTAACATTTTGATGTTTTCCATATTGAAAAGGACTGCCCAGGAAATAGTTTAGAGAAGGCTAAATAGACTCAGGGAATATGTGATATAAGAAAAGAAATGGGAAAAAAAAAATAAAGAAAAAAGATTGGCATCTGTCAAACATCATTAAGTACATCAAATGTTAATCATAACAAAGGATGCAATTTATTTAATTCTGCATAGTAATACACACAGAGAGCATTATACTATAAAGCATGTAATCAGTATTTGGGTCCATGATGCTTGTGCATGACAACCTGTCACTCTACCTGTTTGCCTTACAAATTGCTAAGTGGAACTGATTGTTATTTATTCATTAGCAAGGGAGTTATTCCTAAGTCTCTCAAGGTTTCACAATTGTTTATTACTGGAATCTTATTTTTTTTTTTGAGAATATAGAAAGATTGACCTGCTTCTTCATTGACAGTGAGCGAGGCTCACCTTCAGTGGGTGATAAAACACGTGTTTGCAGAGGGATGGAATGTCCAGGGTGATTCGGGTCTGCAGATTTGTGTAGATCGACACAAAGTTATGAGTAATCCTTTATTTGACAAGTGTCTTCGATTATCCATACAGAAAAGGCAACTAAAATTCCAGGAATACATTTCAAAATTTGAAAAGAAACATGCATAAAGGGTTTTTGTAAAATTTATTTATTTTGAAGTAACATTTCACCAAGAAAGCTGGCTAAAACTAAATAGCAGGGTTTAAGGTTAAAATATATAGCTAAAAACAAAGCTTCATTTGACTCAAAACAACATCTGTTGTTTGTTCTAAGCAAACTAGAAATTGATTGACCCAGAATTTGTTAAAAATTGTAGTCTCTCACCAAGGCAAAAACTAATAACCATTTTCTCACAATCTAGTGAAGTACATCTTAACATTATATACTAAAATATCTGATCTCTATTTGCAATCATATTACAAAATCCCTATTGACATTTATGAGGAAAATTATGGTTTTCTGCCCCTAACCAGTTCATATATGTAATTTCTCCGGAGATAATATGATTTTTATTTACTGGAAAAGAGTCTCTGATGAACAGAGCATAATTAATTAAATGCATTAGTCTGTTTTGTTTAAAGTACAGACTTACAGGATGAAGGATGGACCTGTTTCTGATATAGAAGATGTGAGTGGTCCTAGCCCAGACTACTGTAAAAAAAATAGCATAGCTATTTATTCTCTCACCATTTGGTCAAAATACTCTTTATTTCAATGAGTTTCTTGCCTGATGGGAAAAAAAGAATTGTAAGTGGCTTGCATCCATCATCTTCCAGGCAAAGCCCATGGTTTCCTAGGGTGTATAAATCCTTGGCTGCCCAAGTTTTCCTAGAATGTGTTTTTTAGTGTTAACCAGGATGTAAAAAAAAAAAAAGGGAAGGCCAGATTTCAAATTTTGCTGCCTGATTGCAGAAAATCCAGCAGTGGCTGGGCACCTGGAGTGCTGCAAGTGCATGGTAATGGGGGAATTCAAGCACTTCATTTAAAGGCTATTTGAAGGTTTATAAAACTTAGTACTAAGTGTCTTTAGAAAGGGATACACCGAGAATTAAAGAACACGAATTTCAGCTTTTATTGCTGCTTTTTAAATGGCAGTGGGATTGCAGTCCACAAATGAAATCATTGACCACAACCCTCATTAAAAGTCAATATTTATGGAAATTACTGCATTCTGGGATCTGAGAAACTGAAGCACAGAAAAGGCAATGACTATTGCTATGGCATACACATCAATATTTTAATAGCACCACTGAGGCGAAGTACCTCAATTATAACTTCACTGTCTTACAATGAACTGTTTGTAAATCTCTAAAAAATATTTTAATTCTCTTTTTTTTTTTTTCTTTTTTTTTCTTTTATATCAGAACACTGGAAAAGCCATTCTTCCAAATGTAAATATAAACGCTAAGCTTAAATAAACCTGTTCACACTGTAAATTCTTCTGAGCTTCTGGTAGCTAAAATAAGTTAAAAAAAAAAAATGCAAACCAACTCTGATGGAGGACAAAAAAACCAACTGACCGTGGTTGCTCTGGTAACAAATTGCCTTTCTCTGTGAGTGTGTAGGGATGCATGAATATGAGACAGATATCTGTATATAGCTCATAGCTAGTTGCATATTTGTACATGTCCATTTACTTGTGCATCATTCCCTCTCTCACATTCCTTCACATGTTTTATTACCCATGGATCCGGGTAGTTTTTTTCCCTTTAAATTTCATTAATCATCCTTGTAAATGGAATGCTTCCCTTGAGTGACATTTTTATGTTAAAATTATATTATATTTGATTTGAAAAGCAACCTAATTAAGGTAGGCTTCCTGTAAGCTATTTAAGTCTCACCTCCCAGTGGAATCATCGAACATTTAGAAAAATAATGAATTACATCTTATATAATCTTTATTGCTACTTTTTAGAATGAATAATATATTCAGTTTGGGTTGAAATAACATATCCCTAAGGTACAATTCGTTTCCACAAATTAGATTGGTCCCTCACATACAAGATTATTAAGCATGAAGAAGAAAGTTATTGGGTTCCCTGTTCCCCCTAGGAATAGTATTTTTTCCTTCACATTTAAGCTTTAAATGTAGCCCGATTCAGTCAAAATCTGGTAAATAGTTAAAAGAATGATGCAGTGACTTGGACTTGCATATTAACCTTGTTATTTAAAATTCTCCTCCTTTTTGTTTTGAGCACATGACTGATGTGTGCTGCTCAAAGGGAAACACAAGGAACAGAAATACCACTGTGATTCTCTGTTTTTAGAGGTTCTGAATGTAGCTTTAGTTCTCCTTCTAGTTTTACCCATCTTTAAGATGATTAAAAAACTCAGTGTGATTCACTGGGCTTGTCAAGGAAGGGTTGAATTATTGTTTCTAGACAAAAAATGTGATTACACCAGTAATACAAAGTGGGGTGAAACATGTTCAATACAGAGTTACCATTACATTATTTATAATTCTGATAGTTCCTCTGGAAAAGGTTTGAATAGCAAGTTAACTGATGAATCATGGAAAATTATTTGCAAATGATGCAATTTTTAAAAAAATCATTGCCTGAGACTGTCATATGGTTCTCAGTGTGTTCTCTCTATAATTACATTAAATAATCAGTTGTTTCTTTTTCATGAAGGTGGAGGTATATATTTGTTCCAGTCACTTCAATAGGTTGAGAAAAACAAATAGTGCTGCTCAGAGTTCAGAAACCCACTCTAAGTTATATTTTACAAACACAGCTCTATTATTGTTTATACTAAAGAAATAAACCAATAAAATGAAAAGCAGATCATGCAATTTCCTGTCATACCTGTTGATTCTATTAAAGCATATTAGTTAAAGTAGTGAAAAGACTATGCAGTTATTTTTTAAGAGGGTTTACAACTATATCTAACAGTCCTGTTGAGCTGGAAACTGAAAATTTATTAGTTTTGAAACTAAAATGATTATGAAAATAATGTTTCTTTAATTTTTTATTTTTCTGAGATTTTTCTGCCTTTCTTATTAACTGTCTATTTAGTCTGGTTTCTCAGACTGTGTTCTGGTAGTACCTGAACTAAACTCAGGTCCTGAGTTTAACATGAGTCCATCCAATCTGCTCTGTGCTACAAGTAGGTCATCCCAGTCTGGTTTTGACTGACATGAAAAATGCATGTAGATTCTTACTCTTATGCTTAACCTGATGTAGAGGATGGCTAGAATTTTAAACCCTGTTTACATGTAGCCTTCCTCATATCTAGATTGAAAGATACAACTGGTAAGAGCTGGGAAGATCCAGCATATGTGAGATCTGATGTTGTTGTTACCATCTCAGCTAGGAAGAAGAGGTTTTAAACAAGGCAAAGCTACTGTTATGAGTCCATTTTTAGCATCTTTGCAGATAAATACCAATAGACACATAGATAAATCTAGAGATTTTTTTGTCTTCTTTTTTTCTTGCAACAAATTTTGTTCCTGTAAGGGGAGGAATGAACTCACTAAACTTTCTTCAGATAAAAGTTATTCTGATGGATAGAGAGCTAAAAATGAATTGGGAGGCCATGGCACAACTGCTGCCTCCTTTATCTGCACTGTAGAACCTTCTCACAAAGGTGAAGGCGTAAGGAGGTCAAGCTCCCAAAGCTGCCCAGGCAAAGACATGGACTTCACTAGTTAGCACTTTGGAGAAGAAAACTTACAGTAGTATCAGAGTTCTTCAACTGAAAAAGAGTAGGAATGGAAAGGAGAGATGAAAAAGGTGAGATAAATGGTCTTGAGGAAAAGAATCTTACAGTTTATAAGATGTGTGCACACATAAGAATAGAACAGGATGAATTATACCTCTCTTCTTTCTGTGTTTGAACATGGATTTGCTTTTCCTTTGGGTTTGATGGGCTTGGGTTTTTTTAATTTTTTTTATTTTTTTTTTCACTTCAGGAGAAAATTGATAGCTTTTTACCATAACTGAGGGGCTGTTTCATTTTTTTGAGAAACAGAAGGTTTTGATTTAAGAAAAGGTTTGTTTTAACAAAAATTCAATGTGTGAAACAGTGAATGACTCCCAGGAAATTGCTGCTATTCAAGCCAGCCACAGCTGCAGCTGATTCCAGGTATTTCAGGTGTTTAAGGAAAGGGAGCATGGTTGCAGATGAGATTGTTTGTGTTGTTCCCTCTGGCTCGGGGCTCCAAGGAAACGTCTCCAGGTAAGCAGAACTGCAATGTCATGAATCCAAGTGTTTCTGCATGAAGGATGTTCCGAAATGTTGTAACAAGACTGTTGTGGACTCCATGCAGCTCAGGCAGAGAAGCAGAAAGTACATCAGTGGCGGAATGTTTGTTGTTATGTTTCCAGTCAGTCTTTCATGTGTCGCAACAGGGTGGAATGTGCAAGTTTTTGCTTTGCTGACGTAAATGTGTGCCCTTAAAGATATCATCACATCCTGGTGCCTCTTCTCTAGATTCTCCTGTGTCTGAGGTAGTTTGTTGCAGCACTTCAGTCAGTCCTAGTGCTACTGGAAGCTGTTCCATTTGAGGTGAGAGAGATGAGGTGCTCTGCCAGGTGGGCTGACTGGGGAACAGGTCCAGAACTCAATGCCCAAAGCAGGATCCTGAATGCTCCCTATTTGCTGGTTAATATGCATGAGTTTACCTCTCTCTCTCTTTCTCTCTTTGATTGGATTGCTTTTGATAAGAAGGCTGTCGGCATAATTTTGTTGGTTTATTTGAATTTTCATGAATTGAATTTTGCTTCCAGGCAGACTCTTTACAAAGTCATCTTGTTTGGAATTTTGTCTAGTTTAGATTATGGGCTATGAGTTAGGCAAGGAGTCTTTATACTAAAAACATCTTTTCAGGGTGTAAAGTAGTTCACAAATTGGGATTTTTTTTCTTCTTTAATTCCTTGAGCTCGTAACGTTTTCCTTGTCCAGGATGATTCATCTATGACAAGTGACTATTTTTCATTATTACCAACAATGAATTCACCTTCTCTACTGCTGTATCATGCCAAAATATCTGTGTACTTGAAAATTGCCAGTGGTGTCACCACAGGGCTGGGAAAGTGACTTGTGCCAAGGCAACACCTTGGGCACTGTTCAAGAAATACCATCGTGTGTTGAACAAAAGTACCATTTATTTGTCAAAGAAAAGGAGTGGGGATATGGAGAAGAGAAAGAGGTTTAAAAAAGGTGAATGTGGTTTTGGTTGCTGGATCCTAAATCCTTGCAAATACAGAAATGAGAGTGGGATTCGCAGTGGTGATTCTGCACAGCAGCTCTGCCTGGGTTCTGGTTGACCTAAATCAAAGAATAGCAGTTATTATTTACAGTATCAGATCTTGTCACCGTTCAGGAAATGCCAATAGGATCATATGCCATGAGGATTCACCAGGCAAGTGGGTTACCTGGAATAATGTTTATTCAAGTAGATACTATATGTATTAAAGCTTTCTGAAATTTCTCTTTTGGTTTGTGCATTGACTTAATTCAAAGCTGCTGCTACTTCAGTTGTGGTCTCCTTTGAAGAGCTGCTAATGGCTGTGCTTTTTAATATAAACCCAAAATGGCAGGAAGACACTGAATTTCATCTTGTGTCTGAAAAAAGTATTTTCCCACTAAATCCTCTTTTCACTGAGGCCAGTGAAATTTTCCCATGGACTTCAATAGCATTACATTTTTCACCCTTAATCGGTGCAGGTGACAAATAGACCATAGCTTGTACATCCTATAACAGTCTTCCAAAGTCATCAGAATGCCTCTGAATCATCATAACCAGAATTTCATACACTCTATGGTATATTGGCCTTTTGGAACTTGGATTAATCCTCACAAAGACTCAGCAGTGAAAAAAATGGTCACTGGCTGTAAAGAGTTTGCTTTCTGACCCTCTTTCTGCTAAGAATTCATAGAAGTTCCAGGGTCCTGTTCCAATATTCATGTCACTTACAGATCCAAGGCTTGCTTTTCCTTTCCCTAATGAGATCCACAAATAATAAAGCTAATTGGTTGTTTTACATCAGTATTCCAGAGAGGGGGAAATATAATTCAGAAATAGCTTTCAGTTAATAATATCCTTTTATTTGTCTTGAAGTATAACCCCCTTGACCTGCTGGCTGTGTTTCTTCTGATGCAGCCCAGGATATGTTTGGCTTTTTGGGCTGTGACTGCACATTTTTGGACTGTTCATAATGGCTGTAGTAGCACAGCAACTTCTTAGATAGTATTCCAAATCTGTTCCAATTCCAGCATTTAGGTGATGTTTCCTGGCTTTATCACTAGCCAAAATTCAGTCAGGCTGGATGGAGCTGCTGCACAGGGTATTTTGCATGAGTTATAATGTGTGAACCTACTCAATAACAATGTCTCACCAAGACGAATAAATGCCAAAGGCTGGCTTTTATTGCAGTCAATGTGATGGCTGGGGTGATAGGTTGCTTTTCTTCCCTTCTGTATGATGTCCATGATTCCAGCAGCTTTGTATTTTAATGACAGTGCCTAATAGCCTAGTGCTCTTCTTTAGTCAGTAAATATACTGAACAAATTGCACGGAGCAACAAGGGATATATTAGGTAAAAAGTGGGATCACCTCCAGAAATGGCTCAGAATTAAATAGCAAAATATCTATCACTGTGTCTGAAGTGCTAGAAAAGGATTAACTTTGGTGTCTTTTTATTTTGTGTGAAAAGATGCATGTGCTGTTGATAGAGTCTTTTTGCTTATTTGAGCATTTTAAATTTAAAAGTGGGTGATAATGTTCAAATCGGTTTGTAAAACCAAAGCTTTACATCAGAAGTGCACAGTGGGAAAGTCTGTCTGCTTTGCAAGGCACTTTGTATTGTCTTTGTTATCAAGCAGTGAAACACTGCAAAGCAAACACAGAGGGAGCAATCCTAACCCATAAATAATTGTCTTCGTTATTATAAGGATGGCCATCAGATCAACAGTTGTGCAATAATTCCCTCGTTTGGCAATAAACAGCCTCATTTATCATTAGCTTAACAGTTTAAAAATTATGCTGACTGAATAGGAATATGCAAATTGGTGTTAGAGCTAAAGAAAGAAAGTTTGGCAAAAATCAGTTGATGTCGAATGTTCATGTGATTCCTGCAATTGCCACATGAATTATCTCTGTGATATGCAATAATATAACCATACAAATGAGTTCTCTGAGATTTATGGCAAACCTAATCTGTGTTCCTCTTGTAATTCCTGGAGAGGAACAATCACATTCACTCTATCTGGGAACAGTGGAAATTTGCATCTGCACTGACTCTGCCTTTTAGAGTTTATTACTCCCCTTCATGTATTGTTTGTGCCTGTAATATTAAACTGTAGGAGGATAAAATTTAGCAAAAAGAATATTTAAAATAAAGCTGTGCAATCTGTTTTCTTTTGAGGGTGTTTCTAAAAGAAAGAAAATTAAGAAAAAACCTACAGGCTTGGAATTTAATGGTTATACTTAACTATACTGGAAATGAGTATAGCATCCAGCCCCAAATCTGTGCAAAGCCTATAGTATAATTCCTACATGAAATATTATATAAAGACATAAAAGTCAGTCTGTACTCTTATTTTAGAAGCAAATTGTACCATACAAGTTGCAGAACAAGCTGCCTGGATGAATGTTCCAGGCTCTCTTTGAGTCTGTAAATAAATGGTGTGTTTCTAGAAGATATGCAAAGTGCTGCTGTCACTGCTTCTTATGTAATGTTCTGAGCGGTGCAAGGAGAGTTGTCCCTAACAGAATGCTTGAGTACCTGAAACAGAGTCAGTGCTTGAAAAATGTTGTGCTCTCTAAGGTTGTTTCAAATGCTTTCACCTGTAGTCCTCTCATGCTTGAGATAGAGCTTATGTCTGAATTTAAATCAACTTATACTTAATGTATATTCAAATTCTACTTATTTGATTTCTTCTCCACTTCTTCTCTAAGACCTTGAATATTTTCTGTCACCTTGTGGAGAGACAATAGTGTAACTTTCGATCAGTTTTGGAAGCAGAAAAGTTGGTGATAAAGAATTGGATAATTTAAAAAGATTTGAACAGCAATTTTAGTTAGTCTTATTTGCAGAAAACTCTACATTTTCTGTGCTATTAGAAAATTTTGGGTGGAAAGCTGCAACTCCACAGGAACCTGTAATGAATCTGTTTTTTTGAATTCTTGTTGAAAAGAAACCTGCCATATTTTATGTCGTGGTTTCCTTGAAAGAACTTGTGTATGATTCAGAATCTAGAACAAGAATGTCACTTCCTATGTTCAAAAAACCCATAGGATTTTATGGACTCTTTGTTTTTTTATCTATACTTCCTATATATGGAGATGTGAGAGGAGATTTTAAATTATTCATTTTATTTTAAGTGGTGGAAAAGAATAAAGTAGTGCTTTTTACACTTAAAGGTTGAGATATGGCCCCATCAGCTTTGTTAGAGAGAAAACTAGGGACCATCTGTCAAGGCAGATTCTTTCTTTAAGATGTCATACATGAGTTGTGGAGAAACAATGCCCAAAGAGTTATTTTATTGATCAGTTTGATGCCCAGCCTTTCTCTGGGTGACTCCTGAGATTCCCTGTTTCAGACTCTTCTGTAGGTAGTGTTAACCTGATGATTAACTCGTGGCTTTTAGTTTAGACCAGGTGTGGCACTGCTTTATCCTCAGCTGTCCATTCTGGTACTGATCATATTTTCAATTTTATTACATAGCTGACTGCTCTGTAGCTGCTGGAATATGCTCACAAAACCCAAGCAACACAAAGGAACACTTATTATTCAGTAAGATATTTCAGAATTCTACTGCGAGTTGTTCCCACATCAGAAATCCAACAGCTAGACCTGTCACCAAGGCCACTAAGACCAAGTTCTAGATTGGCACTTTAGAGAGGATATTTTTGCCATGAAGTTCACCTTTTCACCACAACTGTTATTTTCATTTTTTTCATTAATGCCAGCTTTGTGTTGTTTTCAGAATTCCAGTTTCAAATGAAACCGCTCTCGGATGTGAAGGTCACTAACAGCTTGTTCAAAGGCAGGTGCAGGAAAACAGCAGTAGATGGGCCCATGACACTTCCAGCACTGAGCCATCAGAGGTGTCACGGTGGGGCTCTCAGTTTCACACGCAGATCTGCATCACACCTCTTGACTTTTAGACACCCCTGTGGCTTTTGCTCCTTCTGGCTATTTTATTCTATTTATGCAACGGTGATTGAAAATAAATTGTTCCTTCTTATCAAAGCGTATGATTCAAATGTGTCATTCTGTAGGCTGTCAATGCCTATAGCTGGAAAGGTGCCAATTTCTTTCAGTCTTTTACAACATATGTGAGCACTGAAATAGGATGAAGTGGTTATAATTAGTCTTATGTGAAAAATTTTGGTGATATTTAAAGGGCAAATCCCATTAAAGCATTAGGAGAAAAAAAATCAAAATATAGGGTTCTGAAAACTGGAAACAAATTCCAACTAGAAAAGAAAGAGACAGCCACAAGGAGTCATTTTTTTCCTGAAGGCCCTCTAGACGTATTTATGGAGTCTCACATTCAGGACCATCAAACTTCCACCAGCCATGGAGGAGAGGAAATAACTTACGATGTCCTGGTGACCTGTGTGACTTCATGTCACACTGCCATTCCTCCCCGTCCAAGTGATTCATTTCAAAGTTGTCACCAACACTGCTTTTTTTTCCCACAGTGGTCCAGCTTTCACTCCTGCTCCTGTACCAAGGAGAGTTAATCTTTTGGAGCTGATCCCTCCTTGACTACATTAATATCTACTGAGTATGAGAGGAACATGGGCTATAAAGTTATGTTGCCTGTTCCTGACAGGCTTTCTCTGCAGATCTCCTGATTTCCAGGATGATCTATCCATGCACAAAGCATAGGCTGCCTTCCAGTGCAGAATGCAAATTCAGGCAGTCCACAAACCCTTTCTGCTTCCCCAACAGGGGATGTCTTGGTGTCCTTGGTGTCTGTTTTATCTGACATTAATGCTACAAGAACAGGTATGAAAGCTGCCACAGAACAGGATGATGCAAAAAGGGTCAAAGTGGCCGGCACAGGAATCCTCTAAAGGATTCATCAGGATTTCTCTCAGATTGACTCTGAGGGCTTTCCTGCAGGAATTCAGCCAAATTGTTTTCTGTATTATATCTACTTTCAGCTTCTGACAGGGAAAAGAACCCAGAATTGTCTGATGTATGAATGATACAGATGGAGATGCCCACATTTCTGGGGTGTTAAAACTGTAGGTTTGGGTGACTCATCACACAGAAAATACAAAAGGCAATTAAAAAAAATCTCAAAAATATCATGACTTTTGTTCTTCGTTTCTTTTATGTGCTCTCTTTATTCTCTTTCAGTTGTTAATTTCTTCATTGTCTTTAATTAGGATCTTACTAGACGTTTTTTCTGGTACAGAACAAGGCTTCCAAATGCTCTCAAGCTTTAGTCTGAACCCTTCAGAAGAAAACATTTCCAAATGAAACTCAGAATGACTAGACTTACATATATCATTAGTTACAGTGTCTGAAACGGTTTATATTACTTTTTTTGAGTTTTCAGGGACTTTTATCCTTGTGTCTTGGTGCCTGTTAACATTTCTTTGTACTTTTAGTATTTCCTGAGCTGGATAAATGTTTTAAAACCTGTTTAGAAAGCTCTGTACTCTACATTCTTGGCCACAGACTGGAATGTGCCAGTGTGACAAAGGTGCAAGCAGCAAATAGGCAGAATCCTTGTTCAGGGTCATGTGAAGCAGAATGTTTCTTCAGTCAGGTATAATGCCTCCTGACTCCCTCAGCTCTAACCTAGAGCCAGCTACCTGATATGAGAGAGTCAAATAAACAATGTTTGTCTTCTAAAACCATTCCCTTTCCTTTCATGCTTTCCAGCAAACTCATTTATTATGAAAATTTAGTAATTGCATAGTATAGTGTCCAGACTTTGACAGTCTTAGATTTCCACAGAAAAAGTGGATGGTGCAACCTCTTGCCTACATCTTCCTTTCTCATATATATATATTATTACATCAGCATTGTAGCACAAATAATCAGAATCTCATTGAATTTTTATAATGGAAGAAAACGTTTCCTAGGGCATGTAGGTACATTTCAGCACAAGAGTTTGATTTGCCTCCTGCAGGGAGCTAAAAGAGGGTAGAGGTGATGAATGTTTTTTTGATGTCATTAGTCCTAAATTGTCATCAGCACTTAGAAAATTGTGTTGCTTTTAGCAGTTCTTTGTGGTCCAGTAGCTCTGGTGCTTTGAAGCAGTTGGTGACTAGATGATACAATGACCTTCAGAGGGGCCTGGAATTGTCACAGTCACTGTTACGCAATGATTTTTTTTTTTTCCATTAAGATGTGAACCTTTGTAACTGATGGAAAATTTGGAAAATAGGAGTTATGTCCAGAAAGTAAAGCTGTGGTTGTTCTGCCTGGCCATTGTCATATTCAGTGCATTCAGGAAAAATGCAGATTTTCTTCTCTTCACCTTCCTTTGCATCTAGGAATAAAACCATCATACACAAAGAAGGTTTCTTTGTTCATTAAATATGTAGTGAACCTAAAAGTAAAATTAGCACAGTGAGTAATTGTTTGGTTTGGTTTTGTTGTCTTTTGGTTTGGTTTTTTTTTAAGGGGGGAATTGTGTTTTTTTTTTTTTTTTTAATTTCAAATGTAAAAGGGAAACTGTAAAATGCAAATTAGCTGTTTCTTGTTTTCTGTCTGAGACAGAACCATTGAAGTTTGCATATGATTAACTTCCCCGAGAACCTGACTTCGTGCTGTATCCTGCCCCAAGTACATCCCTACAAGGCAACTTCCCAATGTGATGTGACCACACTCGGGTAGTTCCCACCTCTCCTCTGTGTTTTAAGTTTATTGAGCACCCCTTTGTAGCTCTTTGAAGTGAGTGTTCAAAAGCAATGCACCGAGTATAAAGGCTGGGGACTTAGCTGGGGAGAAGGTGCAGAGCACTCCTGAGCTCTGAGGATCGAGTCCTGTTGATTGTGTGTGAACATTCCCGACTGCTGCTCAGTGCAGAAACACAAGGGAAGCACAGGGAACCCATCTGAGTGGGTAACAGCACTGCACAGGTTACAGGAGCAGAGGAAGAGCAGTCAGTCACCTCTGTGCAGGGACTGCAGGAACTCTGGTATGAAAAAGCATTTATAGCTTTGTGATTTGAACTTTTTCCAGTTGGCTGTGTCAGCCTCCTGGGGTGTAACAAAGCCGAGTGCAAGGTCCTGCACCTGGGCTGGGGCAACCCCAAGAACAAATACAGGCTGCACTACAACACCCAGCTCTGGGGCTTCCAGCAAAAGAAGGATGTGGACCTCTGGGAGAGAGTCCAGAGAAGGCCATGAAGATGGTCAGAGAGCTGAAGCACCTTTGTTATGGAGGCAGGCTGAGATTTGGGGTTGTTCAGCCTAGAGAAGAGAAGACTCTAAGAAGACCTTAGAGCCCCTTCCCATGCCTAAAGGGGCTACAAGAGAGCTGGAGAGGGACTTTGGACAAGGGCATGAAGTGAGAACGGGGGTAATGACTTTAAACTGTCAGAGGGGAGATTTGAATGAGATGTTATGGAGAAGTTCTTGACTCTGAAGGTGGTAAGACACTGGCACAGGTTGCCCAGTCAAGCTGTGGCTGCTCCTTCCCTGGAAGTGTTCCAGTCAGGCTGGATGGGGCCCTGACCATCCTGGTCTAGTGGGAGGTATTCCTGCCCATGGCAGAGGGGTTGGAACTAGATGATCTTCCAGGCTCCTGCTAACCCAAACCATTCTAGGATTCTATGAATTATCCTGAACACTTAAATTTTTTTATATGTATAACTTTCAATTAAAAAATAATTTTGGAGTTTAACTTCTATTCCTTACAACATTGAGTGTTATGCATTGTAGTTCATCTCTTTGGAAAATGTCTTGTGAGCCTCTGGTCTCAAATATTCAGGTAATTCAACACCACAGTACTTATGCAATATAAAATCAAGCTGTGTATATGCATGAATCTCTTTGGCATCCATATAAGCAACTGGGACATAATTCCAGCTATTTGTAGACCTTGCTGGGCAGAGCAAGGCTGTGTACAGCCATGAGGATCCATGGGCACTTGATGCAGCCAACCCAATATTTCAGACTGGTGACTGCATGTGTGGCAAGTCTGATCCTTGGAAGGTGTTCATGAAGTAACTCTGAAGCTGTTGTGAATGTAGTTTCAGAGACTGAGATGCAAACCTGTTCAGATCTCACACCGAGGGAGGATAAAAGGGCCCACCGATAGCCCAAGGGAACTTGCTTTATGCATTTGTAATGACACAAATAAGCTCTGCCTCATCTAGCACTGCACATCATCCATCAAGGGAAGTGTTGGAAGTGATCTGTGACTGCAAAAATGAGTGGGATCCTGATTTACTTCTTCCCATGCTTATTAGCAATGAAATCTGTATACTGACCCTCATTAATCCTGATTGTGAGAGACCAGTGCAACTTGCAGTAGCTAATGGCATTGCACCTGCCATTCTCTGCTGTCCCACTTTCTTAGTTCAAGTTCTTTAGGAAGATGAAATACTCAAGTATTTGGAAACACCAATGTGGTCTTTTTACTGAAGCTCCTGCTTCAGCTCTACTGTGTTCATATGGTGAAATGGCTGTACGTGATGAACAGGGAACAGACATAAGAGGGGGAAGGTGACATTTAAAAAGAGCAGCTTCTCTTGACTTTTTCTAATGAAATTAAACTAAACCAGATAAAAGAATAGAACACCTCCAAAACTACCATGACATTATTGTGATGGTAAATTATTAAAATAATATATTCTTTCATTACAGCCCAAAAGTAAGGCAGTGGAAACAGCAAAATCCAAACAACTGAAAATGAAAATCAGAATGTTTTCAAATCATGAAACTGTGAAGAGAAAAAATTACTACAGGGGCAATAAACTCTGTTATTGTTTGTGCTATAACAGCTTTCTCTAATTTCTTAGACTAACAAACAATCCCATCTAATCACAGAAACATTCTTCTTGATTAGGGCTGGCTAGTCCTCGCTTGCTTCTCACTGTGTTATATGAACAGAGGAGCTAAGAGCCCTTGATTGTGTGACAGTCTTGGGCAACTCTCGCTACCAACCCGCATTTAAAAAACAGAATAACTCTGAATGCAGTTCAGCAACCTCTCTTTGTACCCTCCCAGGGCACCAGCTCTGCTACCACATCCCTTAGGGGTGAGCCTTGCCTGGCAGGGAGGATAAAGGGAAAGGCTGGTGTTTCCCGTGTAGCATCCCCGCTGCTCCCAGCGCTCCCCCAGCACCACGGGCAGCGCTCCGAGCCCCGAGCATCGCTTTGCTGGGCGGGGGATCCGAGCAGGGACGGCTGCCCTCAGTTCTCGGAAGGATTGCTGGGGATGAACCACGAGGAGCCCTCTGGCCACGCTAGAGGCCCGCAGGCAGAACAGTGCCTTGGCAGAGCAGCCTCGGAGCTGTGTGCACAGAGCTTTGGGAGAGCGCACAGTGTGACAAACAGCCTGTGAGCGCCGTGCAGGGCTGCGGTTGTGATAATAACGCAGTGCTGAACGCACACCGTGCCTAAAACATTCACCATGTGCAATGGCTTTATCCTTTTGGGGCTTTTTTTGCCTCTGTACAAATCTCTCATTAAAAACCAAACAGAAAACCAGATTGGCCTGAAATCTAAACCTCAAACCATTGGAATATGCCAGTTTAACAACTAATATGCCAGTTTAATGACCTACCTGGCTCTTTTGTTCTCCTTTGAAATTATAACTAAAAGGATCTCCTTTTTAACAGAGAATCACTCCAAGTGTAAGAATCTTTAGCCTTAGATTAACGTGGAAGGAATGAGAGCTGTCTCTTTATTGCATTAAAACTATCTTTTTTCCTCCCATAAAAGAACTAGTTTAAATAGTTGCTGAGATCTGAGCAGTAGTGTTGTGTTAACTTAAACATTATAGTCTCCATACTAATGTGATAGTTAGTTGAACTGAATAGGAAAAAATACAGTGATAAAGGAATCTTTTCTAATTTATCTTGATCTTTTTTTTTTTTCCTCCAGATGAGTTTTGCCATTAATTAAAGCCAGAAGTCTAACAATTCAATTACACAGAATGCTTCAAAAATGGTCTCATTTGTTCAATAAACATTTTTCTTCTTGCAAGAAACTTCAAGCCTGCTCTAAGTTTAACCGTGTTTAAAGAGTAAGGCATTTTCAAATGATCAGTGATGTTGTTTTGGAAAAAAAAAAAAAAAAAAAAAGGGTTTATACACTCAGAGTATACTTAAGGATCCAGAATAGACGATGAAATTCAGGAGTTCAGCCTTGCCACCTGAGTGAGGTGAAGCTGAGTCTGGATGATCAGTGAGGCTACAAATCCCTTGGATTTGTAAAGCAGATCCCAACAGCACTGAGGATTCAGCCTGTCAGTAGGGTGGCACTGTAGGGCGTGTGAAAATAATATCAGCTAACTGGCAACATGAATTATTTTTTCCTAAATAAATTTCCCTTTTTAAAGTTCAATAAATCAATGTATACCACCTTTGTAAAGCGTGGTAATGAAATGTTCTGTATTTTAAAAGAAAAACATGACATATAAATGATCATTTTCTCAATGCAGATAACACATTCCTCTCAAAAAAACAAACCACCAAAAAACCCCAAACAAACAAAAAAAACCCCAAGAGTGCTGAAGAAGCTTTCTATAAAGCAGGTGAACATTTCACCTGAAAATCCCAATTGCAGTGATAATAGTCATATACGGTTACAGACAAAGGCAGGAAAGGAGACATTTAATGATATTTCAGTACCTAGCTCTGCTTGTAAGGATTATCTTTAATTCAATTAACTCATCATTTGTTAATAACTTTTTCCTTATTACTAATTTAAAAAAAGGTCTTATTTTGTCCAAATACTTGGATTATTTTTATAAGATTTGTGGCAGTCTGGGCTCTATGCTTTTTCACAGTGACACCAGAACACACTTCTAACTGAAGGTACTTTTCATTCTAAATTCCATTTTTAAGTCGACATATTCCTTCCACTCTCCTTTTCTGGACTGTGATCCAGCGTGTCAAGCTCTAGACCATAGGAATTTCTTCAGCACACAAAATACTAAGCTTTCACCTAAAAGGACAAATTAATACCAACATTATAAATGGCTTCCCAAGGATGAAGATAACATGGATATCAGCCTTGGATGAAAGAAACACTAATCTTGCTCACGTTACTCGTGCTGCCTGCCACGGTGAGAGCAATCACCTAATGGAAAAAGCACAGCATTAATAGCCGGATTATTTGACTTCAATTTTCAGTTCAGCTCCCAGTATAGGTTTGGGTAAGTAACTGTGTGTCAGCTCCAGGAGAAAACTGGGTATGTCTCCTCCAGCTGGAAATGCAGTGCAGGCAGTACTTTTGAGTTCTGAGTCATGATGATGGATAACACTTTTTGTCCGAGTTAGAAATGTAGCTGATAATAAAGAATGGGTAAAAATCTCTCTTGCTGCTGAAATACACCTTTTGCAGCAACTGCTCTTCTTGCCAGTGCTGATTTTTTTTATTTGTCAGTAAGTTTTATGCAGTGTCAATGCATGTCAATGCTTTG
This sequence comes from Anabacerthia variegaticeps, assembly GCA_035583185.1. Classification (NCBI taxonomy): domain Eukaryota; kingdom Metazoa; phylum Chordata; class Aves; order Passeriformes; family Furnariidae; genus Anabacerthia; species Anabacerthia variegaticeps. The sequence goes on along the minus strand of JAWWEW010000146.1, from coordinate 3,890,865 downwards.
GATTTGTATGAAGAGATGCACAAATACACAAATGTTTATTTTTATATACTCTATTATTACACATGCAGGTTATGTTTGTACACCAATTTGTAGCATGAGTCTAATATTTAGTGTGTGCCTAGATGAAACAACATCTTGTTACATGACCATATCTAATCTGAGTTTTGTGGTCAGTCTAAGCACTTTGTACTTAGACAGTAAAGAAGATACTGAGGGGAAGTGCTTTAATGTGCAAGTGCATCTGAACTCTTGAGAAATAAGGAATCATCAGTACTTTGCCACAGCTTTCCCTCAAGAAACAGCACAATTCAATTAATTTGGGAACCCAGTATAGAATCCTAGAATTAAGGTTGGAAAAGACCTCCAAGATCCTTGAGTCCAACCATAGTTGGACTATATTTAAACTTTGTAGACCTAGGCTAACTTTCAAAACTTCCTGAACAGTCACTGGGAAAATGTTTATATAAAAAAACCTAAAACACACACACAACAAACCTCTTCATAACTACATAAAAATCCCCAAATAACCATTTCCCACCTTGTCTATTTAGGAGCATTTACACTCCACTGAGCATTCCAGGAGCCTTTTTTCTAAGGTAGATATTTTTCCAGAGACCATCAAGGCTAAGAGTGCCTTTTCCATTTAATATGATGGCTTCTTGATGATGTGATCATTTCTGTAGTTTTCTGTTTGTAACAAGCAATGAATATTTACTGCAAAGGGGAATTTTGAGGCCAAGTGCCTTCCTTGGTGTATGGAAAACTTTGCACCTATGAAGCCAGTATGAATGTCCAGTTTGGTGGACAATTTTCCTCCCCTCCTCTCTTACTAGTCACTAAGAGGCAGCTGTTAAGTACTGACGAGCAGGTGAAAATATAAAAAGGAACAAGATAATGATGAGGAGAAGGAGTAAGATGAGGAAATCAGCCAAAACTAGCAGAAATAGTGGGTTTGAATATTTTAAGTATTAATTTTTCATTAATGACTAAGGGATGAGGGATGCTTTACATGCCTGGGAGTGGGGCAGGACAGAGTTGATCAGGACCCAGGGTAGGATGTGTGTGCATGTACTTCAGGTAGTGTTTGAGCTGTGGGAATGAATGGTGAGTGCTTCCAGCAGAAGGGAAAATGGGTGCTGGTATGGAGAAAAAATTAAAAAATTATAGTCTGAATAAGTGGGGTTTATGTCAAATTTTCTCCCTATGTTGTAATTGTGTGAGCCAGTCTGGTGGTCAGAAGTGGAGTTCTGGTGAGGGATGAAAAGCTCTGTCTAAACCAGAATGAGCTGCTGCTCAAAACTTGGTGCATGTGGTTGGATTGTCAAACAGGCCAAAAAGAAAGTCAGTCTAGAGTGTGGAACACAGCTCATAATGATAGATAAATTTAAAAATGAAAATTATTGCATACAAAGCAGAGAGGAGAGTGGAACCCAAGGACAGGGTCAGCTGGAAGCCCAAGGGGAATTATGGGGAAGCAAGGAGCAATGAGAACAAGAATGAGGGAAAAGGGAAAAAAATCACAGAAAGACAAAACCCTGAAGAAAAGAGAGACAATGGAGATACTGAAGACATCTTAGAGACTGTGACAAGATACTGAGCCACGTTGTGTCCCAAAGTGGAATCAGAGACAGACTTAAATTGAGGGGAAAAAAAAAAATGGTTTTCAATCTTATAATTATACATTAGAATACTAGAGAACATTACATTTAGAATGTAGACTGGCTAGGTAATAAAATAATGCAGTCTGAGTCAAATTCCTTCTTCCTGTTGGATTTGATTTCCTGAAAACTGACAGAAAATAATTTATTCTTGATATGAAAAGACTCAGTGCTACACTAGATTGAATGACAGGAATGCTCTTGATTTCACAGTTCAGAATGCAAACATTTTAAAATTTAAATGCATTGGTGTAAACCTACTGGAAAGTTGCTCTGAGAACTGCCTTTCTTGCTAATTTTTCCTTCAAAAAAATTCTATTAAAAAAAAAGAGCACTTTTCAGTTAGTTCTTTGCTCTACCTCATTGGTTTTGGGTATTTTTTTTAATGTTCTTGGTTTCCTTCTCAGAGGGGCTATGGGGAATTTACTTTATTTGGCATAATTATTTATGAACAACTCAGTTTGTAAAATATAGGTAAAAGCCATCAGCAATCTGTCATTTTGCATCTGGAGCAGAATCCTTCATGCTCCCTGGAGTATAAGAGTCCAAATTCATCCTATTTTGCAATTTTGTTGGCTTGCACTTCGCTGAGGCTTGATGCACCAGACAAGAGTACAGATTTAGTCTGAGTCAGATTTTATGGTACTCCTTCAAAACATTTGGGAATGTCACTGAAGGCAAGGATGCAACACACAAAAATTTGGTGCCTGGGAGAGAAAAAGCAAATAAGCTGCTTGAACTTAAATCTCACCAGAAAACACATTATTGGATCCCTCCTCTTTGCAAATGCCCACTGAAATACTCCACAGATGTTCATCATCCAGCTCATCGTGACTCAGGATCACGATGTCACTTCTTTCTTCTGGAACCATTTGCTCCAGTTTTAACTGTGTGAGAGTAGTTTGGCAGCAGGGATATCCCAGAAACTGAGCAATGCAAGCCAAAAGCTGGGCTAAACAGGTCAGTGAACTTCAGGCACTGCTGGGAAGGGAAGTGTTTGGAGCATTGCAGGTATCAATGGGGGTGTTTCATTGCCTCCTAACCTCAGCAAATTGGCCTCTGGGTTTTGAATAGGTCAGTGCCTGCCATTAGTACATCAGGGATTTACAGCCTTCAGATTTTTGCAAAGATTTTCTACTGCTCTTCTGAAGACAGCGAGGCACACCAAGAGGTGCATTGTAACCAGAACGAACAGACTGACTATGTATTAACTCAGTGCTTTTATTTCTGGGCTTGAATGAGAAGAAAATGTTACTTGAGGTCACGGGGATTTGAGTCAGGTGGAATGTCAGTGTCTAGACAAAGGGAAATATTTTGTTCCCTTAGTCACTTGAAAAAAAAAAATCTAAAGAAAGTGCCTGCAGGCTAAAACATCTTTTCTTCTATTCAGTCTGAAACAAGAGAAAAATGGGGAATGGCAGGGAAGAAAATCAAAGTTAGACTATAAATAGTGCACCAAGGTCTTGTTTTAATTACAGGTGTATATTCTTCTATAGCTATAGGAAAATGGCACAGCACAAAGACCCAAAAGTTATGCAGATGGATTTTGTCATTATCTGTGCCATGGCTGGATCATAAGATGCCTAGTGCAAAGATGCTTTAACAATATTTTATTTAAAGATTAATTATTATTTACTTAATATTTTATTACAATGGTCTAGAAGGGACCTTAAAGACTATCTAATTTTAACTCCCTTTCCTATACACTGCTTGAGTTCTTTTCTTACTAATTTAAGTGTTTTAATGATAAGTGACAGTCACTAGATTTTATGCAGAGAGGAACTCAGGAAGCAGCAATACAGCAGAGAAGACTTTTAACTGGCTAAAGACTCTAAACACTGATGATTTCTATTAAAGTAAATAATCATAGCAGAGCCAAACTACTACAAAAACACACAATGTTTTCTAGTAGTCTGTTTTTAAAATGACTTTTATTTTCAGTGAATGTTCCTGGTCTCATTTCATTCTTGCCTTTCATTCTCCTCTGAGCTGGTACTTCACTTGTTTTCAGTCTGCCTAGTACTGCTTTTGCAGAATTTGTCTCTGAATATTTTCCATATAAATCTGGCTTGAACAAACACTAGAACTGAAAATGTTCATTTTATCCCAGGATAGATATTTTTCTCTGTTGGATGCTTTTATTTGACTTACCACCCCCTGAAGTTTTAACGCATTGTGACAATTGTTCTGTTTCAAACCCCCCAAACAAAACCCAACATTATCTAACATTATTTCACTGTGATTGACAGTGGAAACTTTGCAGTTCATTTCAGAGCTGCAGCTAATTAGTCAGTCATTCCAGTGTGCTTCAGTTAGATGGCAGAACTCAGTCCAGTTTCTGAGCTACCCAGTCATGAGGGCATGACAACAATGTGTCATTTGCCAGGGACTGCAAAATGAAAGCTTTCACTTTGGCATGGTAGAAGAAAAAAAACGAACCTTTACAATGAGCTCCATGTTTTAATGCTGGATCACCTCTGCAACTGCTATCAAACTGTGCTTTGACCACAGCAGGGAAGCGTTTGATTAACTACCAACAAGAAAGAATGTGGTGAACAATGAGACATCAAAGACAGCAGCTCCCTGACAGCAGTTATTGAACAGTGATTAATGAATGACAGAAAGGAAGAACGTATAACCTCCAGTATATTTAAGAAGGCTAATAAGTATCATGAGGTGAAGTTCAAAAGAGTCATTAATTGGAGAAAATAAAGAGCAACAACTTTAAAATAAGTTTAAAATTTCACATTTGGTCTGGTCTAAAAAAGATCAACTGTATAGGGTGACGTAGCTAATACTGAGATTGCATTTAATTAGAGGGGAAGATTTATGTTGATTTCAATAAGCATTGCAGTAACTCTTAAAATACTGGCCATGCTTTAATTATAAACAGTCCTTAGTTACTGTTCTTAGTTTTCTCTGTACCTATTTGTTGTTGAATTTTCAATGACAAAGCTGAAGAATTTAAGGAGGAACAGAAGTATTAGAAACATCAGTGGTCTGAAATACGGTGAGAGGTTATTGAACATTATTAGCGGGCCAGCAACTTTTTATGCCTTTGGTTTGTCACCCAAAGCTAATGGTTCAAATAACATATTTCATTGCAAGCAGATGCAATGTTCAGACCAGTGCTGGTCTTCTAGTTTGCTTTTACTTCTCCTGGTCACTGCACAGTCCCATTCAGAGTGGTTAAGTGTGATAATGTGGTCATGGTGTGGTCAGAAGCTCAAAACTGTGAGTAAGGCTTGTTGGGGTTCCCCTTTCAGCACTTGATCCTCACTGCTTGACAACTACTCAGCCTGGAGAAGAGAAGGTTCCAAAGAGACCTCAGAGTCCCTTCCAGAGCCTAAAGGGGCTCCAAGAGAGCCAGAGAGGGACTTTGGGTGAAGGTGTGGAGTGACAGGAGAAGGCAGAATGGCTTCAAACTGACAGAGGGCAGGGTTAGATTAGATCTGACCCTTTACTGTGAGGGTGGTGGGGCCCTGGCACAGCTTACTCAGAGAAGTTGTGGGTGCCCCATCCCTCAGAGTGTTCAAGGACAGACTGAATGGGACCTGCTCTGGTGGAAGGTGTGCTTGCTAATGGCAGGGAGGGTGGAATGAGGTGACCTTTAAGGTCACTACCAACTCAGGCCATTCCCTGATTCTGTGCTCCCCACATTTTCTTGCTCCTTTCATATTGCGTATTGTATGATCTCCATCCAGCTGGAGGGAGCCAAGGCCAGCACAGAGAGCCTCACACACAACGTGTCCCTGGTGGAATTCACCATTCTGAACGGTGAACTGAAGAAGTCACCCACCCACGGCTGGAGCGAGGCACAGGCAGCGCTGTTCTCCCAAAGGAGGCCACTGTAAAACCTCTGCTCCTCTCTGCAACAGCACAAAAATGAGGGCAGTCACTGGGATTAGAAGAGATCAGATCCAGCTCCCTCCTCTGCCTACAGGGATTGTTAAATCTCTCAGAAGAGTCCTAATTAGTGTGCTATGAAGTATTCTATGGAAGAATGCTCTTGGTTGCTCCTGATGTTATTGCACTTGGCATTAAATAATTAAATCTTTGCTGGAGAAAAGATGCAAGGGAAAGGCAGGGGGGATGGGAGTGAAGGGGGAGAAGAGAGAGCAACAACAGGACTTTTAAACATAATTTGTGAGAAAGACTTGTATTCTCATGCCTATAAATAAATCAACATTTCACACTATATAGTCATTGAAGGAGGGAACACATACCTTCCCATCCAAAGGTGCTTCATTTCTAGTACACAAATCAAATTTCCTCTTAATTAAATGTTAGGGGATTTTTGGGAGACTGAGTGTCTGTTGTTGCACGTGTTCATAGCGCTTCTTTCCTGCAGGGAGGGTCAGACCCTGTCACTGAGCAGAAATACGTTCGTGTCCCTGAATAGTTGGACTTGGAGATAAATCCTTTCAACAAGGCTGCTGAGGAGTGCAAGGCATGTAGGAGGGAGAGATTTATGTCTGTGATCTTGGTGCTTCTGAAGGGAAAGTTTAGCATGTGATAAGGCAGATGTATGGCTGAAGCGTTTAATTTGATTAGGAAGCTGTACGACAAGTTTGAATGAGTGCTCCTCAGTCTTTGCTATGAGACCACTCTGTTGTTTTACTCTTTAAGGACGTGATAACAGATGGAAAAGGGCTTTTCTATTTGATGCCAATCATGTTTGTGACTGAATAATCAATGTATTTCTACTGATACAACCACTTAAACCCATACAATTGTACTGTTTAGGGGACAGGGGAGGGGTTTTGCTGGGAGGGAGATTTTTCTGACTTTAATGCTGGGCAGTAACATATTTTTGTGTGTGCATCTACATATAAAACATACTAGAAAGTCGTGCCTGGAAATCATTTCTTTGGTGACAGATTTTTGATTGTATCTGTGGTCTCTGCAGGGGATAGCCTAAGTACACGTGGTTTTCAGAAAGTGCATATTGAAGCAGAGATGAACATGTTCAGTAATTGTTATTTCTGGGCTTTTTGTAATGCTTTAATAAGACAAAGTTATACCTGAAGTTAATACTTACTTTTCTGTGCGAGACTGAATATATAATCTAGTAATAAATTCCCTTGTTCTTTCCAAGATAGCAAGATTCCTGCATTTATCAAAAGTTTTGGGGGCTTGAGAAGAGAAAGTTCTTTTCTTGAGACTTCCATCATTACCTTAGTCAGGCTAAAAACAATGTTTCACAGCTCTTAAACCCAAAAAAAAGGAGTTATAATTAGTAATGTTCACTGAAGGCTTTCAAAGACTGTTCAGTCTGAGAATGCTTCAAGGGTTAGGGAGGGCAAGGTCAGAGTTTCCAGCATTATGATCCTGTTAGTCCAGAGCACTTAAGCTAATCTGTGGTGTGTTAAATCCAAGTTAACCCCAGTGCTCAGGGATGGTGCTGAGAGTTCAACAGGCAGCACTTCAGGGTTGCTGCACCCTCAGAGCCTCTGCAAGGCACTGGAGCCTCCCTGGCAGTGGCTGCTCCATGTGCCTTGTGAAGTGCTGGCTGCAGGTGCCCCACCATGGGTTTGAGGAGAACCTGCTGGACAGAACTTTTAGTTGTGCTGTTCATGGCTAGATACTCAAAATACCAAATATACTCTCTCCTACTAAATAACTTGGCTTGAGTGTCTCTGAAAATCAAAGTCCATGCATCTTGCTAGACTTATAGAGATCTATATTTGAACATAATAACGTTCTTGATTTGGTGTAAGCTCTTCAATCCCTCCTTATCCCAAAGAAGGATTCGTTTCAGTAATGAAGGGAATTATCTTTGTATATAATTGTATTTTTTTGTATTCCTGTGACTCAAAGGCACATTATAAGTGAAAAATAGAAATTTAATATTTTGATATAAAGTGACAATTACAAAGGAAAGTTATTAAGGTCTAATCATCTGAATTCTGGCAAAACCTTTGGTGCCTTATGGTGATATTCTGTGTCTGCAGCTGTGCCGTAGAGACCAGACGGCTCTGCAAAGCATTACATTTTGCACACTCTTTAACTGTCATGCTGCATGAAATTGAGCCATAGTTACATTATGAAGACAGGCTCTTCTGCATTCTTCTGGAGTGGAAGAGTAGGAAGCTTCCAAACTTGAAGGAAAAATGAGTTTAAATGCTCTAGCTCCAAAGGGTGACAATGACCCCTTCCCTTCTTTGTATTGCAGCACATCTTTACTGTCAGACATTTGTAGTGTCAGCTCATATAATCAAGATCACACATTCTGCCTGTTTCAGAGGGCTGCTCTTTGCCTTGGACACTTCTCCAGGCTCTCACCTCTGTTACAGGTTATTCTGTGTGGGTTGTTTAAGGAAACACCTCTCATAGCAAACAGTTGTGTCATCTCAAGACTTTCACAGAATATTCTGCGTTGGAAGGGACCCACAAGGATCCTCAAGCCAAACTTGTAAGTGATTAAACCCCCGACCTTGACATTATTAGCACTGTGCTCTAACCACCTGAGACTTTGCTATGGAAGTAGCTTTAGAAATGCCGTGTGTAGTTTCTGTGACATCTCTGTCAAGCTGGTCTTCCCTGTATCCTAATGCTTGCAACACCTCAGTATTAGCCTTGTTTTACTGCAGCCTTCTCACTGTGACATGAGTGAAAAACTGCATCCCATGCTCATCAGAATTGTGCTTTCCTGTGTCTGCCTCTTCCTAATTATTCATTGCCCATTTTTAATTAAACTGGAGGATCTTTACATCAACAATTATTCGTCTCACTGACATCATACCTTTATCAATGATAGGAAAAAAATTATGGAAAAAGATTTATAAGTGAGTTTGGTAAACAAAGCAATGAACAAAATTATTTCTTGCTTATTGTTTACCCCATCCTAAAAAAAAAAAAAAGTACTGATTAAACCCCTAACCTCAGTTACCAACCTAATCACAGAGGCAAAGTTCAGCTGTGCTGCCTTTTGTTATAATCAGGAGATTATTAGAATACAGCAGATTTTCAATGCAACGTCAGTGACTCACTGAGCCATGAAATAGAGTGTGTCAAGCCCTGGCCATGCTCTGCTTGCACTGCCCACGTCTCTGCTGTGTGTGAATCCCAGCACTGGACTCTTGGGCTGGTGATTGTGAGTGGGAGAGCTCTTGGCTATAAATCTGCAAGCTGTACTAAGCCATGATCTGCCTCAGACCCCTTGGCTCTGTGGTTTTTGGATTCTGAAGTCATCTAAGTACCTTTTTCTCTCTCAAGGATTTCCAAACATAAGGCATTACTTTTTCAGCTGGATTTAAAGAGTATATTTCCTTCTATTACTTTTCTATTGCCACTTATTTCTGGAAACTCATTAAAAGCGTAGAGATTTCCCTGCAGCTAAAAGTGGCAGGGGCTTGCACAAAGGTGTCTGTCTCTTCTCACATAAATATGATTTATAATCTAGGCTTATAAACATAAGGCCACCACATGAAGGAGAAATTGAGCTTGATATTGCATGAAAACTACCAGTTTGTCTTCATTTTATCTATTTAGTTTGCATAAGCAGTTTCATGACATCTTTTGAGAAGGCCAGTTCTTCTCAGCACAAGCTACAGCTTTGCTGCAGAAGGAAGGACACATAACTCTCCTGAAACCATTTTCTTCCCACTGAAAGCTCTAGGCTTTGCTTTTTCTACTGTGTGATGACTTCCACCAGCTACAGTTGGTATTTATTTACAAAATCTCTAAGGAAACTGATTTTGATCAGGACAAAAGACATCAACTCTTTAATCCTGCCTCCCATCCCATCACGTCTCTGAGGACTGTGGCCGTGGTCGTATCACAGTGCAGGATTTCTGGTTTTGACTAAAGCAGCACATTCCTCATTTTATTGCTGGATAAAGTTTTCTCTCTTATCAGTATAGGACATTATTTCTGTGACTGTTCTGGGGCTCATCTGGTGCTTCCACACACACATTTCTATTCACACTTCATTTGTACCCATCTTCGTACTTCTATTACGAGTCTTTCAAAGGACATTTAAACAATGTGTAGAAGTGAGCCAATTAAATTGCATTAACATATTAACACTGTTAAATGAATTACATACCAGCCCTGAGATACCACCAGTTTTATAGAAATTGCCCTCCAGAATACAGTAACAATGAACTGAGCTAGATATGTGCCTCTTCCTACCCAGACTGTGGCCTATTGCAGTTCTGTTTTTCCTTTCCTTCCAGTTGCCATTTCACCTCGAAACATTAAAGTCCCAGCTATGTTTTTTGCTTTTATGTCTATCCTAACTTTGTGATGAAGACTTCTGAAAGATGTGGAGCCTTCTGAAGAACACAGTTATCCAAGTGGCAGTTAAAAGGTAATGCATGAGCTCAGCCTCCTGCATTGCTACTTCATTTACCTGTGACATTCTCAAGCTTGCTGCATTATCTGTAAGGAAGTAAGCTAACTTAATTGCAAAGTCAATGTTAAATGAATTTATAAGTCATGCACACTTTGCACAAGTATCTTCCTCCATGAACTTGAATTGTCACGTTAATTCAGTTTTCTCCTAAAGGGCTTTGAGAGTGATAATCTGATTTTCTCATCTAGTTTCACATGTAACAGAGAAACAGAGATGAGGAACTACTGGCCTTGAGCATAAAATCCTTCAAATGCATAGCAGTCTTTTAGAAGTCTTAAAATGCAGTGAGCTCAATGTTTTCTTTTGAAAAATACACTCAAAATGAGTACCTGAAAAGCATGCTGCATAATGAAATGAGATAGGAAGCGATTGCCTTGAGAATAACTGATACAGATGATTTTTGCCCTTCGACTCATGCTCTGTACCAAGCATTTCTCTCACATATTAGTTTCCAAGTGGACTTTGGTGCCAGTAAATAATGAATCTTTGAAATGGCTAGAAGTCAAGAAAGTTCTCATCCTAGGAATAAAGAACACTTCTTTACATGATCCCCTCCATCCCCCAGACTTATTCTGGAAGGAATCTGCAGGTCCAGTGGATAACCCACTTGAATTTGAATGGGCAATCAGTCTGTCTGAATGCCCAAGGGGAATGATGTGCTCCTTAGTTATATGAAGAAGAGAGTATCAGATACAGAAATTCCAGAAGCTTTTCGTTTAATATGGCTGTGGTAATGACAGGAGTAAAGTGTCTGGTTCTGCTGTGTACTTGATAAGGTACACAGTGACACAAGCTTGTGAAGCTTGTGCAGGTGTGTTTTCTGCTGCACTCCTCAGGCCTCTTGTGGTCTGGGAGGGCACAGGAGCTTGGGGTAATGCCAGAGCTCAAGAGAAGTAGCTAGGAATGTTTCCTGAGAGGATCCAGAGAATATGAGCATTGGTGGCTATGCAAACGGGGTGAACAGCAGCTGCGAGGTGGTAAAGGGGAGATGCAGGTAAGCAGGAGTTATCCTGTCAAACAGGTTTCTGCTCCAGAGGTCTGCACTTTTGCAGTGCAACTTATTGCTCTAGTGATGCCCTTGAAACTCAGAAAAGCCACTGTGTGGTTTGTAAGGCCAACAAATTCAGTCTGAGCATCAACTCTACTGGAACCAAAGCTGGCCCTCATGCAGGGTGTGCAAACTGAGATTTCTGAGAGAGCTTACAACAGTGGGCACAGTGTCTGCAAGGATATTTGATAGCACAGTACAGAAATAAGTGTGTGTTAAAAAATTGGATCAGATTTTATGGGATTGGGTGTGTCTACGTTCATATTTGTGGCTGTAAAGAGATGGCAGAAGATCTGTGAAGCTTTTCATGCATTGTAGGAAACAGGTTCTTCCTAATATCTTTAACTCTTGCAACGTGCTGAATAAGCCACCACTGGAACAATCTTCTAAAACATTCGGTAGGCTCTTCTTCAGCAATAACTTAAACAAAAAATAAATAAGAATTGTAGTTTCTTTGAAATGTTCTAGTCAATCGGTAATTAACAAAATCACTAGGTTTGAGTTGATCTGGAGACTCTTAGATATCATAATCATGGTCCTGTGAATTTAAAAAGTTTGAATCTTGACTCTTAAGCATTCTTGAAGATGTTGTCCTTCCACATCACTTACCACAGAGCAGTCAGTAGGATTTCAGCTGGACGAGGAATAAATTGTCTTCTGATCAGAGCTGTGAGCTGGGAGAACACTGGAAAGTGTATTTTATTGCATGAAGGGAGTCTTCTGTTTCTGGACAATAAACTAAAATGAGTCCCCAAAAACTGTTGTATTGAGAGAGACCTCCTTTCCTGGTGTTTTAATCTGGTAATAACAGGCAAGATTGTGGCAATTTCCTCTTCTTTTGTGATAAGGAACACACTTCTGTGGCAGAAAAGTAGGGGAGAATGATTCTCCACGTTTCTATGGGTCAGCCTTATCTTTAGTTTTTATTTAATTTGACATTTATATAATAATGCTGCTTATGTGCAGAATTCTTCTTAGCAATGCCAAAGATTTGGCTATGAAGACCCAGTACCTCTTTCCTGATATGTATATATTAGATGTCATGATCTTAATCCTAGCTGAGATTCTGTTGCTTTAAATAAATAAATAATGAACTCTACTGCCCTTGTCTCTGTCTCTTCCAGCCTTTTCTTGGTAATAAGGAGTCCTATAAATGATAGCTGAATCTGGTAATTAGACAAGACTTCTCTTTTCTGTCCTGTTTTCTTTTTTTTTTTTTTTTTGGTTTTTGCTGTAATGCATTTTGTCTGTTTACTGGCTTGAGGTCCCTTCCCCCTGTGAGACTTATCTTTTTAATGGCAGTCATTTTTAACATGCACAATTTTTCTGTGAGCATGACATTCACTATCTCTATAATAACAATCATTTGGCTTATGATTTAAACCATTACAGCACTGTGCCATGCTGTGAGACTCAAATGCTGCCTTCACTTTTCCATTGTTTACTTTCCTATCAGCATGTTGACAGTTCATAACTCTTGGCTACTTCCACATTGACTGTAATTTCTGTAACGCTTTAGAGGAAATAACAAACTGCATCAGACAATTGTGGTTTTGGATTACTTGCCTAAGCCTGCTGTAAACTCGGGACGAAGATGCTGAGCTAGACAGTCACTTTAACATGGCATGAATTTGATATAGGTATAGCATCATTTTTCAAAACATATCTGAAGGGTAATAGCAAAGACAAATGAAAACCTTTTAACAACATAAAACCAAGATGGGATATATTAAGTACTAAACTAATACACCAACTGTTGCCTGGCCAATGTTTTTTCCTTGCTCTACCCCTCCTCTCTCCCTCCTCTGAGGGACACTTTACTTAAAGATTTAGCCATGGTGGCCTGTGAGAGTGAAAAGCCCCTGCTGTTTCACCGGAGACGGTTTTGTTTGAATTTGTGGGATTTATTTTGTTTATCTAAAGAGTCTGCAGAGCTTCTTGTGATCATTTTGCCTGTTTGCCTTGCCCTTCAGTTTTCCAGCTGAATCTCTGTAGCCAACCCAGCCAGCAGGAACATGAGAGGGCACTGCAAGCAAAACTCATCTTAGGGCAATCAGACTGTGGAAACGTAGCACAAGGGACTCTTCCACAGGAACAAATGACTGGGGGGTTGTTTTTAAAGTGACTTACAACTTGGATAAATTGAGTGGAGTTTTTTACAGCTGTTTCTCAAGTCATATCTCTGCCTTGGGATTCTTTCCACAGGATTCTGCCATGGGACATTTTGAGTCCTGTCCTGTTTCAAAGAAAAGATCTAAAGAAATTTTTACGTGGAAAGGAATTATTTTTTGAATATATCCAACCTGACGATTAATACATTTAACTTGGGCAATGTTTTATGAAGCAGTCAGCTTTTGGTCTGAACATTTTAATCTTAACAAGCCTCCTCTTTAAAATACACAATAATATTCTGGTCTGCTATACATGAAAGTGTAAGTGTTGGCATGAATATTAAACCCAAAAACTATTGTTGTACTCCTTTTACTCTTTATTTCTTTTCATAATTAGAGTTTGTTTCTTTTGTAGCAACAGTTTTGTTTTTAAAATGGAAAATAGAGTGAGGGAGAAGTTTGTGTCTTAAAGATGATTGAAGTTGTCTGTCATAAGCAGTGAAGAGTCAGAGTTTGTTTTGTGTAAAGATAAATTTGTTTAATCAGATCTCATTTTCTGGGCTTTAATGAGCTGGAGAACTTATTCTTTCAGACACTACTAATGGCTTAGGAGTGTGTTAGGCTACACACAAGCACAGTGTTACCTAGTTGCACAATTACACTGTGAGTTTGACTTGCTTGTATTTAAGATTTGGGAATTGTGTGATTATGCTGTTTTAAAGAAAATGTTTGCAGTGTGTTTAGTTGCAGATAAAAAGCTTGCAATTGTGTTTCATTTTAAAGGCTTGACATGTAGAGAAGTCAGAAGTTTTTCAAAATGGCATTTAATGAATGTTGTGTGGGGAAACTGACTGCAAATTTCTGCGTGATTGGAGTTGGAATCTGTTTTTACACATGGCAAGTCTTGTCCATAATGAGCAGGCATGTCCCTGTCCCTGTCAGGATGGGATTGCAGGGCAGGGTGGGTGCATTTCATGGGAGTCAATTTTCTGTTAGATCTCCTCTTGTGCACCTGGAGGATGCCATGCCCACTCTCTGTGCCTGCAGATGAAAACGTTTGTTTGCCCCCAATTTCTTATCTCACTTATAAATGTCTAGTGAATTTGTACAATCTAAATTGATTTTAAAGAATATTTTGTACCATTTTACAATCTGGATCACGCTAGTGTGGAAATATTTCTAAACTCTGCTTCCCATTTTTCCTGTATTCTGAGTTTATATTCTTGTAAAAGTAAGTGGGTAGGAGGAGGGTAGAGGAGAAATTATTCTTGAAACATTCTTCTTCCACTTGAGGTTTGCCTTTGCTTCTCATCTTGAAATTAAAACTGATGGACAGAGAATAATTCGTGTTAATGCAGCTGTTATTCAGTTTGAAAGATCTCTAACGGGAAGAAAGTGCTCTTAGCTGGGGAACAAAGGGTGACAAATGTCATTCTGCACATCAAGTTTTTCCAACACTGCCCCTGAAGCAGAGGATACATTAGCTTAAAAAAGAAGAGGAAAAAAAAAAACGACAAAGAAAGAAAGAAAGAAAAAGAGCATTTGAACCAGTTCAGTGTCAATATGCTCGAACAGTCTCCTAAACCTCTTGTCATCTGTGATAAGGACATCAATAATAGTCATTGTCAACCTTCATTAAGCTCAGATCATCCATTCTTATGTCCCTCAGGATGTTTTTCAGTGATATTTTCCCTGGAAAGAGAAAAGGCCCTACATCAAACCAGTGTATAAAGCTTGATTCCTTTCCTCAGGGCTCTTAGTACAAGAGAAACAAATTATTTTAATTACTCTTTTTCTGTTTTGATTTTTTTATTATTTGTTTGTTCAGTTGGTTTTTCTTCTGAGTTCCTCTCGGGTGCTTAACCTGTTTCTAGATGTAGAAGAGCTCTTGCTTATTAATCCACATAATAAAGTCTAAGAAAAAGGGAATGGAAGATGTTGTTGAGAAAATGAGATTCATGTTTTCCCTTCTCTATGGATTTGTCTCAACACTGTTGCTGATATTCCTTTGTTTACACATGTCTAGAATTTGGGATTTAGATTCTTGGTAGCTCTCACATGTTGACCAGCACCACCTGAGTTCTTCAGGATTTTTTTTTTAGAAAAGGCAACCAAAAGGAGAGAATTCCTGGCTATGGATTGAATTTGAAGCCTTTGCAAACATGGGAGGTGGGTGTTTTGGAGAATGGATGTTGGTATGTTCAGAAATAAGTGGCTTAGCTCACTATTTGACATTTTCTGAAGAAGAGAAGGAAAATATTTCTAAATTCATTGTGTTGCTCTCTTTTCAGAGCTCACAGCAGCTCTTTCCAGTGTGAGAAAATCCACACCATGTCAGAGAGGAAGGCTCACACACCCAACATTGCTACAACTGACAAGGAATAGTATATATAAAGTATTAGCAGCCCACACCTTTAATTGTTGCTTCTTTTGCAGTTATTGTCTACAAAACGAACTGTATTCTGAGACCCGGTTAGAGATTTTTGCCTGGAAATAGAGAAATATTCTCACAGGAAAAAAATAAATCAGAAAAATAGTTGGAAATCCCAAAAATACTTGGAAATGCAAGCAGACTTCTCTGAGGTTGCAGAGAATTGAAACCAGATATTAGATCCAAAGACACCATTCACATTTTATGTTAATGTGTATATTTTTTCAAATGTAACATTCAGAATATATGTGGATTTATTGCACAAAGTGGCTTGTAAATTTTTCTTTAAATCTTATGTAACTTTTACGCTAGATTGGGTGATGCTACACTGACAGCACTGTCTCTATTTACCCAAAACTTGAGCACATTCAGTAAAAAACAAATTACAACACAAAATAGAAATAAGCCTATTACAAAATCCCTGGAATTGGATGTCATTTTCTGCTTTCAATTAGATCTACCAGAAAAAAAAAAACTAAAAAAGAAACTATCTTTTTTATGTTTTTTCCCTTCACTATAACTTGTCCAGCTGAGTTGAATTGCATGTTCAAGTTCAGTTAACAATGTAACTGATGGTAAAGCTTGTTAAAGAACTGAGTGTCCTTCCAGCCTGGTTATAAATAAGTCTATTCACAAATTCTCATAAATCTGAAATGAGTTTCCAACAAGCCCAGAGTGACCAATTTCGAATGTGAATAGCTGTAAAGTTTGTGTAATCTTCATTATCTTTGGTTGGTGTCTGAGATCCTGTGATGGTATCTTTGTGCTCCAGGCAAAGGGTTTGGTGACTAGAAAGACAGCTCTGCTAAATGTAGGCGCTGGGGTACATGAGATAGTCCTTCTTTAAGAATATGCATCGCTGGAATTCCATAGGTTAGTTAACGCATTTGCTTGTTTGTGAGGGTTTTTTAAGGATTTGGACTTTTTAATGAATTTTGATCCCCAATCCCACTCGGAGTTTCATTAGTGCAGTGTTTGCAGAGCGCAGGAAATTTCTTTCTCTTGTGGCACTTTTCAGAGACTCTTCAGGTGGTGAATGTACTCATCATCCTTCTTTTGTCAGTGTTACGGGACTTCATTACAGCGTGCAAGCACTTAAAAGGGCAGAGCCTGCTGTGGGAGAGACCTGCACTGCTTATGAGAGAAGGTACCCTATAGCGTCATTATGAGCTGTCAATGCCATTGTACCTCAGGCCATTCCCACAACATATCTAATTCTGTTCCCCTCTGACCCTTTTCATGGCAGAAAATGGTAGAATTGTGCAGTTGGGTCTTTGAAAAGTGGTGTAGAGCCTGGCACAATAGATTCCTTATAATATCATACAGTATATTGAGCTAGACCTACAGAGATTCTGAAAGAGATGAAATTACACTGATCATCAGATGGGGCAGTTAAGTCTTATCTTCAGACTTAAAAATAAAATGGGTGTACTTTTTTAATTTTTTTTTTTTTTCATCAAAAGCCACTCTATAAAATGATGCATGAAATCATCATGAAAATTCTTACCTGAAAATACACCATATTTTTTTCAAACAGCTCTATTGCAAGGATTTTGTGTGAGCCTTCCTAACACCAGGGTACTGTCTGATCCAAATCCTCCACAAGGACTGTGCTCTCTGAAGCAACTTCAGTGTCTCTGGCATCAAAGTAGTGCAACAATCTAAGAATTTCTCATGTGTGAGGAAATTTGGACAGAAGTATTGTCCTCCAATATGGCTTGTAATTAACAGAAAGCTGATATTTTTCTCTTAGAGTGGTGGGTGTGGCACAGCCTTTACTCATCCCCAGCATGGACCCACAATCCACACTAGTTATTTGAACCATGGGTTGAGTTGCTGTGACATCTGGTCGCATCTTCCAGCTGTTGCAGAGAAGGGATGGAGCCAAAGGTGTCTGAGAGGAGGAAGGAGCACTGTGGCATCCTGCTAGGTAAAAGTTTAGGGATGACAGGCAAGCATGTGAATCCTGAAATTATATGCAGGTAAGCACTTTTCTTCCTCACCTCACTTTTATACTTGGCTAAATCCAGATTTAGTGCCTGATTTTGTTCTTGTTATATAGCAGTGAGGACACACAGTCTAGAAAATCTTGAATCAATTTACTGCTTTTTCCTCTGCCTACCCCAATTTAAAGCTCCAGTTCCTGGGAGAAGGCACAGGGATCTGAAAGAAAAATTATGTTCACCTCTCGGCTTTCTGTTGTAAGCATAATATTTGGAGTGTTTTTGCCATATTAATGTGCAGCTCATAATTGTTAATATTGCCAGCGATTTACTGATGAGCCTCTTAACTTTAAGCAATGCTGTGACTCAATCCCTTTCCCTGTAGCATTAAGAACTAATTTGACAGTTGCTACAGGCAAAGCTGCAAGATGACTCAGATTGTCAAATGTCCTTTGTCCTCACAAATGCAAAATCCTCCAGCCAAGTTTCAAATGCAATTCCATTTTATTCTAATTTATTGTTCATTTCTCTTCTTGACACAGCAGCTCCCTAACAAGTCCGTACATCATTACTTAAATGCTTGCTCACAAAGGACTGTTGTCAATCACTGGCACAGAACATCAAGCAGAAAGAATGTCTGATCAAACACGTTTTGAAAGCTCTGCCACAACAATGGGGAAAAGCTGAGTCGAACTGGGGGAAGGGAAGGGCTAAACAGGACTTGTTTGTATCAAGCAGATGAGATTATTTTAAATAGGCCTAAGACTCTGAAAATCAAGTGGAATTAATTCATTTCTAGATACTGCTTAGAATGCATATTTTTTTTTATAGCATTGATTATAATGCAAGTGGTGGAAATACTGAAATACTAATACCAATGAGCATAGTGAAAATGAACCATCAGACCATTCAGACCTTCCTGGGGCTGCAAAGAACCTTCGACTCAGCCTGAAAATTACTAAAAATAAAGTGAGGAATGGTTGCTCTGAGGGTGAATCACTCCTGGGTCATCTGTATTAACAGTAATAAGAGCATTTTAAATAATCCTATTTTTTTCATGCATCTTCTTCAGTCATAATCTTGATTTTATTTATTTTAAAATGCCCACAAGAAGAGAACATCTGTGGTTCAGTTTTGCAAACAATATGTTTGCTTTTAATTTATTCTAAAGTATAATTGTTCTTTACATAATGTATCAAAGAGACCATCAGTTCAAGAGGTAAATGGCACAAAGGAATTGATCAATTTTAAATTCCAAATACTAAAATAGATTTTTCATCTTGTGTACCTCAATGAGAGTAATTAGATTTTTTTTTTGGTGTGTGTGTAATCTGAGAGGAATTTAACAACAGTGTATAGCCTTGAACTTCCCCCGATCCCTGCACTGTAGCTGCATACAAATCAATAACACACTTCACTTGCAAGAGTTTATGTCCTTGTCAGATCAAAATTCTGGTCACTCAGGGCTGTCACTCTGAAGGTGAGCTTTGCACATCTCCCTGGATTTCTTCCATCACCCCTGGAGGGACAGGGAATGGGAGTGGGAGGAAAACAGCAATGGTTGTGGGATTCTCTGCCAACCCTTCCTCCTCCCAAATCTTCAAAAAAGCCCAGAGTCTTTCTCACAAATGGGGAAATGTTGCTCTCCCTGTGGGGTTTCTGGAATGACATTCCCCAGAGGATGGCTCGGTGGGCTGGGCAGCAAGAACAGCTGACTGGGTTTTAGTTGTACTGAACAGGCTTCTGGCTCTGGGCACTGAGGCAGGAGATCAAAAGGAAAAAGATTATATGATGGTTTAATGTAGCAATAACCCACCCACATAAGGAGACAATGAAATATTAGTGTTATTTTATCACTAACTTTTATGTGCCTCACTGTGAAATCACCTTATAGTGTAATCCCCCATATTGGGGTTTTCTAAGTAAACTAAACAAACCCCCACCACCTTCATTGTCAGAAACTGCAACATTCCCATGGTCCAACATTTGGCTTTATACACAGATTCTTGAGAATATCAATTCATAATAGTGATGATAATAATAATCTCAACCTGAGGTGAAGAGACTTCTGAATGTGAATTCTTCCTGAGCAAGGGAAAAGCTGGGACCTCAAGCCCTGGATTCAGGGTCACTGTGCCTGCTGTGACTGCAGCCTGAGCCAAAGCTGTAGCATGGCTACTCATGGAGTAAATTACAACATAAATATGCCATAACCTTTTCAAAAGATTCTATGGAACCTTTGGGATAGTTTAATCTAAAATCCGGTGGCATATTTAACAGCAAAGACATTTGTAGTTTTAGAGACATTGGAATTCATCCATGATAGAGTATAAAATAATGAAAGATAATATGTGTATTGGGAAGGGTAATGGAGAAATAAGCTACAGTCATGCAAGGGATAAAGTTAAGTGACCAAATCCACTCCATGGAAGGGAGAAGTTACCATAGCATCCTCTCTTTATGATTTATTAAGCATATTCTGCCTTGTGATTTCTCACAGTATGAAAACATAAAATTATTATTCAAAATACCACCAAAGAAATGAATGTTGTCCAGAATCAATGGCATATCTTGGTTAAACTTGCAACACAATCATATCTTTATAACACCAATTTCATTTTCTAACAACCTAATCTCATCATCTCAAAGCTGGAACGCTTTTCATTATCTAAAATTTTTGATAAGTAAACTAAAACTTCTAGGAAAATAAAATTTATTAAAATGTAAAATCTGTTCAGCACTAACTTCAGATTTAAATTTAGAAAGAGAAAATAATATTACTAACAGTAGGTTTCTTGTTTCTGAGTGTTGGTTAATTTCGTAATTCCTTGGAATGTTGTAGTTCCAGTGGTAGCAGCATTAAAAACTTCTAAATAAGTTGCATAACTCGACCTCTGCTTGAGCTCTAGCCAGAGAAGGAGCTGATTTAATAGGTGGGGTTGTTGGTATTTCAGGTTCTGTTTTGAATTGCCTTTTTGCCTCACGTAGAACTGGTGGCTCTGACACAGAGTCCTGACTTCAACTCACAGCTCAGAAGCAAGAGGAACAAGTACCTTTTGGATTGGATAGAAAATGTGATGTTTAATTACAGTGGGCAAAATTGGGCAAAAGGGAGCAAAAGAAGGTGCCTGTGTTAAGGGATGTGTTGGTCTGATTTGCATTGGATGGGAAAATTGGTGGTAGGTTTATTTTATAGAAAAATTAAGTAAGAATCAGTAGAGTTTTTAAAGAGTACAGATTGCTTTTAAGTTAAGAAACCATAAAACTGATTCAGTGCTACAAAAATGGATAACCATTGCTTTATTCTTTTCTCAGTTTTCTTTTGGTGATTGCATGAATCACTGCTGTGTCATAAACTGAGGTCTTAAAAGTGAGCTTGAGACAATAAAAAGAAAAGCCTTAAAATATTTTCCTGGGATTAAAAGACTGTTTGATTTACTTTTAGCTCATCTGAACTTGGTTGTATTGACAAGGTCAATATTTAAGTCACTTTTTCATACCATTATAATAACTGGCTGGGGAGAAGATGGCAATTTCTTTCATTTCACCTTGAGCAGGGAATGGATGGAGATGTAAAGTTAAGCTTTTTTATAAAGTGATCCTCTCTAAACAGACCTAGTTTGCCTCCAGGCTGGGAAAATCCACACAAAGGAACAATTAGTGACTCATAAAACCACAAAACACATACTTTTTGCTGGGGTATTTACTTTCTGCCCCTCTTTTTAATGGGAAGCAAAGAGTCCATAAAACTGTATGTAAGCAAATAAGCTGTTAAATTGTGGTTAAAAAAGCTTCTGGACTAGATAAAGTTGTAGAATGGTCTTACAAAGTGTGTATTCATTAAGTCCAGACTGACTAGAAAGCATCAAAAATGCTTATGTGAAGGAAAAGCCTTCTGCAGAAAGTCTAGCCCTTCTTAATAGGAGCAGCAATGAATATATATTTGCACAGGAAATTCTGTGAAAGCTTAAATATAGAAAAAGTTGCCACAATCATTGGCATCTTCTGAACTGAAATTCCTCCCATTTATCATTCCCACCCTCTTTGTTGTTCTTCCTCCTGTAGTATGAGAACTAAAAATTGCTCAACCCAGGAGCCTGAGGGCTGCTCTGTGTGTCACCCAGAAACAGATTCCCATCAGGAGCTAAGCCCCTCCAATAATATCAAAGACCTTCCAAAAGGGTTAACTCTGTTAAGACTCTCCGAAAATGGTCAGACTAAAATGTAGCTGTTACCGTCAAACACTACTTGTGCTGTTTGTAGAAGAAATGGGTTTACTTAGGATGTATTTCTCACCTCTTAGAAACCAGGGTGAAAAAGCAGCAATTCTGTTAAAACCTGACTCTTCCCCTACCTTGTTTCCAGGTGCTCTGAAAAAAAACAACAAAGCAAAACAACAACAAAAAAAAACATTCCCTAAACTGATTGACTTTCATCAAGAGCTCTTTCAATGTCACGGAAATAGATTTCATTGGTTTTGACAGCCTGGCTTGATGCTAAGCTCGTATCAAAACCCTACCAACAGGAAAAAGACTGCTGAGTTGAACATAATGGTCATATTAAGGTTTTTTTTGCTGTGCCTGTCTCTGTGGTGGATGTGATTTCCTCTGTTTTGACCCCAAGAAGCTTTTACAGCAGCTCGTTTAAAGTTCATGTCTCCAAAAGGAAAATAGTGGAAATACAAAAAGTGAAATGATCAACTGCACTTTTATTTCGAGTAGCCCTCCCACTGTCCACGAGCTCTGCGGGGAGCAGGAGATGGGAAATCAGTGTTGCCCTTAAAACAGAGGAAATGTTTTTCTAACATAATATACATGAAGCACTCCAGGATTCCCACTCTCTGTAAACGACTCAAAGACAGTAGGTGCAAATTCTAACGATGTGGCCGGCTCTGCTAAATCTCTGCCCTCCTCAAGCTTCCCGTGCTCTTGTTGTCTTTTGCTGTGCACTTAGCATTATGTGGCCTCCTGAGGCTCTGTGAATAATGCATCCATCAGCAACTTTCACGTCTTCTGAGACTCTTCCCATTTTCTAAAGCAGTTTGGTTCAAGGCTGTAATTGAAACCAAGCACTGAACGAGTCTTTTTGTACTGAAGGTCTGGCCGCCGACCGAATGAGCCCTTACATATTGCTGTACCATTTTATTTCCCTGCACAGTCATTGAAAAGCCCCACAGAAACCATCCAACACCTCAGCTGAAGCCATGAACATCCCCCACTCCACTGTCTTCCTCTTTGTAGTCAATCAACAATACCTAATTGTGGCAACTTGGGGCTGGAAATAGGCTGTTTCCTTCCATATTTGGGACATTTGCTGGATAAAGCTGAAGAAGGGATAAACAGTGCTTTATTCTGCTTCTTCTTCCCCAAAGTCTGCTCAATGGCAAGTTCCCAGATAGCGTCAATAAATCTGCTATATATGCACAGCCTCTCTGTGCTTGCAGTTCCCTTGGTGGTGACATCCCCTTAGTATGTGATAGAGAAGCATCATGGAACACCCTGAGCTGGAAGGGATCCACCTGGATCATCATCCAAGTCCAGGAGTTGTCCACTGAAGTCCAACGGCATGGCCAAAAGTGTCAGATATTGCATTTCCCCTGAAAACACATCTAACACTTCTGCCTCCCACCCTCCTTACACAATCCAGGGCTGGAAAGGAAGGACAAACCCCAAACTCTATGAAACTGTAGCAATATCTGAAAACTTCATAATTTATTCACATCAGCTGGGCCATGTTTATACTAGAGTTTGTTCTAATTTTTGCTGAAGAAGCAGAACTAAGTTATACTTTGGTCCTTAGCTATGACTTTTTATGAGTGTAACTCAGGCACAGAAGGGAAATTGTGTTTAATATTCTAGTTTGGTGAAGATGTGTGGAAATCTGCTTCTTCAACACCTTTTTAGACTCTTTTTTAAAACTTTTTTTCCCCAGTTCATACAGATGTAAACTTGTCAAGTGGGATGGGCTTCAAATGGTGTAGAGAAATACAGTTAATTGTTTGAAAAAACTTTTAAAATGCTGTAATTTGTTACAAATAAGTTGAATTATAAACAGCAAAATTAAGCTTGGTGCTAATTTCTCTTGTGTTCCTCCCAGTTGGCAAAAATAGAAAATGGCTAGTCAGCTTTCCCATTGTTTACATAGTTTTGAGTTTTTAATTAACATAATCTGCTTATTGCAATGTAGCTGTTAATTGCAGCCAGTTGAAGGAGAGGGGTACAAATTGCTGTTTATGTAGTAGAAAAAGGAGCCAAATAATTAGGGAAGCTGTTTCCCATATAGAAAATAACAATATTTTCTTTCTTTACAGGGAAACATAAATAAATCTGTGACCAACTGTTTAGACACCATTTAAAAAGCACTGTAGCAAGGCAAAGAACTTCAATACATTCAAATTGGTTCATTTCTCCATCAACTTGCCTGAACACATTTTTTCTTTTTAATGAAAATGAAGCTTCTGTTAAAAAGAGCTCCGTGCTCAGTTTTGGGGGTTTGGGGGAATGTCTGTAAAGTCTCACTGACCTGTGCCGAGGCCAGAGCTCTGGAGGTGCAGCAGCACCAGCTCTGGACTTTAAGTATCTGGGACTGCTGGTGGAGTTTCTCTGAGGTTTTTTATAAGGGTAAGTGGAAGAGTCTGTGAGAGTTCCAAGACTATTTTAGTGTCTTAATTATTTGCAATTAAAATGATGACTGTCTAGGCATAGAGTAGTTCTATTTATTTTCCTCCAAACTGAAGTGTGTTAGCAAGGAAAAAAAAATAAATCAGTGGTTTTGGCAAATATTCAGATGATATGCCTGTCTCTAACCATGCTTAATTATTATATATAACTCTGCAAGGGAATCTTAGGCAAAGAACCATTAATTTTGACTTTTTCTGCAAACCTAAGCAACAGAACCAAACCTAATTACAGAACTGAGTTTTGTCCCAGCCATATAATCCAAGTTTTACTCTTCTTCACACTTCCACTGCAGCCAGATATGGTAAAGGTTATTAAGTATTCTAATCCCATAAAATAAAAAGGAACAAAAAAGGGATGCTGTTAAGATGACTCGGTTCTCTTCAAACACAGCAAGCTTTACTTTATGCTAGAATGAACAATGATTAAGAAGGTTTGACTGTGTTATTAGAAATCTTTAATTGCAAAACGAGAAGCAGCTATGTGTTTTGTAAAATGTAATCGAAATCATTTGCAGTAGCAAATTAAATATATTCATGAGTAAAAGTTCCAGATATTTTATCTGTTGACCTTTACCATACACCATAAAATTTTAGTATTGGTGCTATTGTATAACTTTAAAAACAGCAGTGCAGGGATGTGTGGGCCAGAGTCTGATTTCACTTATATCTAAAGTAGTTTTGAACTCTGGATGCAAGTCTTGGTTGGCAATGCTGACAGCGAAGTGCAGGCATGCCTTGTGGCCCAAAGACTACCCTTATGCCCACAATAATACTCATTTCTGAAATGAATCACAAGGACAATGGTTATTGATCTGTTTCAAATTACACACTCCACGTGCTTTCCCAGGCTTGGCCCCTGAGTCAGGGAAATGGGTGAGGAATTGATGGCAGGACTAAATGGCTCCTTGTAAGTAAAATTTGTTCTTTGAATGCTCCAAATCATGGTTGCAGTGATAATTCATTTTATTTTTCTCTAACATAGTGTCAGATATCTTTGTAATATTTCCTTAACAAGTACAGTGGGCAACATGCTTATTGTCCTAAGACATTTCTAAACACATTTAATGTAGATGCCAGTCACAATATGATTGTTCTGTCTTCCTGGTTTCAGAAAAATAAAGAAATCCAAACTGGTAATGTACTGAAGAAGTCAAAAGAATGACATAGATCCAATGTTCCCAGCACAGAGCCTGAACCTGCTATCAAAATCCAAATTTCTAATGTATTGGAGAACTTAGGCCCTATCTCTGAGGTTGGTGAGCAGTACAAAATGTTTGTTCATGTAGCTAGAATACACTTGAAGGATATATTAATAAGACAGATTGTGTCCTTGAGATCTTAAAGCAGTCCTTTCTAACATCTGATACATACATTCTTCAAACAATGCTCACAGACTCTACAAATACAGTAATATAAAGCAATATATGGCGTGCATCCATGAGCACCAGTTGCATGAAAGAGGCTCCAGCTGTGTTTGAGTTGACTGTCTGCAGGTTTGGTAAGAGCAAACAAGTATGGGAGAGGGTAATCAATTAAAGGTCATTAAGACAAAGACATCTCCTCTGTGTCTGGAAGTCTGACATAAGAGAAGGATATCTAATCTGGCCATGAAGTTTTGTACCCCAATTTGCTCTTTAATGCAATTTCAAACTCTGGGATGGAAGCAGTCTCAGCTGATGCTAGGAGCCTGTAGATCTGTCTTAGAATCTGGACCTTTATATATTTTTAATACTATTTCCTCAATGAATTTCCACCTTTTCCTCCTACAGTTTATTATGCCAAGTTTGTTAGTACGATCACACTGAGATGAGCTCTCCACTCCCCTCCTTCTCCGTGTTTGCACAAGCAGGGCCAGGCAAAGGCTGCGGGTGCGAGCTGTGACCTGGGTCTTTGGGTTTCAGCCCTGGCTGGTGCCCTCTCACCTGGGATGTAGATCCTTTCAGGCTTGGCCAGGAAGCTCTGAAGAAAACCTGTTCCTGCAGACTGGGGTGTTTCTGATTGTGCCCTGCTGAGGCCAAGTGATTTCTACTTTCACCAAACTTTCCTGCAGCTCTTTGCTCCACGGCTCCTAGCACGGTGCTGTTAATAAAGCAGCTGTCATTGGAGACAGAACTCGGGGGTTTGTAGTGAGATTTAACTCAGGCTGATGCTACTGAAGAATGTCCTGATAAATTGTGTTCAGTAGTTCAGCAGAGAGTAATAGATCCTGAAAGAAAACCCCTAAAATGACCACTAATGCTGTTTTTCAGGAGAAGCAGCTCTCCTATTTACAGGATATGAAGAGGGGTGATAGAGTGCTCTTTAGACAGAAAGAAAAACAACTCCTAAAACACCCTGATGACCTCAGAATACTACCTTGCCCCCCTCTTTCTCATTCTTTATGATTCCAATCTCTTTTGAGTGAAAATGCTACAATGAAACGTATTATCCCTTTCATTGAAAGGAGAGAGATAGAACACTTACCAAGCAATTTAAGAGACGCAAGTGAACCTAATCACTCCTGAAATCAAAAGAAGTAAAGAGAAAATTCTCCTTTTTCCCTTCTTTTCCCTGGTAATGAATGTGAATACTTAGTTTTGGACTGCTTTCACCATTCTGTCTCAATAAATGAGCATAGGCAGGGAATAGATCTTCACATTGCTACAGTGCTCCCAGCTTAGTGCTGCCGCTCCTTTATCCTCTGCTCCATTTCTCTGGTGCGTCACCAACTTTTGAGTGGGTTTGCAGCAGTGGTTGTCAATTGGCTCAGTTCTCAGAATAATTCTGCTGTAACCACGCTGATGAAAAAGTGAGAGTGAGGAGCTAAAAGAACTTGTGCTTTATGGGAGTCAATATTCTTGATATACAGCAGAATCCCTTCAATTTTGTATCAGGTTTTTTCCTGTCTGCATAAATGGGTCATTCAGCTTTTTTGCACAACAAATTCTTGGGACTCTGACTGCTCTTCTGCCCACAGGGTAATTAGGAGCTTGACTATCAACTGGTTAGAGACAGAGTAATTTAAGCAGGTCGAAACTGCTTGTAAATCAACATGGTTGAATGACTTATTTAAGTGAAGAGGAGGAAAGCAGAGGATTTTTGCTGAAGTCTGAACCAGACATGGGCTTTGTTAGTCCTCTTAGTGCTAGAACCCTCCTGGTTGGTGCTCAACAAGCAGATAATTTAAATAAAGACCATGGAAAAGTACAAAGATGCAACATCTTCACCTGGTAGACCTTGTTCCTGTGGAAAGGTGTTTGTTTGGGGTGGCTTTGTGGGGAGCCAGTGACAGCCACCAGAACAGAGAGGGTAAGAAGGTAACAAGGAGGGGCATCACACAGCTCATGTTATTTTGCAAACCTCAGTCACCTGTGGAACTGGAGTAAACCACAGTACTGACAACTGAGCAGACTGAGCAGCACTTGCAAAATCGACTATGAGACACCCTTTTAGCAGTTTGCTGGTGAGATGGAATGTACTGTACATGTCCTTAATGCACTGTATTTGATTAATTTAAATTGCTAAGGAATCAGCATATGGAACTTTTTCTTTTCTTTTTTTTTTTACATCGCAAATCAAGGGACCAATTGAGATTCTGTAACAAGATTTTCTCAAAGGCTCAAGGGATAAAAGAAATGGTTGCTTGATACAGTGGCATCTTTTCAATTCAGATGGATTCTAATGATGAATAAGAACATCCAGAAACACTTATTTTGTTTTATTTTCACTTTTAACATGTCTTGGCAATAAACAAGCTCTATGAATAAATATACCTGATGAAACAGTGCAATAGACTGTGTGCCACTGAGAATGTTCCTCCCCTTGCAGTACAGCAGCTGGGAAATTATGATACAACCACAGCGACACAGTTCCCCCCCATGGAGCATTTTTGCAGCAAGACAAGTTAAAAGTAAGAATAAGATAAAATGTTATTATAGGGCCATTGATCTTCTGTTACCTAAAAGGAGTGAATATAGGTGTCAGAGCTGACAAAGTGCTAAGCTACCCCAGCCTATGCAAAGCTCTGTACAAAACAGTGGAAAACAGCCTTACCAGGTCTTTTCCCAAATTCAGAGGGGAAGGAAAACAGGTGTCCTTTACAACCAGTAGGACCATAAAACCTCTCTTGGAACAGACAGGCAGGGATGAGCATAGACCTTAATGTTGCTTTCTCACTACTGAGCATAATTTGCAGTGCAATTTTGTTTCTATGCTACTCAAAGACAATAATAATAATAGTTGATTCTTTCCTTCTGAAGTTTGTGCTGATTATTCCTTTTGCCCTTTACCCTTTGTTTTCCTTCCTCTTCCAATCCTTTATAGGTGTGAAGACCTTTCTGCCACGTGTGTTTTACTGCAGAGGTACAGCAAGCTAGTACAAATCATCCCTCATCCCCAGATCATGTGGTAAGGCCCTTTGAATCAGTGATCTTTCTGTTCTGAATAAAGTTTTAAAATATTTAGCCTGCAGGTTGCATACAACACTTGTGACACCTTCAGTGTTGACAGGGTTAGAAGGAGAGCAATCCACTGACATAAATATTTTGGAGGTAAACTGACAAATTTTGTTTGTTTTGTTATCTTTTGTTTTCCTACCCCTGAATCATTCAGGAACTGGCTGAATGTTCTCAGGACATGCCTTATTTTCTCTTAGCCAGGACTTTTTTGCCAGCTCCTCTTTCTTCCTCCTGCTCAGATGACTTGGTCCCATTGGGTTTGATTTCAGTGAAAAAGTGGAAACTCTTGGCTCAGAGTGCCCTCCTCTCTCCTCCACAGATGTGCTTACAAAGGGGTTTCTCAGTGACTGACAGTGATTTTGAGTTGCTTATCAAGAGACCGGTCTAATCTAATCTAAAAACTCTCCAGTGAGAGGGATTTTATATTGCTGCTGTCTGGGAAGGATTGATGCTCAAAATCCATATTTGGTTGTTTTATTTACATCTGTCTGGCAGCTCATAGGAGGAAATGCATTTGGATATCATTTTTCAGGCATTTTGGGATCCAAAACAAGCCCTTAGACAAAGGAAAAAGCATTTTTGTTGGGTGATGAACATATGCAGCCTCTGTCATGAGAAAATGAGTTTTCTTGTGCCTGTCCCTGATATTAAATATTAGATATGAAATGAAGAAAGTTCCAGCCAAAGACTGATCTGAGGTGAAATCCAGTGTTAGAGCACCTTCATCACTTCAAAATATTCAGTATAAATCAAGCCTATCTGTTTCAATGGGGCAGTAACATCTGTACTACATTCAGCTTGTGTAAAAGATCTGCTTTTAGACTTTTATATTAACTCCAGCAATCCAAGTTTTGCATTTTTATCTTCTATGTGCTTTTCAGATACTGTGGTTGGGGTTTGGTTTGAGAGTTGTTGTTTTTTTTTATTTTTCCTTTCCATAAAAATCCATGCTTTCTGGTCAATGAGAGCAAGCAAATTGACACAAAATAAAACCAAAATAAATAACATGATTATAATTGTTTGTCCTCAGAGAATACATTAAAAATGAGAATAAATTATGTCAAGATGCAGTCTGAAGAATAATAAATTATTGTAGCTTTTGGCTGCCAGTAGCCAGCTACCAGCTGAGTCAAGATCCACCCTCATCTCCTGCTTGTTGCCTTTGAACAGCAGTTATGGATTAAGTCTGACAGTGTGAAAATAAATGGGAAAGTGTAGCTGAAGCCAAGCATTTATCAAGCCTGGTTGTACTCTATGCAAGGCAAGGCTGATTCAGTTTAATAAGATAACAGAAAACTTAACACTGTCTTCAGGATGTCTAAATATGGATTTATGCTTTGTGCCAAGGCTACTACTGTTAACCCGAAGAATTTTAAGCTATTTCACGTTTTGGGTTTAGCATCCATGAGTCAGGGGTACAACAGGAATTGTTTTCAGATGCAGAACTGAATACCTGTGCATACACATGGCAGGGGTGTCCAAAACTACCAGTTATGATAGAACAAAAGGAAGAAATGGGGAAAGCTTTGGGACAACAGGTCTTCTCTCTCATTATAGGTCATACTGTGCTTTGCATTCTCCAAGCATGTGTTTTTCAAGTAGTTTAGGAACTAAACTTGTAAACACAAGATGAGAGAGACCCACAATAAACTAACAGAACATTTCCATACCTTTTCTGTTGCCCTTTTGAGATTGGAGGTGTCTCTCATGGCCCCTCTTTTGTCTGTTCTTTGGGACATTTAAAATGAGCTAATGGGATGCCATCATCAACAAGGTTATTTTTCTTTCACTCATTTAATATGTTACCAAGCCCTTGACTACAGTGACATCCTACCATGTGGGTTTGGTGACTTTTTGTTGAAGAACCTTGTGAATTTTCACAGCAAAGCACATATGGGCTTGTCTGCTGCCAGTAGCATTCTCTCCAATGAGAGAAAAATTAAACAGTTGAGGGTGGATTTTGTGCCTCTCTGTAATAACTACTATCAAGATATCAATCATGAGTTAAGGTAACCTTTTGGACTACATAGAAAGAATTCCTGTAGTCTCTCAATGACTATTTATCATTCTTTTCAAGAGTGATTTTGATCCAAATCGATTCTCCTCTTGTGCTACTCTATTTTTATGCCCTAGCCCATCTTTAATACACACTATGGCACTATCTGTTCTTGAGAGTGAAAGGACTTTGATGAATGTACTCCAGTCATCACTGCTTTTTCATACCAGGTATCTATTGATTCTTATAATATCAACTTCCATGACTTGCATCATTTGTTAGAATTCCTCTGTTTAGTTTTAAAGGCCGTCCATGTTGATATAAAGAAACAATTCAGTAGTTCCTTTCAGCTTTCTTTATGGTGTCTTTGATGGCTCACACCCACCTTGGTTGGGGAAGGATGTGCCCCAGTTCCTCTGGCTGTTCAATGAGGCACCACAGCACAGGGTCCACAGCCCTCCAGGGTCAGGACTTTACACTGAGCACAGAGACATGGAGGAAGCAGGTGATGCTCCTGAGCCCAATTTCCAGAGCAGGAGGTGATGTTTAATACAGAGGAGTCAGTAAGTACTTTTTGCCAGAGAGAAAAGGAACGGGTTTGCCTTGATCTATTTCAGAAATGATCAAAAAAAAAGAAAAAAACAGATTAAAAGGCCCAAAAGCTCCTTTCAGCCACCCTTCCTCCGTGTGCTGTATAACAATGCTGCCACACTTCACTCCTGCCCCACTCTCAGAGGTGCAGGGCTACCTTAACTTGGCCCAGCTCTTTTCCCTTGTGATGATGCCCCACCACTCACATGTTTTCACAACTCTGTGTGTAAAAGCTAATTGAATTTGCCTGCTAGCAGCTTGAGGTTAAATGAAAGAGGGGTCAAATAATAGGTGCAGAACTTCCATCAGGTATAAGGGCTGCTTGCTTGCCAGGGTGTAGCTTTGCTCCACACATGTCCTGGGAGGGGAGTAAGGAGACCAAGGAACGGGGAAGATCCTCAGTGGAGGAAAATGCTTGTAGATTTACTGCACAGATTTTCCTGCAGTCAAACAGCAGCTCAGGTCTTATGGAGCAATGAGCAATTCCCTGTTTGGAAACCATCTGAAAAACGCATTGGAAGCCAGCAGTGGAAGGAATAACATTTAGTGGAGGGGATCCACAGCAGTCACACCTTTAATCTGTGTAACAGGAGGACAACTGAGCAGCTGTTCCACATGCAGGAACTGCCCCTTCCATTCAGTTCCTCTGCTCTTTGGTTGGCTTGCTGCCTTACTGGCCTGCTAAAATGCTAGTCCCTGCTTTAAATTGCTAGAAGATGACTTTCCAGTACTGTTTTGTATAATAAATTATCTGTTATAAAATAGCTTTTCATACCAGCAGCTATTGTGAGGATTGCTTCTCTGGCATTTGATATATGAGGCATGAGATTGTATTGCTAAAATCTATTTTAATCGAAGCAAATGAAAATTTTACTTTTGTTAATTCAAATTTTACTAACTTCCAGAAACAGCACTAACTATTAAGGAGTTAGGTCAGGTCTCTACACTTCAGTACAAGTACCAATACGTCTTGGTGATGTGAGAGCTGATAATCACCTTTTCTTTATTACATTTATACAAATTTCAGGTGCATTTATCATTTCATCAAAACAGCTGATTTTTAAAACAAGTTAAAAAAAGAATGTCATAGATACTAATTCAGTTGCATTGTAATGACAGGAAGAAAATCAAAACCAATGAGATCTACAAGTTTTTCATAAATTCAACACTCCTTCCCTTTGCATTCATTATTCAGTGGGTTAGAAAAGCTCTGCTCCAAAACAGGTGCTGGTCTTGTCTTCACTCTCCAAGAGAAATCTGTAAAAGAAGAAATCTTTCTGTAAAAGTTGGAAGGAGACCAAAGCTGACCAAAGCTAACCAAAGGTCAAGGACAGTAAGTGGTGAAAAATAACATTTCTGCAGAAATAAAAAGAAGCAAAGACAAACGAAGACACTTAACTGGATAATTTGGCACTGAAGAACAAACTTTAATCAAGCCTTTCTTTTTTTTTTATTTGTTTGTTTTCTTTTCCTGAATGAAGCTTTTCCTGAATGGCATAGATAGAAGGAAGAAAACCAAAATATTTTCTATTAACAGATTTTTATTTCTTCTTTGTAACCTCATTAAGGGACCTCCTTCTAATTCAGTTTGGGCTAATCTTTCTGTACTTCATTTCAGTTTAAAAAAGCCCTACATTTGGTTCACTGGGATTCTGGGCTAAACACTAACCTGAGCATGGATTCAGCCCACAGTTTTAAAGAATAATGAGCTAATTACATATTGTTCTGCCTCAAATTGGTATTTTAAAACTGTATTTCTCAATTTGTGAAGTACTGTCTATCCTGCCTGAAATTCTTTTTTCTTTCTGCACGGGAGTAGAACAGGTAAAAGTGACTGGGGTCTGATATCTCACCTGATCTCTTAATGAAAAATGGATGTGGTCAAAGTTCGCCCTCTCATATTGAAAATCTGACAAAAGCTTTTGGCAGGGAACAGGTAAGTTAAGGGGGAGAGGCACAAGCTGGTGGGGCTCTGGTGACACGTGCACTTGTAAGAAATGTTTTGGAGCATGTTCTCTTGTTAGCTGTAAGAAACAGAGCCTGCACTGTATTTTCAGGTCACAGCTCAGAAACCTGTACCCACCTCAGAGAACCAAGAAAGGGCCTTAGAAGGCAAAGGGAATTTGATGAAGGATGTTGTAATGACAGTCTAGTCCCGGGTGTTACATGCAAGGCAGAGAAGGGATGGGTGCAGTGCGAGGTGTAATTCAGGGTAATTCAGTCAACATTACAGGAGGGGAAGGACAAATTGGAACTGCAGAGTAGGAGCCAGGAACGGCAGCCAACACTGAGCATTGTGAGGGGATCAAATATTGGAGGAGATAATTACCTGAGCAGTTTTCAGGTGAATATAATGCACTGTTCCACTGCTTGGGAAGTCAGATAATTTAAAGAACACCTGTGAGAAAAGCACTAGGAACAACAGACTGGCAGATAGACTTTTTTTGTTATTTGAACAATATTAGGCTGAACTAGCACCTCACCATTTTACTGAGTAGCGACCTATTGTAAGTCACAGATTAGAGCTCAGAAAAGAAGAGAAATACAAATAGTAGGATTTATAGAAAGCAAATAGTCATTTTGTCTATTAAGGGAGAGTCAAACTCAGTGCAATGGAAGGGGAAAATCAATATGCTATAACTCATAAATGTAAAGGCAGTATAGAAGAAATATGAGATGATTTGAAGGTGAACTCGCTACAATGATCTCTTTATTTTTAACACAGTAAGTAGTCTGGTGGTTTCAATAGCAAAGATGAGAAGTTTCTAAAAATGTAATAAAACTCTCAAAAGCCAGAGCTTTTTTTGGGTCACAACACAAATTTTTTTTTGAAAGAAAAACTGTCAGCCATGTATCAAATCCTTCACTGTCCTGAATTTTTGTAGTCTTCTCTTGTGTCTTTTGGGAAGAACAGGACTATTAATACATCCTTCCTGATTTAATTAATCATTAAGAGAGTGATTGTGATTTTTATTTTCCCCTTCACAGGAATCCATGCAAATGTAGGTATGTAACCTTCCTTCTCATGATTAACAATTTCAAAGGCACATTCTAACTAATTATTTAATTTTTTTTTCTCTGAAATGTAACCATTTTAGGCATGATGAGGGAGTTTTACTTCAGATTGGCTTAATCTGGTCCCTGGGTCTAAGGGGGGGAAAGGAAGTTCATATATGTAGGTTTCTTAAGATTGAGCTACTTAAAATTATCAAGATCTTGAGATAAGGTAATCCAAGTGATGAAATCTTGAGATCTTAAACTACTCAGATTCATTGAATTTCATGCTTATTCTTTATTTCAAAAGGTTATCTTTATAACACTGTCAGGTCTGAATAATCTGGTTTTAAAAGAAATATTCTATATTATAACATCAATTTTATATTTGAATTATTAAAAAGCATACCTAGATGGTAACTCCTTGGTCTTGCATTTATTAATGCCTTTATTAAGGAGAATATTATGATTATTTGTTTACACTGTAACATACAGTGCAAACTATACTACTTATAGATCAGGGAATCTGTTGTGCTAGTCACTGCAATAAGCAGAAATAAAAGGAAGCCACAAGTTGCACAGCAAATACAGGAAAGTTCTTCATATGTGCAGAATTTGAAGATGATCACTTCCTCAGTTCTCACAGTAAGTGTTTTCTGTACACCCACAGTCTTACCTTTGTTAAGTTTATTCTGGGAATAGTAGCAATACCTTTTAAAGTGAGACTAACAGGAAAATAACAAAAGATACATATTTTGGGGGCCTGGGGTTTAAACCGGAGATGAGAAAAATCTCCTTAAGTGTTTTTGTTCAGCCAAGTGGCTGCCATAAAAAGGGGTGGGCGGCATATGGGCAGAAGGGACTTATTTCTCCTTGAAAAAGACTGCAGGAGAAACCCTGAAATGGCCTTGTCTGTGTTTTTGTAGGAAGGACCTTTAGATTGTGAAGAGCAGCACAAGACAAAGAACAAATGTGTTTGTCCCTAAGTGCAGCAAAGAGCTGAAGAAGCTGAGATCAGAAGCTAATCAGTGGTGGCACTTGACGTATCAGTAGCTCATGTGAAATGACGAGTTGGAGGAAAGGCCATAAAGGCTCATGACAGGTCATCTGTGAAGTGACAGAAACGGGTGAAAAAATAAGCAAAAAGAAAAATGGAAAGGATACAAGGAGAGGAATAGAGAAATGCTCCTTGGCAAAGCATTTCAGATGGTTGTCAGTAAGGCAAATCTGTACCTGTAAAACCTGCAGAAAGATGGTGCAGATGTAAGATGAAAGCTGGACAGAACTGTCTGGACTAGGTGTGGCCATGTGATTATAGAGCTGAGAGGTCCAAGCCTGCTGCTTTCCACATAAGAGACCTCAGCAAGGACAACCTTCCTGGGTCCACTTAGCTCATGGTCCTCTCCCTGAGAACAACAAGCTGCAAATTCCTCTGGAGAAGAAGCAGTACATAAACAGGACAGGAAAGAGTGGCAATAGTGACCACTGAAATACCTTGGGGAGATGCTGAGACATCTGGGGACAGAACTCACAGCTAAGGCAGACTGCTGATGGTACCTTTTACCACCTTCAGTTTCTCACAAGAAAGTCTGCAGCTTGAATAGAAAGTCAATAGTTCTGTCCCTGGTCACCAGATCATCTCAGAGGAAACTGCCGCTCTGTAATTCCCTGAAGAATTGCTCAGGAAAATCAAAAAATGCTAAACTTAGCAAAGATAATGTTTCTGAAAGCTAATGGAGGGAGGAAAAAAACCCCAGTCCAAAGAGCAACCCCGAGTTTTTCA
This sequence comes from Anabacerthia variegaticeps, assembly GCA_035583185.1. NCBI lineage: Eukaryota > Metazoa > Chordata > Aves > Passeriformes > Furnariidae > Anabacerthia > Anabacerthia variegaticeps. The sequence goes on along the minus strand of JAWWEW010000146.1, from coordinate 3,854,836 downwards.
CATGCACTGAGATACACATTTCCTGCCATTGTAGGTCACTCTTCAGTGCTTCATCTTGATATGAATAGATCCCTCAATAGTTAACTCAGCCAAGGGAGATTTCAGATCAATCCTCCTCACTCCAGCCATGCCTTCTTCTAAATCAATAATGGCTGATGAATACCTCTGCCAAGCTCATAACACAGACACAATGGAAATCCTGCTCTTTTAGAAAGTGCCTTTGCAAGCCCTTTGGATAAGGGGTGCTTTACTGCTTCTCCTCTAAATCTCAGCAGCCAGGCTGAATTCCTGATGCTGCTGCCATTCTGCAGAGGCAGCACTGCACTGTAACCTGCACCTCTCTGCTCTTGGAGGATTTAGCAAGAGCTGTTTGAATTCATTTGGAAATGAATTCAAACACACGATCTCTGTAGCTTTCATCTTTGATAAAGTCTGGGCTTTCTTTTAGTTGGATTCTGCTTTCACAACAGAAGCAACCTTGTTTTTCAAAGTATAGCTCCGATAATTGCAGATTTTTTTTTTAAAGTGTAGAATTCTGTAAGCAGTGTGAATTAAAATAGAGTCAGGGCTTCATTGCCTGCAAAAAGTGGGTAAAATTAAAAAGCTGGAAAGTTGCAGTTTACATTTATAAATCAAATCCGTTAATTGCACTGAAGCACTAAAAAATTAATCACTTTTGTTAAGTTGTAAGTTAGGATGTACTTTTCTCAGAATTCAGACCTTTTTGTTGTAGATATTCCCACTAAAAACTGTGCCTGATTATAATCTACAGTAGCACTGTCTATAATTAAAAATATTTCACAGGAATCTCTCTCGAAAATGCCCATTAATAGTAATATCTCTTTTCAACAGCTCATGAATCTACAATAATAAATAAAAGTGAAGTTACAAGCATGCCACTCCAGCCTATGCAAACAGACGTGGCAGTTCCAAGTACAGATTTATGTCTGGAAGGATGCATTCTCCTTGAAGCTGTTTGTGCAACCTACTTATCAGAAGAAAGAGATTTCCTGGAGATTTCCTTTAATTAGCTGGAACAAGCCATTAGTAAAATAAACAACTAAAACCATAAGCGTATAAGCTAGCGTAGTTTATTAAAAAGCAATAATTAAAAATATATCCTAAAATTCAAGGGGGGAGTGGCCAGGTTCAGCAATAGCTATTTCTGTGTGGACAGCAACGTTTATAAGAGTATAGGAAGGAAAAAGTTATCAGTCTGCTAGGAAAGATAATGAGAGGGGAGAAAATACATGATCCACGCTAATGTGGTTTATGCCCCTCCCTTTTTCAGTTTCTGAAGGTCTCTGCTTATTCCTGTGGCAATTGGGAGTCATCACTGCCGCCAATGACACATTTCTGCACTAAGTCATCAAGACAATGCTTTGTCATTTCCAAAACTCCCAAATCAGATGAACTTTCAGGTTTGCAATGCCTGTTTCCCGGAGTAGCCCCAGCTCAGGGTGATTCGAGCAGGCGAGGTGAGCTTGGAGGGGATTGCAGGAGGCACGAGTTGTGTTCCTTCTATTAACCACAATGAGAATTGTATGACTCATTCCTCTCACACCAGGCTCAAATGCACCCCTGCGGTTCTCTGCTATGTATATTGACTTGAACGAAGCTTTGTGTAATAAGATTTAAATTGTAATGAGTCATTATGCCAACCCTCCTTGCTGGTATTTTACAGAGTGAGCCTGCACAGAGTGCAGGGTGCTGCTGCAGGAGATCCTAGCAAGTGTAACTTGAGGGTGGGCAGGTATAAAAAAACTATTAGGAAAACTTCTCACAAAATCTTAACATGACCACAGTTTCAAAGGGATGATTTGTGTGTGTCTGTGTCCTTCCTACAGCCATTATCATCAGTCCAATGTTCACTCCTGAATCCATCACATTTAGGGATATATATCCTCATTTGCTTTTAGTGGGATGAGACAATCTTGTTTATACGGGCTTGAGGTGAGTGATATCAAAGTATTATTTTTCAAGATTGTTTAAGCATTCAGCCATGCACACTCACACAGAGACCTGGTTTCTAATAATCCTTTTATCAGCCTGGAGCTGAAACAACTTTCTTTCTTGCAAGGATCTGTTATTGAGAGTTTCTTCTTAGTAACTAGATACTGACATTGATTTCACTAAGAAATAAGCATCGGCCCGAAGAGCTTTTGATTTATTTTTTTTTTTAATTGCATAACCTGTAGAATAAAAACACACAAACCGCTTTGCTCAGAACTCTGCCTCTTTAATTGCTTGAATGGAAAGGATTTCTGGATCAGCAGTTTCTCTCATTTTTCGGTACATGTTGGTGGCACTTTACCAAGGTGCCTCTGAAACCACTAAAGCTGGCTGGGGTTGAAAGGTATGAGGGAAAAATCATTTTTGTGTTCATTGCAAGGAGTGTTCAAAACCACCAAGAAACCCATTGTTTTACTGTAGCAAAGGAATGGCTATTTTATCAGCTGTAGATAAAAATCCCTTCTTCTTACAGTGAAGCAAAGAAATAACTTGGTCTTGAGATACCATTTTGTGTCCTGACTCTACCAGGCAGATTTTGTTAATCTGCACCAAAAAGGAAACAGACTCCAAGCCTGGAGCGAGGCCCTTTTGTGTGAGCTTTCTAAAGACAGAGGTTAACAAAACTTTGCATGAACCAAGTCCATGTGCTCCAAACACTTTTCTCTATATGATTCCACATCAATCTACAGAGGACTAGTCTCTGGCTGCTTTCTAAATTCTGGTGTTCTCGATTTAAATATCCACAGGAAGTATGAACATGTTTTCCTCCCGCTCCCTTCTCACCTGAGAATTTAATATCAACAATTAAATGACTTAATACTATAAGAAAGTAGGTTGGCAAAGCGGGAGAAGGAGCAAAGGATTGACAAAGAAATGGGAAAGGCACTTGAAACTTCTTGTAGTACATCAGAACAGCTCCTATGACTTTTGTATTTGCATTCTTGCTGCTCTTAAAAATCTGAGTGTTTACAGGGCAGACACCAGAGGCTGCAATTGAAAGCCACAGAACGGGCAAATATTAATACCTAATAACCAGTGTCCTTCTCCCTTTTGCCCCCTAATACATGAAATGGTGACAATGAACAAAAGACCACATCACTGGCTTCTTACTTCCCCAACTCATCCTTGGATGTACCTTTTCTCATCCTCCCAGAAAACTCTTATGTATTTCAGAAGTGGCTTGCCTGTCTTTTCTTGCTGGCAGCTCTTCCTGCTCTCGTTAGTACATGAAAGTCTAATTGTGCTGGGCAGCTCTGTCTTGGCAAGCAACTCTGAAATTATACCTGAAATAGGACAGGAATCTTGGAAGAGCCTGACAGTAGATATCATTAATTCTGCTTTTGTAGGTAAGTTTTCCTCAGGTGAATGATGTGCTCTGCTCCTCTCTCCTCTACAGAGCTGAAAAGGCTCTGTATTTTTTAAGCCTTCTGCACTGTGATATCAATGAAGGTATATAAAAAATATTCTTACAATGAAATATTCTTACATATGAAAATCCATGTGAAATTTAGAGACATTAATATAGCGGAGTACCAAACAATTCATTTATGCTCAATGCAGTGGCTCAATATCTAGCTTGTTACCTCTGTTTATTTTTATATCCATATCTTAATTCAGGAGCAGGCATCCATATGTTTTACATTTTTTGTAGAATTAGCTTAAAGGAAAAAAAAAATCACCCAAACATTGCAGACTCACCATTTTTTTTTCCTGAGAGGATCATAAATTATTTAAAGTTTCTTCATCTTCAGAATGCCCAGATGAATGCTCTGAGACATTCAAAGGCCAGAAGCTAAAAGATTATACAGGTGATTCAATAATTCTTGGCAAGAACTAAAATAAAAATCATGCCTTTCTTTTTTCAAGTATGAGGAATTAATTTTTCTCTCTTAATTTTCCTCTGTCTCAACAAATCATTTCACATACATCAGTATCACATGAAAGGACATAACCATAGCTGAAATGTAAATGTATGTTATCGGTCCATTTTCAGTTTCCTTGGAAATACTTTTTCCACCTGGTTCTTTATACTTGAAAAAGCAATACTCCTCATGTGAACACTGGTAATTAAGTCTGGCATTCATATTTTTTTCTATTACTACTTTTCTTGGTGCTTATTTAAGAACTCTGTTTACAAAGTTGAGTACCGAAGGTTCTTTTTCAACACTTGTATTGATTTTCTTTTGTCTTTTATCAAACAGACAGCAACCTCTACTCAACATGGAAAAAAATAACAAGCAGGCAGTGTTCAAATAGCAAATCAACATTCTTATTCTTCTAATGACTACTCTGAGCAAGCCAAGATCTAGCTGTACCCAAACAGAGCAGGAAAGGCCTTCATTTCTAGAGTATCAATGATATCTTCAATAGGTCTCTGTGGAGGGGGTTCCCATTTTGAACCTAAAAATTAAGAAATAAATTCAATAGGAAGGTCTTTGGGTTTTTCAGCAAGCATGAGTGACTTGAATTCAAGGGTCTGTCCAAAAATGGGACAGAAATACACCAACTCAGCAGGGCATGCTGTAATTAATAGTAGAGACTGGATTCTGTTCATATTACCAGCATAATAAGTAATATTTCATAAATATTAGTTGTGATTTGTGTCTCCCCCATCTTGCCTCCCTATCAGGGTAAAGAGAATTCATAATATTTCAATTTCTACTCGGAAAAGACAAGGGATGAACTGCTGTGTGTTTGCAGAGAAGACCCTTCTCACTGCGGTGACTTCATTTCCTCATCAGACCCTTCCATTAACCTTTACCAGCATAGCTTTATGAGCCTTCACTTCATGTTAAGTTTAAAAGGGTTTCTTTTGTGTTTTCATAGTGCAAAGGATTCTGATTTGGGTTTGGTTTTGTATTTTCTCCTTTAAATCTTAACTTGAATCAGAAGGAAGGCTGGATCATCACTAAACATAATGCATTATCATTAACTTCATGAAGCAATTTCTCTTGTACAGTTTTGCTAGTCCAGGCATTCTAGCTCTTAGTTTAATTGAATTTGTTGATAAATCTGTCATGACATGCTTTCTATATATGATCTTTCTATTTAAAAAAATATTTCTACAGAAGAAAATCCACTCCATGAACAGGATTAGAACAAGGCTTGCACATTGTTTAATCATCTATTCAATGGGTTTCTAACAAGCAGTAGGAATGACTTAGATTGGCCCTCTGTTCATTTATGACTTTCCCATTAACATTTGCAAAATAGGCAATGAGAAAAAACATATGTTGGAATCACACATTTCAGCAAATGTTTTCACTAAATATTACCAACTACTTTCACTGTTGAAACGGAATATTCTTATTTAATCAATGACTCCAGTAAATAAGTGCACCATTGCCTGCAGTGGCTTTTGTATTAGAATTTCAGTTTCCACACTTGTCCCCAAGGCCAGGAAGGAGCATGACTTTCTGTTGCCGATGTGCTGTGTTTCATCAGGTTGTGTCCCAGTATATACATGTCACTTTGGGTCTAAGCAGATGTGACAGAAGGTAACAGACTATTCAGTGGTGCTGCAATGTCAGCCCATGCACCAGAGCGATTAGAAAATGCAGTGCTGTGAGCACAGTGAGTGGGGAGCACAAAACAAACACAGTAACAGCTAATTTTGTGACAGGAAGCCACATAAATGGAGAACACGCACTCCTTCATTGCAAAACCCCCACCCGTGTTGCTGCCCTGAGAATAATAATGGTTTGCTCTTCCTTTTGTTTTGGCAGCAAGCAATTATCACCTTCAGCAGGACTGAGGCCAAGAGTGCAGACATGGTGGAAAGGAAGCAGTGCCTGGGTCCTACAGGATTTAACACATTTTATTACTGCATGCACTTCTATGGATTTCAAAAGTAGGATCAACTTTCCCTGCCTGAATTCTGATTACGATATTTTTTTATTTATTTGTTTTCAAAAGAGGATGTTATTGGCTTCCTTTGGCATATTTCTTGATAATATGACTATTTGGGTTATTACAGTGCTACATTTCATGTCTCTTTGACCGCAATACAAGATGTTTCATTTACTTAAAGCTTTCTTGATATTATCGGACTGAGAAAAATTACTTCAGTAGCCCTAAAAGCAGTTCCAGGAACAAGACTTGATTCTGCACTTAATTATCTGTCCACATTCCATCAAACATCTGTAGAGAGGTTAAACAAAATGTAAGGACACCCAGGCTTTAGATCAGTCAGGAAATGTTATCTGGGAATTGACTTTTTCCCCCCTAATATAACAAAAATTAATGCCAGCAAGTCTCTCGGCTGTATGAAAGCCAGGCTCACCTTCATGATTGCCAAACTGTTTTAGAAACTCAATTATCAGTCATTTTAATTTCACTATATTTCACAAAAAATGCAGAGGAGGACTCACATCTCAGAAGAGGATGCGATACCAGTGTGGTCATGCAGAACAGCTTTGTCCTTAGAAGTTATTAGAGCCAGTCAGTGGGAGAAGAGAAATAAAATTAGGTCATCTTAATTCAAAGCTTTATTTTATTTTCATTGTCATTTGGTTTTGGTAATCATCATCCTTATCCAACCATCATACTTGGATCGTTTCTCTCACTTGATAGGTATGTGTTTTGCAAACATAGAGAAGTCTGCTTTTTTAACTAGTGAGCTTCTCAATTTTTTCAAGTAGACTTTTTCCTTGTCTTTTTTACATTGAGTAATTTGGAGAAATACATAAAAAAGAACGAGAAATTACCTTTTTTGTTATCTGTTGAAGGGCTAAAAGTTAAAATTAGTATGAAAGAAGAGACACCCCTTTAGAATTTGGTGACTGTGACCACTTCAGCATGGTCGGTATCTACAAAAATTTCAGAGAAACTTTTAACATTACTTAAAATTAAAAGGAAAGATTGTCTTTTGACAGGAGCAGTTCAGCTAGGAATGCCCACTTGCATCTGTAAGCACACTAATGCATGTGACAGCACGAGAGGCAGGCAGAGAGAGCAGAAGTGCCTCGATAAGTGGAAATACAGTGAATAACCTTAAGGATTAAAGTACATCAGATCCTTACAGCAAATGACACAGCCCTGCTGCCAGTTAGGGGAGAAATATTTCTGTTCCTTTTGTGAAGGAACAGAAGCCACTGAGGTTTCAAGGGCAAAATGAAGAGGGTTTGTTGTCTGGGGGAGTTTTCCATCCCATCTTTAATACAGTCATGAAGAAAATCTGGGCTACAAGGCTTTTTGACCTGCAAGCATCTGGCTGTTGTTTTGGTGTATCATAAATCTCAGCACTCCAAACTCTCTTTGAGGTACATATTAATAGGTGATAGACCTGAAATAAAAGCTCATGGTAAACAAAAAGGTCCAAAAGTTTGTTGGTTTAGTGTAGTTGAGGGGGGCAAGATGGGGAGAAAGGAAAGCAGACAAGATGATCTGAGCAATATGAGCACATTGATAGCCAGTACAGGGAAAAGCAATGTGAGAGAATTCAAAAGAGGAAAAAGAGACTGAAATCAAACAATTCTTGATGTTTCCTTCATGAACAGAGGAATTTGTGTGGATTTTCATCGATATTAACAAGGAAACAGCAGATTCAATAATGTTATTTCTTCCCAGCAGAAGGAATTTGTGACATGCTTTGCCCCATCCTCCCCAGGCATAAAACCCTTTCTGGACATATAGAGTAAAGCTATATTCCAGATCAAAATCCAAAAGAAAATCCCAACCAAAAAGGACTAGTCTTTAGTAATATTTTATAATCTGCCATAGAAAAGTGAATTTGACTTTGGGACATGAAGTAAATTTTTATCCAAAACCTCTACTCCTATTTAAGTACAATATTGACACATTTCCTCTGTAGAAGAAATACTTTCTTGAAATTAGACAGTTCAGGGAATAATAATAATAAACAGTCTTTTACTATCTTGTTCTCTACACAGATGCACAGCTTTCTCTAGTTTACCTTTTCTTCAGGTGTAAAAAAGATCTGCCACTAAAAAAGAAGTGTTTGAGAAGCTGCACTGCCCCTCCTCTAGCCAGGGATAGCAGAGTCCACTAGGTCTGCTTGTTTCGGAGGCAGAAACTCAAAACTTGCAGGAAAAAATAATATATTTTTGCTAGCCATTTGCTTACATTCAAAAAGACAAACAATTAGGTTTTCTGTTTCTATTATTTTCATACAAATATATCCTTTATTGCTATTTACAGACAAAACCCAAAACGATTTAGATGCTGAAGGTTTCACTTCCCGGAACATGAGCCAAACCTTCAAATTCCAGATGTGTTACACTGTTTCAAATACCTTTGGGGGCCTTTAGGATTGCTTCCAAGGTTTTACAGAAGACAACACTTCTGGCTCAGGAACACTCTTTTGCTGGAAGAAGGAAGAGCCTTCCCATCCAGCGTGCTGATGTCCAGGACAGAAAACAGCAGAGGACTCATCTGTCAGCTGTTGGCTCAGGCTCTTCAATTCCTATGCCTACATTTACCAGCCTTGACTGATGTGCATTCCAGACACCAGGACAAATCCTGAGTCTGGAGCTCAAGATTTGCAGACAATCCCACTTTAAGGAGGCTGCTGCAGGGCTGGGCTCAGCACACAGCAGGACAGAGCAATAATTGTCAGTGACTGTGAGAGAGCTGAACACTCGTGTTATACCCTCAGTTTTGTGTGGCTGTGGGCTTTGTGCAGCAGAGCACTCTGCTGTCACATGGAAAGCAGCCTTGCATTTCTCAGCAGTGCTGGCCAGTTGGGTGGGAGAGGCCTCAGCTCTGTGTGTGTTGCTGAATGTTCAGCCTTGCCCAAGGTGCTGCTGAAGAGGAGAAGGAGGACGGTTCCAGTCTGACGACAGGAGGCTCTTGGCTAGACTTGCTTTCTGTCCTTGGCTTCCTATAAAGAAAACTCAGTTCAGGATGCAGCCATACATTCCTGGTGAGGTCAGCAAGGCCTAGGGAGAAAGATATGTGTCAAAAGATTCCTGAACTGCAGCACCACTGTGCCTCTTAAATTTAGTGCAGCTATTGTAAGGCCATTATTGAAGGTACAAGGAGCTATTGACCTCTATCCAAAGGGGCAGAAGAATTGTAGTGCAAAGAGTATGTGAAGAATACATTATAAGTTTATAGCATTTTCCATTGAAACACTTCTTAGCAAATAACTTTTTGAGCAACATTAAAAAAGAGGATGCTTTCCATAATTTTTAATTTTTGTAAAAACTTTTTCTCTGAGTGTCCAACAGAGAGTGGTACATCAGGGAAATCTGGAGCCTAAGCCAAAATATTGCCCTTTCGGTATATGGAGATTCACCTGGTTGGTGTTTGCCATGACATCTCCCTCCTCCCCTTATTTAATTCAATCTTGGACTTTAGCAAAGTAATTTAATCACTTTTTAGGTGCATAGTCAAAGATATGGTGTATTTGTTCCTGTGATGCTGAATGACCACAGAAACCCAATATGGAGACCCAGAATCTCTGAGAAGGCTGCCTTACATCTCCCATTTAGTCACAGAAACTTAAAAAAGCAGAATCAGACTTTTAGTTTTGTTAATTTTCAGTTGCAGCACAACTGAAGTCTCCTTTTGGAGAACACTTACACAATTCTAAACATTGCAATGGCTCTGGGACGGATTTTTTTTATTTTTTATTTTTTTAACTTATGCTTCCATCCACAGGATCTTGTTTTGCCTTTTCTCAGCAATGGCTTGGTTTCATTTTTGAAGAAGGACTTACCCAGGCCTCAAGACAAAAATGTTCAAAGCTGAGTTTTTGATCATTTAAACATCAATACCACTGACTACACAGAAACTATTCAGAATCCTTTGCCAGGGTTCAAAGGAAGCAAAGAAAAATATTTTCCACAGTATTTCTACCCATTAAGCTTCTTGCCTCCCAAAGGCAAGTTCAAGTTTTTGGGCTGTCCTGAACAAATTTGGTCACTGTCAGCCTCAAAAAGAAACCAGGGATGTCTGCCATGCACTGATCTTGGTTAGGTGGTTGTCTATGTTATGGTTGATATTCTCAATGTAAAACCACAGGTTATGAAGCTTCATGGCAGAGAAATACCTAATTTTTTGTCCCTAGTTGTAAGGTCGACTAGTCATGCTTGTTTGGTCCAGCCTTTAAACATGGTAAATTATTAGTTTGTCTGGGACAAAGTTATTAACTGGCTCTGCTTGATGTCTGGATAATTAACAATCAGGCCTGTGTATGCATGAGGCCGATTCCAATCAGCATTTTTCAAGGAACTTCTTCTTTAAGTGCAGTGTTCTGTATTTGATGAAAAAATCCAGGGGATGCAGCAAGAATGATGGGTAAGAGTTCCAAAGAGATCATTTTCCTTGTCCCTTGATTTCACTTAGCAAAAGCAAAGAAACCAGAACCGCAACATTCCATCTTGCATTTCTTTCTCTCACGTAAGTGCTTCAAATTCATTTCTAAAATGAGGAGATACAAAATGGAACAAGCCCTGCACATTTATTAGCTAATGCTTTGTGCTTGTCCACAGAATGTCACTGTACATCCATCCTTGTTTCCTCCATTAATTTAATAATGTCCATGGCACCTCCAGGGCACCAGGTAGCAGAAGCCTAATGAAAGCTCCTGTGAACAATTTCACTCCCTTATTGTCTCCTGACACATCCAAACAGCCTCATAGCCCAATTGGAACTCATGCAGCTCTTTAAAGTTAATAAACAAGTAGTCATTGGTACATTTTTGAGTGTATATATATATATATATATATATTCAATATTTCATATACATGTACATGTATATATTTAGCAGAAATACTACCATTAAAAAAAAAATAAAATATATTAACACATTGAGTGCCCCAGTGTCACTGCAGTACCAGGAGCATTAGATTTAATTAGGTAGCAAAAATAGAAATTGGAATCTGGTTAATAGCTTCCAAAGCTGGTCTTAATTGGCTTATTAGTTGGAGATCAAGAAAAAAAAAATAAATTTCAGACATCAGTTTAAGTGAATGCTGAATAAAATATTCAAAATAACTTTGAGAATCAAATAATTAGACAAATAATATGTAAAGGCAATAAAGCGTGACCATCAACAAATGACAAATGTATGAACAATGGAACAGTATTATTCTTCTACTTAGCTGTAGAGTTCCTGTGTATCCATCAGATTAATTGTTTATTCCAGTTATTACATTCATTCAAATGTATGAGAAAGCAAACCATTGATTTATTGCTGTCAAGGAGTACTTAGTGAAGCAGTTTAAACAAAGCATGGCTGTCTCCATATATAATTCATGTTTATTATAAATGTAAAGGAGAAGGAAAATGCTGCAAGATTATGTGTAGGCTTAGCTATCTAAATTTCTGTTGGTTTCTGAAGGTAATAAATACAATGTTTACCTGCAGAAATAATCAAACAGAAATTTCCTGCCCTGAATAGGTAATTTCCAGAAGGAGAGACAGTATTATTAAAAGCATTCTCTAAACACTGATTGCCTCAATCTAAACTACAGCACATCATTTGGTATTTAAAATGTGTCTGGATTTGCTGCTTTGTTCTTAATGTACTTGACACACACATGCCTCACAAATCTTCCAATGGATCTCAGAGGTGTCCTGGATTAATTTTTGCTGGGATAGCACTGGTTTAGAGAATGCACCATGGTTCAACCTTCCCCCCTCTCTCAGAACCCACTCTTCCCTATCGAGCTGGTTGAAATTCCGAGCGTGTTCAGGTATAAAAAGGGTATTCAGACCCTGTCACTCTCACAGACCTGGCTACAAGACTGAGTTATATTTTGGTTTTAGGCTAGTAATATATCAGTAGTTATGTCAAGTCTTCTTTCTAATTTTGAAGTTGTGGCTCACTCCATTTCATCAGCAGATGGTTTTTTTCCTTTCCCAGCTGTGAGCATCATGTTAGAGCAGGGAACTCTCTCTTTCCTCACTGCAGAGCCCCCACTTCTTCCATAGCCTAATAAAAAGTAGAAAATCACTTGGGCTTTGTTCTTCAATTACATATTCACCATGTAACACTGACATAGGGAAAGCGAAGTTCTAGGTACATGTTCCTAATTAGAATACTATTCCAATTACAAACTTGAAATCAGACTCCTACTCTGCAGTATTCTGTTATGAAATGTATCCAAGGAAAGTGAAACAGGGCAATGCAGAGTCCCTTTTTTTCAGTGACTTTAGCAAAATAATAGGCCCAGAACACCAAGTTATTCAGACACAGCATATCAGAGTGAAAGAGAGGGTGGGTAAGTCCCTTGAAGGCATAATAATGATAGTGCTTGTTAAGGTCACCATTTTCATTTCAGACTACAGCAACAGCTATTTAAAAAATAAATTTACAACCAAGAACAATTTGGAAATAGGACAGTGCTGCAGCACATTTACAGCTGTTGTCACATCATGTCTGCATAAAGAAAACAAACTCCCAAAGTAAATAATTTCCACTGCCTAAAACACAAAACCCCATCTAGACCATGGAGAATATCCAGCCAGAAATCTGAAATATTTTGGATAACAGAAGTGATCAGTCACCATTCATCCAGCAGGGTAGATAGAGTGTGTGCTTTTAGGGAAATAGTTGCTGTGTTAATTCTTGTCTGTGTCGTTGCCTGCAAGGTCTTGAAAAAATAATAAATTTGATCTTGAAATAAATAAGGTTTGAACTTCTCTTATGCTTTATTCTAATTTTTAGCAGATTAGCCTTGGTAAGACTCTTAGCATTTTAAATCTTAAAATACAGTCTTTAAGTAAGCATGTCTTTGCTGACCTGTCACCTTTAAGTTATTTGCAGGGAACTTTGATTAAGTAGCATTAACTAAGTCTTCTCCTTAAATGATTTGAAAAATGTAACTTTAAATAGGTCATATTTAAAAAAATCCAACTTTCTGAGCTACTTTCCTCAAGTCTCTCCCCTATGGATTGTCTTAATAGGTAAAGCGCTGTCTGCATTTGCTGGAGGTTGCAGCCTTTACTGGCAACAAAGTCAGTGTGTTCAGATAGGCAGATTCCTACGGAGACCTTGGAGCTTTCATGTGGGACCTCTGTCTCCTGGAAATGATATTGTATTTTACACAAAAAAGCACCTTCCTCACTCCAACTCTTACAATCACGGAAAAAATGTTGAGTTCTGCAGAGCACACAAGTCTGCAATCCTATTTAATCAGCGACTGAGACAGCCCTGCTCAGCTATGGATTATGCTGAGAGACCTCATATTACTTTTATCATCCTTGCTTCTCTCTAAGAACATCCTGTTATATCAAAAAAAGTATTTGAGCATTTTGGAAAATATTTATTTTTCTGTAGGAGCAAGTTGAAACTCCATTTTTGTGTTTTCCCCCTTGGGGCTGGGGTGAATAGCTAGTTCTAATAATTGCAGTGATAATGGTTCTCAACAGCTCTTTGATAATTTCCAAACACATTCTTACCCCCACTATGTGAACTTAAATAAATCTGCAAACCTGGCCTGGTCAGCCTGAGAAGTACATCAGTGCATCTGCTTCCAATGCTGTTTTCCAGCATGCTACCCAAAGCTCAGGAGCAGAGCAGCAACTTTACCTTCTCACATTCTCATTTTTGACAGAAGAATTCAAAAAGCTATTTCTCACACTCTTTTTAATTTTATTTTATTTTGGGGTTTTTAATTGCAGAGAAAGCCTGGGCGAAGCACTTGAGCTTCTGTTATTTGTGTCAAGTTACTTTCCACAGTCAGTCTCAGCTGACAGACTTCAGTCACTGCTAAGGAGAGCAAATATTTAGGGAGGCTTTTAAAGTTATATCTAAAATCAGCCCCTGCTCTGGCAAAGTGGTGACCTGGAACTGCAAGACTTTTGTGGTCTCTGTAAGTCCCTCAGCCCCAAGATCTCCAGAGAAATACCTGGTTGGCAAGGGAAGTCTGAGTGATACACGGTTTCATTAGCAGATACACTTCCCTTCCCTTTGAGAACTGCACAGACAGCTAAAATTTGCCGCTTCAGTTTACACGGCTGGTTTATCACGTTCATTCTGTTCTGCCATGCTTTGGGAAGTTATCTACAGCAAAAACAAAGCAACTAGACATATTTACTTACCAATTAGAACACCCTCCTCCTTGGAATATTTTCAGCTGACCTTTTTGGTCTTGTTATCTCAAGAAGGGGCTGTTACTGAGATTCCTTTTGACGCAATCATTGCTTAAACATGACATTTAGGACTTGTGTAAAGGTGAGACACAGTAAGGCACTTTTTTTCCAATCAGTGAGCAGTGCCTTACATTTCTTCCCCTGCTCCTTATTCTCAGCTCTTCCTAAACACCTCGTACACAAGAACCCGTGTAGAGGCTGCAGCAAATTTGCAGCCTGTAGAAAAGTTTGAGCTGTTAAGAAGACTAGCAGAGCACTAATAAAACCTAAACACTTATAGTCAAATCTTATTACTGATGCTGCTAAATGGGAACTTACAACTTAACATAATAGGCAATTTAGCATACAAATGTGCCCCATAAAAGCAGGATGTTGGCAGTGCAAAACTATAAATGTTAACCTTTGGGCAAGCTGTTACAAATGTGCTAGAGGCTCTTGCAATTTTAATGAACTTGTTTGCACGTATGAGGTTTATTTTGTACTAAACACCAGGATACACACACATCCAATAATAGGAGCACCTTCAGGAATTCAGATGTGTAGGAGTTCATCCTGTCTTGTTCATCTGTTCTCAAAGGTTTATGCCAGTAGGCAAGGAAAACGGCCTTTTTGCCCTCAAAAATATGATTGACAAACAATAGATAACTCTCCTAACAGTGTTAGACAAAATAAGTAGTGTTTTATAACTACAAGTGTTTGTGGTCAAGATTTATATGCTGGACAAGCACAGATGTTAACGAATGTGATTTTTCTGAGTCATTGTTTCATTATTTTTTTGGTAAGTTCCTGCAAAGGCACAGGTTGTTGAAAATGTGAGAAATCTATAACAATTTCAATCCTGAATCAGGGCTAATAGTTACCTTATGAACTAGTAGGCACCTGTGACCTTTTGTTGCACGTAATTCAGGTCTGATGAATCAATGTCTAAGCACCCTCAGAATCAAATAATCCTGCAGAGCAACTAAATTAAGTTGCTCCAGTTCAGGGAAGTGTTTGCAAAATCCCCCACGTTTTCATGCAGCTTTGCTAGTCCTGAACACAATGGTCACAATGCAGCCTTGGTGGTGGCTCTGATGTCAGTTCAAGTCTCTCCTGTTTTTTGGTTTTGGTAGGCCACTTCATCCCGAAGCAGAATTATTCAGAGCTTCTCTTTCAAGTTAATGTGTGAAAGATGAATAATCAAAGAAAAAGGGGTGATGTTTTCTGTCTTATCTGACTCCACTGCCAAATTTTCTTCAGCTTACACCCCACGGCTGCCTCAGCAAAATATCAAGCTTTCCATTTGCCTTCTCACAGTTTAACAACATGTCTACTGAAACAAGTATACCCAAGAACCTTCCGACTTCCTTCTTGCTCCATGTAAAGAAAAGGAATTCAAAGAAATTTCCTTTTAATGGGCTATGAGGTCCTTTTAGCTTGGCTAACAAACTTAACTGCCCACAAAGCATGGCTCTAGATTGTACAGAGAACTTATGCAGACGCAAGGAAGTACTAATCAGGTATTTCTCATTTAATAATTTATTTTCTTCCTCACTGTGAGTATATGTACCTGTACACACAGAGGTAACAATCTGGAGACTCATTAAGATATAAGGCAAGAAGAAAACACAGATTTTCATAATAACTTCTGTTATTATAAGGCCTAAATATATATATATTATATATATATATATAATATATATATATATAATGCATTAAGTGGAAATTTAAATCATGAAAGAGAATAAAAGAGAGAAAATATTGGGAGTGTAAAACCACTGGAAATTTTCATTTTTAGACAAACAGTCAGTAAGAAAAGTTTCTCAAACCTTATTCTTCAACATGCATTATAGTGTACTCAATTTGGATCCAAAAATATCCAAATATTCCACTTAATGTTTGCTTATATACAAGCTCAGAACAAGAGTTTCTTGTACAGTGAAAATTGAAAATCAGAGGCTCATTCATCTCAAAATTAATCTCCATTCATTCAAAAATTATTTCATAGTAGAATGATTAAACTGAATAATTGAATTAATACTATTGTACTCTACTATGTATGAGTAGCACTTAACACAGACAGGTTTGAAGATGGACCATTTCAGGTTTTCATTTTAAGAACAGAACTTCACCTGCATGGTTGGTTGCTTTTATTTCTCTCTGTTGTGTCATCTTACATGCTGTAAAATATGTCCTTGACATTAATTTTCTGTAGAAAACAACTAGGAAAATTATTTGCATAACTGTAAAAACAAAACTCCTTCAAGTCAAAAGTATTATTAAATATTCATGTTCATTTAAACTTGGCCTACAAAATGTACAGTTCAGTGCTTTCCAGTTCAAATTTCTGAGTTGAACTTAATCAAGTCTAATGGTGCAAAGGTGATTATCTGTCTTCTTCCAAGTTCAAGAATGTAATAAAGCTGGTTGCATTAGGAAGACAATTTATTATCTGCACGATGACAGGAAAAGGTAAAGAAAAAGTAATTTATGGTGGACCCTTCCATGGTTAATGTATGAGTTGCAGCAGAGGTTAAAACTTTCATCTTCTTAGACTTGGAGAACTGAGAAAGCTTGTGAATACATGAGACAGAACACGTGTGATAACATAGAAATTGCACTTCTTTATTTCTATGGCAGATAGAGTTTCATTCTTTTGGTGTTATCCCAGTATTATTATGTTTTATTGCATGAAGAGTTCCCCTGAAGTACAGGAGGGGAATCCTTGGGGTTGCATTCACTTTTTCGGGTTGTTGCCTTTTATGATCCCTTGGGAAAAACTGCTCAGCTATATTGTGGCTCCACTTATGGCAAAAGACAGAATCAGGACAGGACTATATTTCTCATTGCTCCCATTAGTCTGGGGGAAGATGCTCAGTGTCAACAGGACTGGAGGATAACAGGGAGCACACAGACCTTGGATGAATGGCATAAGAAGCACAGCTTCTTCAAGCCTTATTGCCTCTGCCTTTTCTGGAATGATCAGTATGTCAAATAAAACAGAAAACAGAGATTTTTTTTTTCAGGGACACATTTTCTGAAAACATCCCAGTAATGACAGGAAAAGCATTCTTTTCATTTTCTGGCTTAGGAAACCCAGCGCTTTCTTGCCATATTGCACTTGTTGCAATTGCACTACAGAGGGACAGTGTGAACCTGAAATACAGCGACCTATCTCTGGCTCATATTACTGTAATATTTATGGGTTTGTGCCAGTTTGTTTCTGTCTCTGACCCCCAGCCTCTCTCATTCTTCTGAGACACAAAACCTGTATATGAGTCACATGTAGATTGAGGGTGATGCCAGACTGAACTCGACTGATCTGTCATTCAGATTTTTATATTTGTTACATTTTGTTGATTATCTACAAGGGTATTTTCTCAATTTTGTCTGCTAATTTAGCACAACAAATTTGGCAATTTTGTAAAAGTGTAATGTGGTTGTCATCTGTGAGAGATCTCCAGGTTTACCCCAAACATCTCTCACTAAAAGTAGTAATTTCTGTTTGGTATTAAAGCAGATTGTGTTTTTGTAAAGCCAAACACAGCAGCTCTTTGACAATATGATTATTCTATCCATTAGAATAATATCTCTTTGATTTCAGAACACGTTAAAGATAAAACTAAGAGAGAAAATAAACTAGCATACTATAAATATGTGTGATTTCATACAGAATTGCAGCAAAAAAAATGTCTGTGCAGAGGGCTATGCTTTAAATGACATTAAATTCATGATGCTATTTCCTGAATCTTACACAAAATTCAAAGAAACAGTCACTCCTGCTGAATAAAATGTGGTTTCCACAGAATGCAGCACCTCACTCCAATCAAGATGCATCACCTTTCAAACCAGAAACATCCCCCGATTGAATTAGGTACATTAAGAATTGAATCTAATACACAGTCTATTAAATCACTTGATGAAATCAACTTGTGATTATGGAATAATGCTACGACATCCTTGCCTGGATTGCCTGCATCTTTCAGGAAGCCTGATTGTGTGTCGTTTCCTTACTGGAACTTTATAATTAAGAAGGTCTTTGGCCATCAATGAGACTGATATAACCGTGTGGGTTTTCAGAGCCATAGGCCCATATTCACCTAGATATGGTCAGGAATACTGGTTTGAAAAAGTAAATTATTTCTCCCTGCATAGCTGCTTTACTGCCAAACATACCTCAGTGACTCCTTTTCTAACATAACTAGATTTCTTTCCCCCAAAGTGCTGATAATCAGTTGTCAAGCTTTCCTATCTTCTGTTTGGCACTGTTCAATGAAGTACATTCATTTCACTCATGCAAAAACCTCTGTGAGACTGAGCTTATCAGAAAAAGGGTTTCTGAATGTGTTTGCCTTCCCTTTTGTGGTCCCATTTCAAGACTAGTGTCTGTGTCTAGATATCCCAGAGTAGTGATAAATAGAGCCAGGGGTTGTTTATTACAAACGTTTGCTGTCTTGAATGTGTTGCCATTTCATTATGATATGTTTGAGCCTCTGCATGGACAGGTCTCTTATTTACACTCTCATGTAAGGAACACTGATATTTGAGGCAGTAGAACAGTATATAGATGGTAGAAAGCAGAGCAAAAGGACACCATTCCCAATACTTTTAAAATATTCTATTTTCACTACTTTTACCACCAGAAATTGATGCCTCTGTATCAAAAAAAAATTAGAACTTTCTGATTTTAAGATTCTCACATGAAGAGGGCAATGGTTAAAGCTCAGAACTGAGATAAAAATTTATGGTAGTCTGGGTCACCTGAGCTTCTGGGAACTGCCAGCCAAACAATACATGCAGACAGCAAAAAGTATGGATTGCTTTTGACTCAGACACCTCAAGCAAGTTTGAGGGCACTACAGTTCCATAAGGACTGCTAGAATTAGAAATTCCAGATGAAAAGGTATGATGTGTCTTTTATTCTGCTCTGGTCTCTATAATGTTATGTTATTTGTGATATAAATGAACATGAAAAATTTTACCTATATATCTCTATACAGCCTCAATGGAATATTCACAGGTAGGTAATCAAGTCATACTGTGTATGAGACACTCATTTTAGCTGTACTCTCAATGTGAAGCCCTGTGAAGTTCTAATTTTATTCTATATAAAAAGCAACAAAATGATACTTAATTCCTGGGACTCCTTAAATAGACAAAGAAATTGCTCTAAAAATAAAGTAAGAGCAAACTTTCAGCCCTGAAAGTGAACCAGCAGTTTGAAGTCTGCCTGGCAGCTGCCTAAAAGTGGCATTGCTCAGGCAGTCACCACGGCGCCTCGTGTTTCACATCTCTGGCTCCCTGGGTATTGATGGAAGGTGTCTGTGCCAGCTTGCAGGTGACAAGGAATGGCTTCAGCTGCACTGCTTCCCTGGCTGCCCTCCCAAAAGGCACAAAGGAATGAACCAACAGACTCCTGTCAGCAGGGCTCAACAAGAGCAAATGTGAAGACACATCCTTGGCACATCCCAACCCCACACGACGGTACTGGGAGGGCATCACTGGGCCAGTAAAAAGCTCTGCAGCAAAGCTCTGTGGGGAAAAGCTGAAAGTGACCCAGCAGTGTGTCTTTGTGGCAGTGAGCACCACTTCAGACTATGCTGTGTTTGCAGAAACATGGCCAGCAAGTCAAAAGAAGGGATTATTCACTCTTACCTGGCATTTTTTGGATCACTCTTTGCCCAATTTTGGGCTCTCAGTATCTCGCCAAACTTTTCTAAATGAGAGATCTAATACCTTGTATACCTTAAGTAATGAGTGTTTCATAAGGGAGATGGAGCCAGACTTTTCTCAGAGATGCACAAAACTAGTGGCACTGGACATAAGTTGCAGCAAAAGGAAGTTTTTATCAAAGCTAAGCAAAAATTTCTTCATGCTAAAGGTGGTCAAATATTGGAGCAAGGGCCCAGAGAGGCTGTGAGAGCTCCATTACTGGAGATACTCAAAATTTGAAAGCAGAAAGTGCTGAGCAACCTCAGGAAACCAAGCATTCTTTTAAGGGGGTAGAGCAGATGATGTACAAAGGTCCTTTCCAACCTAAAATAACCAATGTTTCTGTGGTTTTAGAATGCTACATCTATAGATAATTTATTTGCTTATAACCTAAGCCAGATTTTTCTTACCAGTTACAGGTTTTTCCAGTGTTGTTGGTTTGATTTGTTGTTTGGTGTTTGCTTGTTTGTTTTTTGCTTGTTTGTTTTTCTAGGGGGCTGAGGTGATGAATTTTCTGGTGAACCTACCCTTAGCATCTATTTTTCAAAATATAAATTTGATGCCAGAAACATTCTTCAAACAGCACTAACTGATAATATTCCTTATTACAGATTTCCAAGGAGGGTAATTCATGGCTAATAGAACATTTTCTCCATACTTTCTATAAGCTATTTCTTCAAGATCCAAATAGATGCTGTCAGAACATCGAATAAACCATTCTTCCAGAATGTGAGAAGCGCAATCTGTCCACATTACACTGTCTTGCTCTCTAAGGAGAGAGAAAGGATTTGCTTCAGTAAAGAAGGCACTCTGTTATATGGCTTTTTCTTTTGTACTCTCATATCTTATGTTTCAATGGGTAAACTCTGCAAGTCAGATTTATATTCAAGTCTAAAGTTATGTTTTGTTGCAGTAAAATCAAAGGAAGCAATGACAGATTGATCTATGGAAGAACAGGTGGGAACCGAGCAGACCTTATTAATCTTTTTCGCTACTTGGTGGCACTCAAGTGCCTTTAATACACGGAGAGAACTTTATCTGTGCCTTGTGAAGTTAACCTTGAAGAGGACTTGGATTTCGAAGTGTCAGATGAAGTTGTGTCTGAGTTGGTAACTTGCATTTTTTTGATAATTCAGAGACTATGGTAGCATCCTCTTGTCCTCAGTGTTCTCTGCCCAGCTGAGCACCATGCAATGTGGATCCCCTTCTGAGACATCTCTTGCCATGTTTTACACCAGAGACAGTGGGATGAGAGGGAAGGGGAAGAGAGGCCTCCAGAACTAAATTTTCAAGCACCTCAGTCCACTATCTGTGCATAATAAGGAACTTCATCTTCCTGATGAAGCAACTTTCCTTCCATTTAAGGCATAAAAGTTAATTGAGCTAAATATAGGATAGTTTAAACATTGAAGTCTAAATATAGGATACTTTAAACATCGAAGTCTAAAGAGTACCAAAAAATGGGAATATCCTGTGTTCAAGCACCCACTGCTCCTTTTGTCTTCTGTGAGGGCTTTTTGTGTAAGATACAAACCAGAGCACAGACTGACATGACCCTGCTGGATCTCTTTAACTGCCCATCCAAGAGACCTGAGGATAAAGCTAAACTGCAAATGAGGCCAGAAGCTTCAAAATTCACATTGCAGGCATGGTATGTGTATATATATATATATATATTAGTCAACCATCATTATGTATAACTACACAAATTTTACTTATTTCAGAATATTTCCAAATAAGATCTGCACTACATGACTTATTTCCTTCTAATTACCATACTGCATTTATTATTAGGCACTGAAAAATGCAAGTGAGATCTCTGTCACACACAACCCACACAGACATGTACAGAAAGGCAAGCACAGTGGATCAGCCTTCATCCTGAGCAATGGGGAACCAAGCTGAGAGATACTATGGGGATGTGGTGTCTGGGAGAGGAAATGGTCCCCAAACTGCAGCACTGCTTTGCTTTTTGTACCAGAGATGCTTTTTTAATTGCTTATTCCTGCGTGAAAATTCTCGGGAGCAGAACAGAAACTGAAGACCTGTGTAAGTCGCAGATTGTTTTTGTTGTCTTTCAGACAGAGTCTTGAAAAATGCATCTACTGCCTTTAATTCCATTAAAAGAATTTAACAAGTTAATGCAATAAAATTTAATTATCTTGATTTCAGCATGTCCCTAGTTGTTGCATTTACATGATGAAAGTGCTATAGGGCTCATTATCTTAAATAAACTCCTAATTTTCTACTCATGGCTGCTAAAAGTGTTGTTCCAGAATAAGCAGCCGCAAAATGAACATTTCATTCTCTTTCTCATGGTTACAACGCTTCAAGTTTAAAAGCTGTGACCTCCATGTCATGACTGCAAAGAAATCACATTTTTGCAGGAGGACAAAACTGCTGTAGCTAATAAGAGGCCACAGGCTTTGTCCCATGTTTGCAGGGTGTCAGGGCTGAGGCAGGTCAGGCTCAGTCCAAGCTTTACATGAACAGCCCTGAGGTTCCTTTTTTTCTTTATTTTGATACAGTAGCTTCCAAATTTCTTAAACATGGTCTCTAACATACATCAGATATTTCTTTGTTCTCTTGCCCAAATCCAGCTCTGCCTTTCTCTAGCAGAACGCCTGATTATATCCTGTATTTCCTAAGTGTAAAAATAAAGATGAGATCCTTGACCTGGAAATGAACTGGAGAAAGAATTGGTTATTCTGAATGCATTTATTTTGCAAGCCAAGGGATGAAGAAATGGTACACTAAAAAATTAGCAATCTGATTCCCTTGTGCATGCAAGTCTTTCAAAGCAAAAGACTGACTTTTAATAGATGAGAAAGCAGTTTTTCTGCCCTCAGACTCCATTGGTGAAGCTTCCACACAGGGGTGTTGCATTGTAACAATTGTAGTCAATCACTCAGCAGTAGGAAATTGTTCTGAATACCTGACAAAACAAACTTACCATCTCCCAGCCACCCCTAATAGCTCAGGAGATGGCCCTGTGGTTTGCATTAATACTGCAGTTCATAAGTCTCTTCCAATAACCTGTCTTTGCAAGATGAGGGGTACACATTTGTTTTTCCAAACTACCATCACTCATGAATAGTCCTTCCCGTGAGACCTGAATGATGGTAAATATTAGTCAAGCCAGTGACATTTAGTTTGTTTTGTCAGAAGGTAGACACATTATTAGCTTTAGTGACAGTAGCAAAGTTAAATTTAGTCCTTGTTACATTTTTCAACCTCTGTAGGAGGACTGTAAGTCTAAACAAAAAACATGTCTTTTTGTTACAAGGAAATTGGCTTCTTGTTTTTTCTCCATATAGCTTCTTCTTAGTATGCTGAATGAGTCCCTTTTAAAATTAGTGCCATTAAACAACTATTGCACACATATGTCACCCAAATATCACAGAAGATGAAGTGGATTGCTGATGAAAAAAAAAAATAAAGAAAGAAAATGTGTGTGCATCTGTCAATCCACAAACTAAATAGATTTAATGAAAAAGAGAATAATTTTTTTCCTATAGTTTGAACTACGTATGATCTTGTCCTTCACACTTTCAATAATCACATAACAATTGATGATATAAATTTACTAGAACAATGGTAGAGAAAAGCAGTCTTAAGGCCATAACAATTTAATTTTAGACAGTAGCCAAATATCCTCATGCTGTTATCAAAATCATTAATATGCTACATGAACACATGAACAACAAAAATTGCTCATTTATTCTCCCTGCGTATTGGCAGGATTAATGTCAAATACTCTCCAGCTTCCTGAATAAAAGGTTTCTTGTTTTTGATGTGACAAATGAGAAACAAATCTCAGCCTGAACTTTTTCATGAGCTGATTATTTTATATTGTGATTTGTATTTTTTTGACAGGCCTGAGTTCCAGGTGGACCAGAGGTAATACCAGTCACCCATCCGTGCTGCAGAAAGGCAGCAGAAGAATACAAAACTCTTCAAAATGCTAATTCTCTGTGCTCTGTTCCCATCCCTGTAAAATTCAGCTGTTCCTCACTGTGCCCTATGAGCTGCAACTGTGACCTGATTCCATTAAAATAAAACTAGGATATGTGTTAAAAGTTTTCTTTAGGATATTCCTTTTCTGCTGGGGATGCCTGTGGAAAGAACCACTCTTGTTTTGGGCTATCAAGGACATGAATGCTCATTATCAGGGGCTGGGTGACATATCATCTACACCTCAGAGAGGCACTACCTTTATTTGCTCTTCCTCTTTTCTCCCTGCCTAGTCTTCAGAAACGTGCAAAGCCACTGCTAACGTGGTTCTCTCACTTCATTTGGGGCTTTATATTTATGGGCCAGAGTCTCTAATTTTGCAGAACTGCCTGGCATGAGCTAAAAATAAAATTTAGAAGAAACAAATTGCCATCCAAATTCAAATCATTAACGCAGCATCAAACCCATCATTTATTGCTGTGCACAAGCTTCTCTTTGCCAGAACTCTTTAGCACAGCCAGGAAAGCCAAAGGAAACCGTGTATTAAGACAAAAGACCAAATCCTTCACTCCTCCAACCTTGCAAACTGTACTCCACAAGAACATTTTTATGCAGGAAGAATTCCCATCTAGAGTAAAGGAAATCAATTATTTATGCAGAGGGGGCTTTTTTGGATCATTTTGCTGTTCTTCAGAGATTGGTCTAGAATGGGAAAGAGGAATAATTTTAAGTCAAGGAGTCTTTAGGCTTCTCTGCTAGGAATTCCCAACTTTATTCATTTTCTCTTGCTGGCAATACAATTTTGCTTTGAAATAAATTCCCCTGTACTGCCATCTTCCTTCTTTGGGGAGCCTGTAAGGCAGTTCTAAGTCACATTCTGAATATTCAGTAGGAGGAAAAAGTTATGTGTGAATTTAGCAATGCCAAGACTAACACCTCTAAAATGAAAAAAAAAAGCTTATCTCCCAACTATTGCCAGAGACAAGGCTGCAACTTTCAATTCAACTCAAGTAGATAAACTGCTGTTTATGAGCTGGGTGCAATCACTTGGAATAATCAGAGCAGTTACAACTGTCTGAAAGGGAACTGGAAATTTCTTCCTTTCTAACTCACCCAACAGCAAATCTCATGCAATTGTTCTGAGTTCCAAGCTGACACATGCTAGATTTTTGATATATCAACACACAGCCCCAAAGCTGACTTTGATAGTAAGGAATCTAAAACACTACACCTCTTGATAATGAATGTATCTGCATAGGTGACACTGACAGAGTGTTCAGGGCCTTCCATGGAAATTTCTAAGATAAAACAGAACTTTGGACATGACCTGCCCTACTGCTTATGATTTCATCTGCCTAGAATTGGTGCAACCATATGAAGCCCACGTTGTTTGAGTAATCCTATCTGGTTTCTAGTCAGCCAACACCCAGTGCTACAGGCTGTGCACTCCATGGGCAGCCCTGGGTGATTTTACAGTCAGATTCTAGCCTTTACCTGGTGATTTTGGATTCTAATGGCTCCCCAGAACAGCAGTACTGAGAGATTTGTGCAGTCACTTGTGTTGCCTTACCCATCGTGAAGAGCCTTGTTTTATTATAATTGTTTTTTCTTGAAGTTACTTAGTGTTTTCGGAAACGCCAGAGATACACAGATTCTACTCTTTTTTTAAACCACTGGCAATATAGTGGATGATCTCAATTCTTTTTCCCTTCACATCTCTGAAAAAGACTTTCTACAGTCATTCTAGTGCTAGTTTGACCAAGTGTGAAAGGCGACTCAAGAGCAAAGTCTTTGCATCCTAGAGTTTTATTTCTAATAACTGTGTTTTGTGCACATTTAGAAATGATTTCCTACAAAATGAAGTATGACAGAAGGACTAGTAAGAAAGGACTTCAGTAGTATTCCTGGGACCCCCTCCCATGGGAAGTTATTTAATTCATCAAACAAACTTACCTAAATTGATTGTACTTTGAAGCATTTATTGGGTTTCATTGTATGATACACTGGTCTCAATCCTAAGTATATTGGCCTGCAATTAAATAACGGTCCAGTTAAATTAGCAAGCTGAAACAGATCAGTTACATTTGCTAAACACAAGAGTCTCTATGACAACTAATTGGATTGTATATGGAATTTATTGACTTGTAATTAGAATATATTGGTTTGTGTGTAGCAAAGTGTTCACACGACGTGAGCTGTCTGCCGTGATCAGTAATCATCCCATTTCAACAGATGGCACTGTATGGAGAGCATATTGGGCTTTGTGTACGTTATAATGCATTGTAGCAGTTTACATGCTTAAATGCATATATATATATATATATATATGAAGTTACAGAATTCTATTAAATAAACATTCTTTTTATATCCTTCAGCAACAGATCCTATATACTTCAAGAAGTAGTCAAGCTATTAGAAATGTTTATTTATGATTCTATTTAGTCTGTTCTCATCGTGTGTCCAAATGAAGGAACTACATCCTACTAGCTGTTAATGACAGGAAGGTTCTCATTAGACTATATGAATTTAACATGAGCACACTTTGCCTTTGACATGTATATTTACTTATATTAGTATATCCAAGACAATCTGGTGCTTGATAGTCACCTGGAAGAGTTGTGAGGGTGCCAGCAACTATTCAGTATGCAATACAGTGGGGAATATACATTGTGTCATATTTTTATCAAGACTGTAACAACATAAGCTGTTTTACAGTAAAACATGAGAAAAAAACAAATCTGAGATTCTCTAAGAACAAAGTAAAGATGTTTTTGATTTTTTTTTTTCTGTGTGTTTAGCACCAGCACAATGAGCTTTGGACCATTTCCATTCTACAAACTGATAAAAATTCTTCTGAATAAAGTGGTTCTCAGTATTGACAGGTCAATTATTAAAAGTATATCAATCATGAAACAGTATATGCAGGTTCATGATCATTGAATAAAATGAGCTTTTATTTTGTGCCATTCTGCATATGCTGGTGTAGATAAGGTTCATTTGATTACTTCTGAAAAAATAGATATTTATTTGAGTACAGCAGTTATGTGTGGATGATTCAATTAAGTACTCAGTGCCCTCAAATTTTATGGGAAGCACTTGGTGTCCTGTTAAAATAAAACAAATTGATTGAGACTATATATATATGTACTGTAACAAGTTCTTAATGAGGAACTGCCTGCTCATCAGTGCTGCTCAGGAGTCTGTGTTTTACAGCTTTCCCTGCTCTTTATGGACTTCCCTGTTTCCCCTTAGGTCTTATTCTGAAGATCTGCTGTTCAGTATCAAAATCTCATAAACAGTTTCATTCCTTCTCTTTGGATGAGCAAACCTCTTCTCTTCTTGATCTTTGGTTCTATGATTTGTCATCATTATTCTCAGAACCTTGCTAAATCTTCAGAAAGAATTCATATCTCGAGATCAAAAAAAAAAAATGGCTTTCTCAAAATCTAAGGTGTAAACTAAGCTTTACCCCACTTTTATATGTTTACATGAATTTTTTCTGAGTCAGATCCATTTAATTCAATATCTTCTCAAAGCCTAGTATGAGTCATTAAGCAATCACATTTGAGGTTTATTTATACAACATTAATTATTATGACTGGAATGTTCACACACTTTAAAACATACCTGTTAAAAGGGTCAACAATTTTTCATTATGTCAAGTGACTTATATTATTCTGATATATTTGTGACTTTGAGTAATAATGTTTCACAATAAAATAGCAATGATCACAAACTTCTAACTGCTGCTTCATTTCCCCAACAGTACACCAATATCACTACAGTTATCATCTACTCTAAAGCTGATGGGAACATTCCAATTTACTCACCAATAAATTTGGGATCGTATCTGAGAGAGATATTTCCACTAATATCTGTTATACGGCACTGCTTTGCTACTATTTTACTTTCTATAAAACTAGGCAAAAAGCGTGAAAGATTTATTGATGGAAAAACCAGACCTCCCTGAATCTGGCAAACTCTCCAGAGATTTTTAGAGAAGGGGCATGAAATACTAAACCTGAATGTCCAGTATCTTAAGATGTTAAAAAGATCAAAGACCATTATAAGAAGACTTCATGGTTCACAGACTACCTTGGGAATCTCACAGTAAATGTTTTCCTCTGTTCTTCATAAATAGTTTGGGGTTTTTTCAGCAATATTAAATACATTTTCATTAATAAATTAAAATAATCACTTTAGGCCATCAAACTGAAAATTTTAAATGTAATATTTTTTTTTTCTTTCATGGTGCATGAACATAATTCAAAATAGGTTTATGCACAGAGTGACATCTAGCAGGGCTGAAATACAGACACATGTAACACTCTAGATCTGGCAGAAAAGTAGACTTTCATCTCACCTAAAGTGCTTTGAAGAGTTAAGAACATTTTAAAAGCTATTCTCAGCATAATTTTGTCTCATTTTCTACACAAGTCCTATTTAAGTGGAATTATCTCTGTGTTTCCAGAGGCAAAGGAAAGTGGGTAGATATTCATGTAAATCCTTCAGTGTCTCCCTGGGAGAGTAGAGGGGAGATGACAAGTCTTCAAAGGACACTTTTAGTTTCTGTGTATCCATTTGCAGACTCCTGGATCTTTAGAGAGCTGCTGATTCCGGGTCAGAAGGAAACATCTGGTTGATACCACAGAGGTGCTTAGTATGTAACCAGGCAAATTGAGCTCAAATGCTTCAGCTGGAGCCACTCATTGACAAGTCAACTTGTGAAAATCAAGGGCAATGAGAGGCAAACGGGGGATGTCCTGCAGCAGTAGGTTGTTCTCCAGGCTGCAGACAGGACAGGTCTCAAGGAAACAGGAAAATGAAGCAGTGAAGTGCATATTTTCCTAAGCAGGAACTTTGAGATATTGAAATTAAACAGAGCAGAGATGGAAGGGATCAGCCAGTTCATCCTGCTGACAATTCTGTAACGATCCTCTGAGGATTAGCATATTGTTCAGCATGGTGTTAAAGATTCCCTGCCAGGAGCTGACTTTTTATTTTTTATTTTTTTAAATTTCGTTTAACTTGAGAGACCATTTAAAGTAGAACAGGTCTTACTATCAGGAAACAGTCTACTCTAGAGCCTAAATATTCATATTTCTTAATTTCATCCTATTATGTCTGCTTAGACCATGACACATGCTCTGTCAAATAACATCTATCTTTGTTAACTCTTTCAGCTGCTCAAGGCTGCTCTAGTTCTTATTACAGATTGCTTAGTCAGAAATCATTCCTGTTAAGAGTTCTTTTCACACTTAACTTCTTGTTCCATTACTGAATTATGTTGCTGCCATTGCCCTCTATTATTATCATCATTTCAAATATTCACATATTTTAAATGAAATAGAATATCTGAAATTTATCATTTAAATAGCAACAGTGGGAGAACAAACTCCAGAGTGAGTTATTTTATGTCAACTGTCATTTTCTTTAGAAGTTCTCATCAGTCTGCCACAATAAAGCATGAAATAGAAGACATACGTTCCTCTGAAAACATCCCCAAAGGTTCAAACTTCGAGATTCCTACTGTGCCAAATATCAGGCAGTCTGCCAATAAGCTCAATTAGAATCTTTGACTAAATTAAGTAGCTCACAATCAAAGCATACAAATGAAAAAAAAAAGCCCCCTCCAAAGGAATAGCTTTCCTGCAGGTGCAACAAAATCTTTTCTTTGCTGCTCAAAATAAGTCTCAAATTATAGTGATTTTATTTGACTTCAGGAATGCACAGATGTGTTAAGTATTTCACTGGGAATACAGTGTGGTTAGTTGGACAAGCATAAAGCATACATAATTAATTTCACTCTTGCAGTGCCTCTGCTCTTTAACATGATATTTGTTACTCTAGCAAAAGCAGCTTACGAGGCACCGTGTTTAACTGACAACATTGAAGGGAATTGTTAAAAAAAAAGGAAAATCTGGTTTCATTCCACTCTTAAAAATGCAGACCGTATGTCTGCATTTAGGGCTTTGAAGCAGGCACAAGAAGAATGGCAGGTTCCTGCAGAGAAATATGTCACTGGTGATAAACAGCCCCAAAGTCAGTAGAGCAGATAATGCATTGCGGGTCAGAAAGTACACCCCTGACAATACTGCACGTGCAGGTAATACAGCAAATGTCACTTCTGAAGGGGGGAATGCTTTTTCTCCTGCTACATCCTCAACAAATTGTAGTACATAGCTGAGTTACTTGCTGACATGGAAGCATGAAGGAGTTTTAGGTAACAGAAAATACAATAAGGGACTGGAAAAGATAGGCCACCGAAACAAAAAAATGCAGTAAAATTAACAACCCAGCTCTCATCAGCAATATAAGGCAAACAGTAACTCATCTTAGATTGTAATCATAGCCTATAAAAAAGGAATTGTTCTTTATAGCTCTGTATTAAAAGATTAAGCCCTCTAGACAGAAAGGAGTAAGACCTTAATAAGGTTAAAAATCGCTTCCTTGTTTGTTTTTAGTCTTGACACATTGGATCCTTTACGTGCAAGATTTTTAACAGCACATTTCACTTTAATGGATGCACTTGAATTCATCTGCATTGTTCATAATTCCTAGTTACACACACCTTGACTTACACCTTTACAGCACTGCCATTAACTCATTTATTCTTACATACATAGATGAGTAGGAAAAGTGAGGAGATGGGAAAATCTGCCTAAAATGGTACTGACATCAATCCAGTGTTCCTGTATTACACTCACATGCTCATTCTCCTGGCTCATACTTCCAATTTCTCCCCATCTTCCTTCCTGGATTATTGAGGAAGACCCAGACTTTAGAATTAACTCATGGCCTTTCCAACAAAGCTGTAAAAAAGGGCAGAAGTACCCAATTAAGTTTCTCGTCTGGACCAAGCTCTCCCATATCTTAGATGAACACATGAGAAGTCAGGACCTCAATGCACACACACACACACACATATATGAAGCCAAAGCAGCTGCCTCTGACTCAGGGCAGGGTGGGGTGGAGAGAAGCCCTGCCAATTAAATAGACCCCCTAAAGTCCCACAGCAGCCAAAGGAACCAATTTGAAAGGGTTTCCTTTTGTTGTACACACTATGCAGCTTCCAGATTAGCTTCACAGAAAACTGCTAAATTCAGCAGACCATTCTCAAGCAAAGGCATGCTAAAAAGTGGAAATATTTTCAGTAGCAGAGGATGGCAGGTCTTTTTTCTATAATGAGTCACTTCTTGATAAGCTGAGAGTTTTCCTTTCAGGTCTGGAGCCAAGGAAAAATCTGGAATATTTTTGAATCATCACTTGTCTTAGCCAGCAGGAAACTCTACTAGCAGCTTACTGGCTGAGTCTTGTGCTCAGTGTTTTAAAGATCAAAAAATCTGCCTAGCAGAGCAACATGGCAAATGGTCTACTGCAGCACAATAGGGCATGGTTAGCATTTATCTTTCCTATTCCTTAATCAAGCAGGTATGAACTCCTGATCTCTCAGTGAAGGGTAACGAGTTAAGTAGATTGTGCTAAAAATTCATACTATCCTCCATGGACAATCTGAGTGCTGACAGGAATGAATCAGATCATGTGTGGACCCAGCAAATCCACTGGTTTTGGTGATTTTTCCATTTGACCATTTTTCAAAGTGATCTTTGCAACATGTTCTTATCAGGTATGTGTTGATTTGTGAGGACAGCACTAGGAGCTACAGAATGGATCATGATAGACAAGCTGATGAAAGTTGGCAGCAAACCATTGACTTAGGGCTTTTCATTATGGTATGTAATGACACACCCAGCTTTGCAGCCTTCTGGACAATTCCATGACAAGTGCTTGCCCTAGATTTTCATTTGCAGAACACATGGGGGCCACAGAGGAATCTCTGCTTGGGAAACTGGAGCACCTCCTTCCCCTCCTTCTTCCATCATGTCTGCAGGGCTCTTTCTCTCACATTTTCTCACTCCTTTCTTCAGCTGCAGCTGATGTTGTGCAGTAACTTTTCCCCACTTCTTAAATCCACTATCCCAGAGATGTTCCCACCATTGCTGACAGGCTTAGACTTGGCCAGCAACAGGTCAGCCTCGGAACCCACGCGCATTGGTTCATTAGGACTCAGGGGAAGCTTCTGGAAGCTACTCAGAGAAGCCATCCTTCCACTAAAACTTTTCCCAATATGTGCATAAATCCCAACACAATGCATAAACAACACACATTTGCCTGCAAGACCATAATTAGTAGGAAAATTGGCTCTGGCATACGATAGGGTTGAGTCATACAGCCAGCAGGTCACTGGTGAAGGGCTGTTGTTCATGCATTCTCCTCTAATTACATTAATATTTGTTAAGTAATCTGCTGCAGTTAAGTGCCATCAGTTATGGTTAAGGAGTTGTTCCCCATGGGCAGGACAACCTCATGTTTGTGCCTCTACTTTGTACCTTTCCATGTTCGTGCCTCTTCCAATGCTGAAAAAGAAACCCTCACATGCCTGTGAAACAACTGAAGTTACAGAACACTTGCAAAGCTGGCATGTCAAATTCAAAGACAAAATACTTGGTATGACAACACCAGATCAAAATGGCAAACTGCACATCTGACAGCTGTCTGTAATAGTAGTCCTGTCAAGTGCTGAACTGATGGGTATATGTTGATCCAGGGAGCAGGCAAAGAATCACACTTCCTGACAGACTATGACTTTAAATAGTTCACCCCTAAATCCAACTCTGTCTTAATTTACACAGGTTCACCTAATGTCAACCTCTAGAAAAGATCTGAAATATGATTTTTTCCTGCTCTTAAAAACAAACATTATAAATAAGCCACAAAGAAATAAGCGTGTTTCTTTTTCAAATAAGGATGAAAAATCTCTGTACAATGAGCAGGCCCATAAAGCAGTGTCAGAATAATTAAGAATCCAAACAGAGCTGGCTTTCAGTGATCCTCCCAAAGGTGTAATCATGCAGTTGTTCCTGACAGAGTAACTCAAAACAGCTAGTTGGATTTCTCCATGCTATTTAGTAGGCACTGCCCATGGGCTGCTATCTACTGATTCCTAAAGTCAAAGAGTCTTGAATCCTAATCTAGTTCCTAGTTTCCAATAGAATACTTTCAGGGTAGGCATCAGTACTTTCCGTATGTCTGCCAAAGCATTATAATTATGGAAATATGCTGTCAGTCCACACAAAATGTGGGATGATTTGATATGAAACAACCTAGAGGAGCCCAGCTCCACACTAAACTTGCTCTGCCTTTGTGCTTTGGTAGGGACACTCCTGCCACTGCCTACTTGGGGACCTGCTGTTCTCTAAACAAATCACGGAGTCTAAAGGAGCCCATTAAGACAGTAAGAATTGCAAAGCAGATGACAAAACTAAACCCATGTCATCTTAAAGGGAGATTTGTGTCCCTTTCAAAGGAAAATTGATCTCTTAGTTTAACACACAGCAGTACAAGCCTGGAAGCTGAGAACCACTTGTCACTCTGACAAAGCTGTCTCACACTGGGATATGATGCTATTAAAATTTGAAACTTTTCCATTAAAATTATTAATTTACCAAAAAAAGCAAACACAATATGTTTCATCTCTGCCCTGACTAATCACTTCTACCTCAGTTTCAGGTGCAGTAAGATGATATTGCCTCCTACACATCTTCCAGAATGACCTCACACCTTACCCTGTTCTTCAAGTCCTTTCGAGGCATCAGGAAATTATTTAGACAGAGAAAGTATCCAGCAGTCTGAACTGTTTGTAGCATGACGTGAAACCTGTGAAATGCTGTTCTTTGTTCACACACAGACTACTAGGTGATTGCTTTGATAGCAACAGTTCATACTGCTACAAAGAAAAACTTAAGAGGATGAGAAAGATTTGAAACATTCCTGAGTGAAATCTGAAGGGTTTTAGCAGGATAACGACTTCTTTTTCTCACTGAGGGGAGCCTGGTAAGGAAATCTCGCAGTAAGAGATTTGTCATGTATCAGGAAAGGGAATGAAAGAGCCAGCTTTTACCTCCGTAAAAAACTTCAAACATTTTCTGTCTATAACCCCCGTTGATATTTTCCCACCAAAACACTGGTTTGTATTCCTTTCTCCAGATAGCTTGAGATGAAAACTCACTGTAGCAGCCCAGGACTCTGTGTGTGGACCTGATGGGCTGGAACTGCACTGGCATTTTTAACTTTTTTAAGTGTTTCTGGAGCCCAACCTGTCCTTCCCTCTCACAGCAATGGGCTGGCACCATTGCATTGCCCTGAGCTGAGTGAAGGCAGCTGACCTTTTCCAGGTTCCACACTGGCATCAGCACATTATTTCCCAGGGTCCCAAACTTTAGGACAGACCTGTTTCTAGTCTGTCTCTGAATAAAAACAATTGGGTGATGGACACTTTCCACAGACTTTGCAAAGGGGGCTTGGAAAAACAAACAGTCGTCACTTTAAAATTACAGCAAACATATCTAGATGAAAAATTTCTGATCTTATTTCTTCAACCTGCTATGCTACCTGGAAACATTCCCTGTGTTGAGCTTGATGAGCTGCAGGTTAATGAGTTAAGGGAGGAGGATCCTCCCTTTTTCTTTTTGGTTTTATATTTCTGGTTTTCTCCACTCTTCTCTAAATATCTGGAAGGACTTTCCTTTTTAAAAAGCAAGATCATATTGCTACGAGAGTCTAAAAAGATTCATCAGCTGTCCAAACTCAGATGTCCAGAAGAAGTGTAGTTTTGCATTACCCTACAAGATGCCATTCCTAAAAGGGCATCAGTCTGTTAAAAGCAAGATGATCTTCTAAAATTTCCTAATCATTTTGATCTAGTAAAAAAATATGCCCCAAAAAATCTAAAAGAACTATTTTACATGATGTTTAAGATACGATCTCAAAATATTTTTACTTCTTTTTTTACTGGCATATTTAAGTGGGATCTTAACAAGAAGCTATGACCCTACAGGTCTTCATTTACGGTTCCTGCTGCAGTTTAATGTGTTAGTATAAACAATACAAATAATAGGTAGATGCATATTGGTCATACAAGTCATTGGTATGACTGAAATTGCCAGCAGCTCAAATTTCATCTGAATTTGTCTTTGCCTTGCACCTGCAGCATGACTTTGCTTTCACTGCAGTGCACTTAGCAGAGAGACTCAAATGAGTAAAAGACTGAAGACAAGGAGAGACACTACTAACATGACTGCATAAGGATTTTATGTTATGTTTGCAAACGATGAGGTAATCATATGAAGCGAGTTTCATCCCTTTGGTAAAGAACATAACTTTCATAGTTATTGTGTTGTGTGGCTATAACTGCCCTCTTTCTTCTCTCTGGTGAGTTACACGTGGCTCAGCTGGGAGCAAAGAGCTCTGTGAAAGCAGAAGGTTGGATTGGAAGTGAATATCGCCAGTATTTAGGTTATTTCCTTACTGAACTGTCCTGCTGAGGGTGAGGCTGTGTCAGTGCACTGCTAATGTTAGTGCACCCACACAGCTACAGAGCAACCAAGTCACTTCAAAGTTAGGAAAGAAGGATGCAAATGAACCAGAGAGCTGCAGTTAGTTAGATAAAAATCTCAGACACTGATTTTCACTTGCTTGTACAGAACTTTTTCTGCCAGCCTCCCTTCTCTCAGGAGTGGAGCTATCGCTGAGGATGCATTTGGCCGGGTCAGTGCTCAGCACACAGAGTGG
The DNA here is from genome assembly GCA_035583185.1 of Anabacerthia variegaticeps. NCBI lineage: Eukaryota > Metazoa > Chordata > Aves > Passeriformes > Furnariidae > Anabacerthia > Anabacerthia variegaticeps. The sequence continues at coordinate 3,819,484 of JAWWEW010000146.1, read as the reverse complement.
CAGACTCGCATTTGTTCCACTTGGCCTTGCAGCACCATCATGTGGTTAGTGGGGAGGATGTAAGACAGGCTAGCCCGAGGTGCCACCTGCCTGCCCTGACAGGGGAAGGTGCGAGCAGTGGGGTGCTGTCTGGAGCAAAGCCTTGTGGAGGAGAGACGGGAATAACAAGTGCTCAGAATCAAGAACACTGTGTGCTTTCTGAAGGTCATTTGGTTTCTTCTCTCTCATTATCAAGTTGAATAATTTATACTATTTGAGCCATTTCTGCTTCCTTTTTATATCTCTTGCTTAAATAATGAGATTTAGGTCTTTGTTTAGGCTTTCTAAACATAAAACCATGGCTGATCTTCACACTCCTTCTATATTGCACCTGACTTTAATGCATTAGAACTTTCCTGCTCATTATTCTGACCATGGAAGGAAGTAGAACAGCTTGAATTCATGCATCCCCTCTTCTGGTTTTGGTGTTTTGTTTTGTTTTTTTTTTAAAGGGAGGAGAAGGGAAGACAATCTATTGTGGAGAAAAGGAGGGGCTCATAAATGTTCATTCTCTGAAAATTCAGTAAGCGAATGATTAAGAAGCCATATTTTCATTTATTCTGGTCTCCAAAATAAAATGGTTTAGGCTTACTGAAATAAAAAAAACACTGAAAAGTGTATAGTCACTATATGGCTGTTACAATAAGTAGACACTACCTCATGGATTTAGGATGCCCTTAAAAGTGTTAAAGCTGATGGAAACAGCTAGAATATCGTGGTCTATTTTTCTGTTGGATTTGTAGCATTTACCAAGCTACAGCCTCAAAGGCAATGGCCAACAAATCTGAATTTATTGGAAGTGAAGCAGATCCTGGCCTTGACCTTAACAGTTGCTTCTTTGGGATTTTTTACTGCACCTGGTTTAAATAATGAAGAATTTCTTCACTTCCAGCAGTTTGAATCCAGCTGAGGGGGAGAGCAGTATGCCTGTACCAGAAAAGGAAAAAGCTCTATCACATGGCAATTTCTGACAACACTGAAGTGATGGAACTCTGTGTGGTTCAATATTTAAAATACATCATAAATACAGTTGTAAAGAGGGCAGGGAGGGGAAAGCAAGTTAATTTTATGGCAAAGCACACCTCTTACCTAGAAGAAATAAGAAAAACACAATAACGGAATCTATATATAAAGCCCTGAATTATGAAATCTCTTTAAGTGCAGATACAATAAAACTATGGACTTGTCAATGTCACCACAATAAAAACTCTGTATAATCATACCGTACAGTCCGTAAGTCAGAGATGTCACAGGGTGGAATTTGAGAGTATCCCAGCTGAAGAGGCAGTGGCCTGTTTTAACTAATAAATTTGCTTCCTCCTGAGTGAGGAAACTTCTTGAAGACTCGGTCCAGAATGCACTTCCTCACCCTGTCTCTTCCCAGCTTCTGGGTGTTAAATGGGCTTTTGTCCCTATGCATTTTCCCAAGCTACTCTAAAAACTTCCATGTGTAGGCTCACAGTTAAATCAGAATCAGGGAACTGGCAGAGCAGGGTGAAACACATTCATTCAGTGCAACTATTATATTTTCTTACTCTTAAGTCTTGATTATCTTTTAATACATTTTCCTTGCACTAAATAAAACAGACTATCCACTTTCCTGGAGAAATAAAATTCTTTTCCCAGCACAGTGCATTTGCCACCAGCTGCAAAATTCACAGGTTAAAATTTGTTAATATGTGATAATACAGTCAAAGAAAGGAACAGCAAAGTACATTACTATAGCAGGGTGGACATCAAATCCTTTGAGAGGAAGATAATGCAGCATTATCACTCTTTGTGCTTCTCAAAGCCTGGCTACATTACTTTCGGTATTCTTAGGATAGTTAAATCTTTTCAAGAATGGAGCTTGCCGTGCCATCCAGACTCTAAAGGTGGTTCTTAAAGTGTTTTGGTGCTTCTCAGACTTTAGAGGACAATGAAACAATTAAACTAAAATGAAATTATTGGCACCACCACTCTGCTGTGAAATAAACTTTGTTTCCTGTAATGCTTAAATACTTGTTGTTCTTTTCCACACTATTTACCAAACGGCTCCTCACTAACAGCAATTTACGTGTCCTAACTATATCTTCACCTATGTTCACTAATTAGTTAATTGGTTCCAAAAACATCCCTAAACCATCATTTTCCACCAATCCTTCTTTCCCTCACAAGAAATGTTTTATCCAGAACCTTATAGTACTGAAATTAGAAGACTCCCTGCAGCTCTGGGGAATATTTAAGGTATAACACTTCCTGTGTCCTCTGTTAAGAGATATTACAAAATACCCAGATTACCCACAGTCCGATTTGGGAATAGATCAATTCACATGATAAATTCACAGGGATATTCAGGATTCATCATTACTCCATGAGGAAAATGCCACGCAGCATGAAGCCATTTCATTTGACTGGGGAACATCAACATTATCATTCTCAACTTGTCAAGCATTCTGTTCTAACAGCCAGTCCGTGGGCGCCTGTGCAGTTCAGCAAGAAGAGCCTGAAGTGTTAAGGATACGAAGCTTCCTTGGTAGGAAGGAAATAACAGGTCTCTGCCCCTGTGAGTCTGAGGCTTGTTCCCTATCTGAGAAGACAGACTGAGGAATTGAGTTGGGCAGAAGTCACAGCAGTGCAGGTGGCACAAAGGATGGCTGTGAAGGGGAAGGTGGTGCTCTCAACACCCCCAGGAGCAGAGCAGTGTGTAGTGCAGCAAGGCAGACTCACGGCACACATTTCAAAAAGCTCTGCAATAACTCAGACAGGTACCATTTGGAACACACTGCCAAGACACAGCTAACAGGCATGGGCCTGATGACTTTTAGAGATCTTCCAGGCAAATCTCTCTATCATTATTTCACTGTTTTGCTTTATTTTGGCATTAAATGCCAAATTAGCAAAGTATCGGAAAATATATTTATTTCCAGTATTCTGGATTTTTATTTGCTTTTTGACTTCTTCTTTCACACTTGTCTCCAGACAAAGAATTCAACCAGTTTAAATAAATAAGCAAGGGACCTGACTTTTGTTATTTTTTATGGTTTTGAATTCCACAGATAGTCTTCAGCATAGTCACTGGAATAACACTGCTAAACACTTCAGTGATTCTGACAGCTTCCCAGCTATCACTTGCTGTTGCCTTCACAACTGAAACTCAAACTTGTTATCCATAAAAATATGAAAAATAAACACAAATTGTAGCCTCCCACTTGTTCTTGGGCTTTCATGGCTTTCTTAGGTACCTCCTGGCACCAGTGAGGTGGTCAGATTGCTCATTGCCTTCATTGCTGCTCTTGGACAGCCAAAATGAGCCACTACTGAACAGACAGGACTGCTTTCCCAAGGTGAATATGCAAGGAGAAGATGAGAAAACATAATGAACTAACAGGTAAAATCTTCTCTTCAGCTGATCTCACTCTCTTTTCTTTGCAGAGTAAGATCTGACCTCACTGCTGGCAGGATGTGGCCTGGAAACTGAGTGGAGCTCAGGAGACACAGCAGAGCTAACGCAGGAGAGGAATGTAGCATTCCAAGGAACTCAAGTGAAAGTTAACCCCTCAGGAATGTTGCTGTATTTTGCTATACTTCAACTAAAGAGAAACTTGAAATATTGATTTCCAAATTTTAAATGGAAAAAAAATGTCTGCCTTTTTTTTAATAGGCACCGAGCATAATGGATTATAAAACAATCTCTGGCTTAATACAAGACCTTAAAAAGGTAGAAAATTGAAATACAAGACATTTTTCAGACCTTTCCTAAAATTTCTCACAACAGTATTTTTTTTTTATTTTCAAATTCAGACCATTTCTTGTTTTACTTCTCTTAGAACACAGAGTATTTATCTTCCTTAGCTATGTTAATGACACATTAGTCCTGTAGACTTTATTAAAAGACAGTGGCTTTAATAAAATCAGTGGCTTTCTTGAGCGGGAGAGTTGTGGGCAGAAATCAAGTTCTTTAGTATAAAAATATTATGAAAATACAGAATGTTTATTTAGAATAAAATTTTTCACTGCCCCCACCCCCTGTAATATTTATATATCTAGATGAAAATGCCAACTTGCAGATGGATTTTGTACCCATTAGGATTTCTGCAAGTACTGACACAGGTTCATGTCTATATATTTAACTACAGGGCTGCAGTTACACAGGTTTATGCTTAAAAAAAGAAAAGTAGATGTCATTCCTTTTCCTGCAAAGAGAAAGTATTTTATATTCATGCTACTCCAAGACACCTCTGTGAGGGGAAGGTTTAACGTGAGGCAGAGTCCTGAAGGATTGAATGATGCTCTTCTGTGACCTCCCTAAGAGGGGAAAAGTTTATTAGAGATTTTGATGCTGCTGGAAATTTGTACTCAGATTTTGTGTGTCACCGAGGGCTGAGCTGATATGTCTCAGTGCTATTCCAGGGCAGTGTTGCATAAGTTAGATGTTACATTCAATCATGTTTTGGCCACTGATAACACGAAAAATCAATAGAAATTCCAAAATATGATTAAAGAATGTCTACCTAGGAAAATGTATTGTTATACTCAAGTCCATACAATTATACCACTCTCTGTGTTAGTACGAGGCTCCATCTTTGCAATTTAGTTTTTGGTTTTTTCCTTGCTCTTTGGGTTTTTTTTCTTTTTTTTTTTAAATTTTTGGTGGCTTTGCCAAGGTTTAACCACTTCCAAGGAGACACAGATAACACTCTAAACGATGCTGTAAACCCTGAAACAACACGTTTATGCCAAGACTTGTTTTGCTACAGCTGCATCACTAAATTTCTCCGTTTCAACCCTCCTCACGCTATGCTTAAGCTTATTTAATACCTTATAGCCCATTGTTTTGTTCAGAAGTGCTGTAGAGAACAGCAGAGCTGCAGAATGGCATTAAAGGAGATCACTGCAGTTGCTGTCATGGTGAAATCCCAGGCTCCACTCAGTAAATGGAACACACTGAAATGCACGATTTGCTCTTTTATTCCAAAGCACATTTATAGAACTCCACCTCCATATTCTTTGACTAATCAAAAAAACTAAAACTTCATTGTCCTATTCTGTTTGTTGTTTGATAATGGTGGATTTAATATTATGATGATAATACAAGATGTATAAGAAAACACCTTCAAACCTGCAAATGCATTTTTATAAAACAAATTGTTTAATCTTTCCAGGGCTCCAGATGGGACCATCAATTTTATATACATATATATATATATTATTTTAAAGATGGTAGGGAAGTTATTGTACACTTCTGCTAGTTTACTGCAGTTTTTAACATCTTCTGAAAGACTGTTGGAAGAGCAAAAGCTTTCCTGACAGGCAGAAAATACATATGAAGGAAGAGCAAAAATCAAAGTGAAGAGTTCAGGAAGTTCAGATTAATTTTCTAGTTGAGGCTCTTAGTAGCAGACACATTTATATGAATTGCATTCAGCTGTCATGTGCTTGTCACTGATTTCTTTCCAATTTTTTCTCTCATTAATTTTATTGCCTTATATTTTGTTATTTATTATATAAAGAATATATCTACAAATGAGAGTTACTAACCTCCTATTAGAACTATTAGAGCTTGGAGACATCAAGCAGTGGCTTCTATTTGACAGAAAACACTTAAAAGGTGAATAAAGATCTATTTATATATCTTTGCCTGCATCTGAAATGACTCTGACTCTGTAATAAGAAAGCAATTAAAAAAAAATCCAAACAAAAGAAAACAAAAACCAAACAACAGGTAGAGCTCATGCATAGTGTGAATTAAGATGAAAAGGAAATGAGTACATTTATGAAATGCTTTTAAAACAAAGTAGTTTTTTTTCAACTGACCAATTTATGGTGTGGGAGCGAGTCTGTTCTACAGCAGCCCATAGTAAGTCTGCCCCAGAACAGGGAGCCAAGAGCCACGGCACACTGAACACATTTGTAAGAGGCAACTCCTAGTTTTTGGCTTCCACCTTCTTCCAAATCCATCAGAGAAGTGTTATTGGCACTACTACATCTGCATTAAGGAAGAAATAAGAAATCAGCAGCATCTTGGTTCTCCTGAAGGAAGCTCAGGAGGAGTCGGGAGATGATGAGAACACATAACCTCTAATTTGGAAAAGAAACCCAAATTTAGCACTAAAATGAAGGTGCCAAAGCCTCGTGTGTTGGCCAAACCCTCCAACTGTTTTGATCAGTGCTGTATGGGAAACAAACGCAGTCTGGGATGGGGGAAATGAACTGGCAGTGGGATGATGCTGAACATTTTGACAGGCCCAAGGATATTATATTTGATAAGAGACTGACTGCAATTATTTATTTGGAAGAAAGAGACTGGCACATCCATGTTTGTACTCATACAAAGTACAGAGACAAAGTGACATTTAGAGAAGTTCAAGAATGTTGAATGATTCCTACCAGTTTGAAGGCACTGCTGGTCCTCTGGGGCCCAGAGGGTCTCTTAGATGAAGCTCTCTGCCTTTCAATGGATCAGACATTAGGACTGGGACTAAAAGAAGAAACATTATATCAGAATTTTGCACAAATAAGCTATGAAGAGATCAAGAAGTGACCCTACTGATAAATAATATTTTTCTCAACAACTAATCATGACTTACCCAGACCTTGGGCTTAATTACATTCAAATGATAAACTGTTAACCATTAATCCCAGCAATCAAACCTAACCCAGCCTTTAGATCACCTTAGTGACAAAAAAAAGGTAACACTGATCAACAGTGTCAGACCACATTGACTCCACCACTATTCCCCACCCATCAGTTCTACTTTCCACACTTGTTACCAAATCACCTTACTGTGTAAAGTGTACATCTCCCAAGAAAGATGTTGCCATCTCCAACCCTCACTCTGAGCATCAGGACTGCAGCAATCTGGTCTAGTGAGAGGTGTCCCTGTCCATAGAAGGGGGTTAGAACCAGGCCATCTTTAAGGTCCCCTCCTACCTATGCTCACTATATCTACTTTAGTTATCAGCTACTGGTCTTCACAACTTCCCTCTAGCTACAGCAGCCAGATATCTCATAAGTCAATGTGACTCATAAGTCACAGTCCCAGCCTAGACTATAGATGCAAGATCAGGCCTTTATTTCCCTTTTCATATTTATTTGACCTAAAGAGGAATAAGAAGTTAAGATTAGGAGAAATTTATATAAAGCAGAACATATTTTGAACTCTTCAGAGTAATGTTAAATTCTATTTTTTGAAGTGCTCATACCAGCATATTACATGGCTTTTGCTTCAATGCTGTAAACCCAAAGCTCTTACATATATCTCCATCATTCACACCTTAAGAATACCTCCTGCTATCAAGGAGGAATTTCTAATTAAATCTTCCCAAACTTAACAGTGAAGATACCTTGTCTTATGGCAGGGCCAACGTTAAACTATTATTTCTGTCTAGGTAGGTGGGTTTGGGATGCAGATCTTATTGTTAACCAAAATAACATAATATTGTGTGCTTGAAGAGCAATTTTGGTGACAGTCTGACTAGAGACGTGGACTGTGTTAGAAAGATTTGGTACATTATGGCAAGTAAATAGCTGTAAAGTAAGCTGTTTATATTCCAAGCTCAATTAATCTCAAAAGAAAACAAGTTGACTAAATATAGGTTTTTATTTTTGCTTTCTCCAAAGAAGAATTTCTTTATGAAGAAAATCCTGAGTTGGCATTTTTGCTTCAATTGCAATTTGTAATCAGAAACATTAGAGCTTGAAGTCTGAACAACTGTTTACTATTCCAGTATCTGATCAAACTTCAGAACCCCAGG
>JAWWEW010000146.1:3774150-3811608 GCA_035583185.1 Anabacerthia variegaticeps | reverse complement strand
TAATCAGAAACATTAGAGCTTGAAGTCTGAACAACTGTTTACTATTCCAGTATCTGATCAAACTTCAGAACCCCAGGGAAACTAATTTAAAAGGAAGACCTGAGGTCTAGATAAGCTGCTGCAAATCTAAAACTGGCCGTTCCAAATGGAAACGAGAGTTTCACTGTACCTGATAAATCTCTGCTGAACAGTAGTGTTATAATTAATGAACAATAAGGGAGAGAAGAACACAATAACCACTTCAAATCCCTTGATTCACAACTCCCCAGAAAGGGAAGGAAAACAGATTTCAGGGTAATTTTATGTCATAACGTATGCATTGTAAAGAAAAAGAAAGTTTGCCTAAATACTTAAGCATTAGTTAAAGGAAAAAGCGGGGAGAAAGGCAATAAAGGGTGCTAAATTGAGCTTTGATCTCTTTGACTAGCTTTAACTACAATTGTCAAGGTATTTAGGGCTAAGTTTTATTCTTCCTAGCAGATAAATTAAATATCACTTCGACTGGAGGAAGTTATAGTTATGAAGCCTCGATTCAGCAGAATATTTAAGCTACTAATTAAATCTTTCCTTGTTCAGCAAAGTGCCTGACATTATATGGACTTTTGTAAAGAAAAAAAAGAATAAAAGAGAATTGTTTAAAAAACGATCTTTCAGGGAAATCAAATTAAACAGAAAAGAGGAAACAAACATATATTACTATATTCAAACACGTTTTCATTTCCTATTGGAAATGAATAAGGTATCCCTTTAAACATGAAGTGATGGTAAAGCTTTGGTAGTTTAAACACACTCAGTAAGTCAACCAAAGAAGAATTTAAAAAACAACAAGCACAAATCAGAATTTTTTTTAAAAGTATATTTAAAAATATATAACGCCAATACATTAAGGATATAGAGAAGCCAAGCGCATTGCCTATGGTCCCTCTGTTTGAAAAAGAGGTGATCCTTACTCCAGAATCCCTCTCTGTGGAGGACTGAAAACTCTGTCTGAAGCTGAAGTGACCACAGAAGAAATTCCAGGACATTTTTGCATTAAGAACAATATTAAATCTCAAGAACTAAACTATATTCGTCTAAGACTTTTAATGAAAGTCAAATAAGCAAATCACTCACAGCAGTGAATAACCATTGATTTAATCACCTTAGCAACTGAGCACTGAGAGGGGCCAGATATGGTACCAAATTTCAGAAGGATGCCAGGATAGATGTAGAGAAATAACTTGTGTGGAAGTCTGACATCTAAGGAAATTGTAAGTAAAAACAAATTAAGGGGCATCTTGGCAAAAATAATGTACTTCAAGAGAGTCAACCTGCCTTTTGTTCAAGGAAATTACACCTTACAAACATAAAAATTCCCCAAAAAGGTCAGCTCTGCACAGTTAGAGTGTTCCAGTTAATAAAGTCCACATGAATTTCTAAAAGGTTTTCAACAAATTTCTCCATCAAGGCTTTGCAAGAAAGTAAGAATTTATGGCATAAGAGGGGATGTCATGGATAAATGATGGTTTAACAGATAGGCAACAACCTGTAAGCATAAATGCTCTGCCCTCCTGAAGAAGGGAGGTCACTAATGGCATTCTGCAGGAGCACGCACTGTGGCTGCTGAACATTCACAAGGTGGAAAAGGGATTGAGCAGGGAGGTCGGGAGGTGAGAGTTCAACAGGAGAAAATCATCCCAAGGAGTGAGGACAAAGAGCAGCTGTGAGGAACTGCAGAAGGGTTTTGAGTCAGAGCAGCTACTCACTGACACGAGGCAGAACTCAAGGACAATAAACAGGACAAAACCAGTGGTGCAAGCTGGAGGAGCAGAGCAATCCTAATTTCATATATTAAAAAAAACAGGCTCTGAGGCAACTATTTTAATTCAGAACGAAGACATTGGGGGCTGTTATAAACAGGTCCATGGAAATAGCAGCGCATTAGCAGCCTGAAAGACACAGCAGATGTGAATCGTTGTATAAGATAACAAGATAAAGCAGCACAAGTAAACCATGACTCACTGATATCTTGCTGATTGCACCAAGTTCTGGTCCTCTCACCTCGAAGACTGTACTAGACCTGACGAGGTTCAAATGAGGGCCACAAATATGATCAAAGAAAGGCAAGAAAGTGTAGGAACAAGTCAAACAGACCCTCCACATATCAGTGATGCTGTCATCTCCTCTTTGTCTACTAACTAGATCATGAAATTCATTACTTTTTGACAATAGATATCTCTAGTCTGTTTCTTTTTCTATAAGATACAGAGATATTCTGGGGACTGGCTCCAAGTGAAAAGAGAATTTCTGCATGTTACAGGGCCTGAGAGCAAAGGCTAATGAAAAAGTCACATTATAACAGCTACTTCTGTTTTCTTTTGGTAACAATCCCTCTGCAGAAAAGATGGAAAAGAAATTTACTAAATAAGTAAAAATGGCCTAGAAGTTTTTAGAAACACCTACACAGTGAGTGGGTAGCTGCTTCTGTGAGACTACTATTTACACCCTCAGGATGTTTCCTCAGACACCTATTGTCGTAAATTAATCTTAGGGAAAATACAACATCCCAGGAGAGTCATACTGATCTAAGGTTCTATTTGTCTTTCCAAAGCTCTTCTATTCATTTTTTGGCAAAGATCTTTCTAAAGTGATGTTGAGATTTTATACAACACAGCTCAACGAAGGAGTTGAGAAAGCTCATAGCAGGAGGATGTACTTTTTATAATAACTCTACTCCTAGATTATATATTGTCTATTCACCATGTCAGCTGCTGTACCAGAAACAATGCAGAATTGCAAGGATACACCACCCCAAGCTGTTCTCTACTCTTCCTTTCCCAGAACATACCTAAGAAATGGTATTTCCTTTTTTTTTCTCCCACACCTTCACTTACTTTTCCAGAACCTAAAGGAGACAGAGCAAAACAGGTTAAGAGCAAAGCAGTCCTTCTCACTAATTCCTTGTATTTGGAAAGTTATAATCACTGCTCAGGGTTCAACATTAAGACAAGAAAAAGGAAATTTAAAAATCAACATTACTAAAATTAAAATTTCAAAATAAGTTTGGGGTTTTGGTCAGGGATTTTTTCCTGCCAGGAGTATTCAGAAATTCTTACAAGTATTTTCTCTTCAGTGAGGGGAATCATGACCAAGAAAAACATGCAGAAAGAAACAGGGAAATGCTAAGTAGGATATTCAAATTTCACAGAGACTATTTCTGTTAATACTTTTATTCAAATCTACTGCATGTGTAGTAATGAAGAGATGTATTATAGGCTTACCAACAGGATTCATAAAATCATAGAATAACTCAGGTTGGAAGGGAACTTGAGCTCATCTAGCTCAGTCATGCAGCTCGCAGCAGGGCTAAGCAGACCAGGATGCTCAGAATTGCCCAGCTGAGCTCTCAGTGCCTCAAAGGACAGAGATTCCACACCTCTGTGATCCCTTATTCCAGGAGTTGACACTGACATGGGAAAAAAATTCTTGGCTCTAACTGGAATATCTTTTGCTTTTTTTCCATTGTGTCTCAATTTATTCCCTATGCATTTCCAAGAAGAGTCTGTTTCTGTCTCTTCTATATCTCCTCACCAGGGAGCTGTTGACAGCAATTAGATAACCCATTTGTTTTCTCTTCCAAATACTGAACAAACTGATTTCTCTAACTCTCCCAAAGACAGAATAAAGGCCACAATGGCCAAAGAACAGTCCAGGGGCACTATTAAGTGCCACTTCTTCAGGATGATTCCTCTGTTTATACAGACTTGAATGCTTAATAAGGCTTTGTGAGAGAAGCACAGCTCAGCCCAGCTTGTAAGCAACAAAACAAAGCCAAAATCACAAAAACTCCCCCAAAGTTTCATATCTACTCTATTACTATAAGTAAACTTTCTTCCTGGAAGATATGTTTGGCCAGAGCACACACCCGAGCTGAAGGAAGCTCAGTTCAAGTGTTCTGGGGGATGCCCCAGGCCCTGCCCACCCCAGCAGAGCTGTCCCACACCTCCCTGGACATCCCTGCCATCCACCTTCTCCCATAAAACCAGGAACACAACCCAGCACAACTGCCCCTGCAGCCTCTTTTATTCAAGCAACAATCAGATGCCAGCCAACAACCACAGGAGTGCCAACCACAGCCCATGTGTGGGCTGCAGAACCTTCCAGAAGCTTCCAGAAGCAACTGGGAGCAGCAACCTAGTTCTCAGAAAAATAAACTCAGTGAAAACAGGGAACCAGAAGCAAACAAGGAACTAAATGAACAAATTCTGATTAGCTATAACTGAAAATTGATTCACAGGGAGGGTGATGAGGTGCTGAAAGAGGACCTGAGCTAGGCAAGCCCCAGCCTGATCAAACCCTACCTCTGCCTTAGGTGGTGGGATGGACCAGTGGTCTCCAGAAGTCCCTTCTAACCAATCCTTCTCTGATTTAAACCAGTGCAAACACACAGATGTTTGTTCAGGGGTCTCATGTTCATTGGAGTCCCCATCTGAGCTCAAGAACCTGATGGGCTGGGATGGCTGTGAGTAAGGACCAGAGGAGAAGCTGCAGTGGACACAAGCAGGAAGTCTGGCTCGCCCAGGGGAAGTACAGCCTGATGGGACAACAAATAAATGCTAAAATAGGTGCAGTACTTCCTCCTGCATCCACCAGGATCCAACCATTTGTAGCTGACGCATTTCTTGAACTGACATCGTTCCTACATTTAATAAAATACCCAGCGAATTTCTCTGAGGGTTTTCTGTGTGTCCTCTTGAACCTTTTAAGCTCTAAGCAGTGACAGCATCTTTTACCCAGGAATGCCTGACGTGAACTGCAGCCCTCTGAAGAGCCACCTTTCTTGGCATGCCTTGAACTCTTTGCTAGTTTTGTTCTACTTCTTTGATGGGCAATTAATTCCTCTTCACCTGTCAGGCACCACTCATCATTCTCTAATATACTTCTAATCACTTCACTTTTGAGTTTATTGCCACTTTACACATGTCATTACAGTGTGACAGGACCAGTGAAACTTTGACTGCAGGGTGGATGTGGGTGCTGAAGAGATCCAGGCTTGGCTAGAGAAACCTGTGCAGCAGCTGAGTCTGCTCATGAGGAAGGGGTTGAGTATCAGCCCTTTTGAAAACTCCTCATCTGTGCACACTCTCTGGTCACCCAAGGACCTGGATGGGCTGTGTTTGTTCCTGGGGGAGGAGCTGCATCACCAGGTGATGAGACATTTGGGTCTGGAACAAGTCCTGCTGCCTGCAGCTGCTCTGACAGGTGTTGAATAAGACAGAGGACAGTGTCAGTTCATGTGGGACCTGGCATATAAAAGTTCTCAGGATTAAAACTAGCTGTCCATCTCAGACCTGGGAGATGTAGCAGAAAAGAAATGAGTGAAGACAGGATAATGTCATCCTAATGATTCCTGCCATGTTGTGCAGCTGGGCCAATTATATTTTATGACTGACTGATAAGACAGGAAACGGAGATATTTTTCCCCAACATTGTCAATGCTTGGTGTTCCTTGTAATATACTTAAAGAGAAACCATTTTTTTACAAATTAATTTCTTCGGTTTGGAATCCCTCCCAAATTACACAATTGGGATACACCAAACTCATCCTGGAAAGTGAACCTCTGCCAGGCAGCCATTCCTTCATGCAGACAGGGCTCCTTCTGTGTGGCTGCCAAATTCAGCCTTTACCAGGGATTAGATCAACCCTTGCCAAGCACTGATCTCAAATCAAAGCATACCAAGACACTGTAAAAACTAACAGGGCAAGGAACATAAACTACTGAAGGCAGGGAGAAAATGGGTTAATCTTCAAAGTAATTATTAATTTTACTCACTGATATTAAATACGTTTTCTTTTAGACAGGTAGTGAGAGATATATCAGGGTTCCCTAAAATAAATTAAGCAAAGAGATATTTGCACTGCTATAAGAGAAACCTTAGTCATTTAGTACATGATTCAAGGTCCACTGAGAGCTGATGAAAGTCTTTTGGTCAGCTTCATGGGATTTTGGTTCTGATAACTCAGCTCATGAAAATTCCAGCTCCCAGCAAAGCATATGAGAAGGACCCAAGATTTAAATGGGATAATCTATATTTCACTCCAAGTTACAATCAGAAAATAATCTGGATAAAGAATGTTCCTAACCTTTTATCTGTAGCGTTCTGCCAACTCAATCATTCATCTTCCTGCCGCGTTTGAAACAAGGAAATATTTTGTCAGACAGCCCTCAAACAGCAGTAGAGGTTTTATCACAGGTTTAAAATGGAAAGTGATACTGCTGTTAAAATCTAGTCTTGCTAACACATAAATCTACTGACATTATTAAGCTTGCCCTTCCAGTGCATTTCAGCATGTTTTACTAGATTTATGATGAATACATATAGATGGAAAAACAGATGAGGTTGAATAGAAAATGTGACAAATACATTCTCTCTGGCTCTGCTTTGACCTGCTCACACTAGATTGAAAAAGTCTTTGTCTGTATATTTATAAATATATGTAGTATATCCCTTATGTAGTATGTCACTGAAGACAATTTGTAACGAAATCTATGTACCCATGTGAACATGATCAAAGCTGACTAAAAAACATATTAGTACTTGACTCGTTCTTATATTTCAATTTAATCTGATAGAAAGAGCTCAGAATGTACTTAATTTTATTCTCTCAGATTAATGTAAAGTTCTGAAGGAAATCTGCATATTCTCCAGGCAGAAGTTGCTTTTCTTCAAGACCACTGCTGATTTTGCACTGGTTTTGAATCACAAACAGCTAAAATGTCTTTATTCTGGAGAAACAGCACAAAAAGCTGATGGGAATATAGGTATTTGGAGGCATTTTGTTCCTTCAGGACTGAACAAAAGGGGTTTGTAAATCCCATAGTTCCAGCTTGTGGCTTTCCCCTAGGGAAAATACTATCTGAGACAAAAAATTTCTCTTGCTTTTACTCTTTTTATCACAAAATACAAAGCACATTTGGTGTCAACAGATGGCCAGTGAATTCCTTGGAAACAACCCATTGATTTCAACAGGAATTGGTTCAAGTTTGAGGTCTCAAACTTGCTACTTGCTTTGAGCATTAATTTGGAATCTCTGGTAATAAGATCATGGGTCAAGCAATGCCTGCCAAATCTCAAATTCCCCAATGGAGCCTGCAATTCCAAATCCTGTTCAGAAGTGTACTACTTCCAGGTTGTTGATGTAGATGTGTGATTTACAGTGCAGTACCCAGGCTACATTGAGACTGGAATATAGAAATATGTTCTCTCTGCACTGGCTTTGAGGCTTAGACAACTAAAATTCTTGTAACATAAAGGCTGTATAAAGCTGTTCTAGCAGCTCTTAACTTACATGACATGAAGATGGTCACTGTGAGTCTAGGGCAACTTGCTAATATTTTTTGGATTAAGAGATGTAATATGTGTCTTTTAGAGGATGTCTTCTTCCCCTGCCATCTGTCTTCCCCCTGAGAAAATGTCATTCATAGTGAAATACTGGAAAATCAGGCCTGTATTGAGGCAGCAAACTGAAACCAAGAAGGGAGACTTGATTATCCCAAGAACTCAGGACTGGGGCACAGAACCACTGAGCAATAGAATTGCTAATTCTGTTCTCCTTGACTGGTTTGTTGCTTTACTTCTTTTGGATGACTATCATTGCTTTGACCAAGTTGACATTCCTAACTGTTCCTGAGCAGGTCTGTTTGAATCCAGGAGAATCTACACACGGAAAACCTCTAAAGGAAATGGCACTGTGAGCATGACCTAGTGTTGCACAGGACTTTGGAGCCTTCTATTTGTGTGAACAGGATTTTGCAGATGCATTTAGAACTGTGGCACAGCTTCTTTTGGGTTTTTTCCAAAGAAAACTACTGGGGAATGCAAATATCTTTGGGGGATGTGGTGTAAATACCACGCTGTGAAACACAGGGTGCTGTAGTGAAAAATTCCTGAAGCAGTGCCAGAAAACTCATTGACATGAATGGATTGTAATAGGGAGGAAATAAATTCTGGCTGCAGGAACTGTTTTTAATTAATTGCCTAAGATCTCATTCCTGTCTTGCCCTTGATGCTGTCACTCACTGGTTCAGAATGCTGCCAACTCAGCAGTGCTCACTTTCTCCCAACAAGTGGTAGCATTTTCACCTGTTCTTCGCACAGCTGTTTAACAACTGCCAACCTGCAGCTCTCCAGAAACTCAGACATAATTCTGCTGCACAGGAATAGACTTCTACCTGCTTCGTTTGAAACACGGAACACCTGCCCTAACAACTGTGCTCACGAACATAAACTTTACTTTAGGAGGCTGCTTAAAAGTAACAAAGTGCAGAAACCAACCTTGGACATTTGTTGCCCTTGCAAGGTGGGCAAAATATATACACTGGTTAAAAAGAAGCATAAAAATCCCATTTCCTGTTATGAAAATGGAGCAGTTAATATCACGAGAGGTTCTTTTTGTTCCGTTGCAAAGATCCTATTCACAATATTCAATTTGAGTACAAGTTGCACTATTTGAGGTTCTTTGAATAATTCAGATGCATTCATTTACTCTTGATTAGCGGATCAGGTTCTTCAAAAAGTGAGTATTTATTTTATTTTATGACATGTAGCATTAATAATGTATTACCTTTCTCACAAGCTGCTTTTTAAAGAAAGCAATGAAAATAAGCAAGGAGACAAGACTTGTGAATAGATATTAAGGAACCATGGAGTCACTTAAGCTGTCATTTTGGAAATAGTTTATTATAACTGCTATTTCTCAGGGAGGAAAAATACAATCTTGATAATGCAGAAGAGTGAGTAACCTGGGTTGAAGAGATGATGCAATGGCAGAGAATTACAGCACAGCTTTCTGTGCAATAAATGACAGCGAGGCAATCACATTCTATGCCTTCGCTGTGATGAGTATCTCTTTGGAGAACATCTTGAAGTATTTTTATGCAGCAGTACAAGGATTATCAAATACTGTTTGAAAATTGCAGTGGGGAAAGGCCAAATAAAATTACTAGGACCACTCGTAATATGAGTTATGGCAAATGAAAAATAAATCACCGTTGTGAAGTCTGAGGACTTTAAAGTTTGCATTCAAAGAGGAGGAAAAAGTTTTTGAGAACATTTGCTTATGCAGAAACTCTTGTGAAGAGGGGTCATTTCTGCAGCCATACTTAAGAAGTGATTCCTGGGAGACACAATTAATCTCAGTGAGCTGTGAGCACAGTTAATTGTCCAGATGTCCTTGACAGGCTGCACAAGCACACGAGAAATGCCCCACCCAGCGAGACCAGCAGAGTGCCCAGCTCTGTCTGACAGGGACAGCTGCATGTGCTGCTTAGGAGGGACAAGTGAACTTAGCCTGTCCTCTGCTGTCCATCTCCCCAAATCCTCCAGCAGCCACACTGTGTGTTAGTGATGTCAGAGCCTGTCCCCTGACCATCCCTTTCTGTGTCTGCTCCCAGACCTGTTGCCCATGAATTTGTCCAATCCCTCACTGACCGAGCTGGTGCTGCCTCCCCATACACCCTCCTGTGACAGGGATGTAGGGAAGTTAATTGCAACTAATTAAAATGTTGTCATCCCTTGTGAGTAAAATCTTCACGTGTGCTTAATGTTGTTGGAAAAAAGGTTTTTCATTCTAACATGAAACCTGAAGACGTAACAAGGCCAAGGTTGAAACCAATAATAATAGAATAACATTTTTATCTCTTTAAGGATATAGTTTTTTAGACAGCGAGTCCAACAGGGAGCAGTGTGAGTTGGCTGTAAAAGTTATCATGTTAACATAAGTTTTAATGCCAATTTCCTTCCATTACATAATTCAACTCTTAAAACTTTGTGATAGCTCCAGAAACCAGGATGTGCTTTGTTGACTGTTTCCTTATTGACTGAATGCCTTGAACACTCAGCGTAACTGTTTTCTCTTAATTTCACTTGTTGATAATTACATTAACATTACAAAGGCTCAACTACTTTTGCTATCTTAATTTCTGGCATCACATTTAAATGACTCTAGAATGCAAGCTCCCTTCAAATAAAAATTGAGAGGTACATTTGTTTTCATTTTTGCTGGAATCTTTTGTTGTTGCTGAAATTGTGGTAGTTGTATGGAAAGACCCAGAAGGAACAAACTGCCATAACACCCAAAGAGTATGATATTATTCAGTATATTTATGATAGACACACTTTTCAGAACTGGAATGCAATTTTACTGCACCACCTACTGTAACAAATACATAGTTTTGGTTTTATTTTTGTTTTAATTTAAATAAACAAGGTTACAATACCTTTGATTAATTCAGCTTTCTTATCAAAAATATGGTTACAATCTACTTATGTCTAACTTCTTAAACTTTTGTTGAGCAGCTAAAGCCTCTTTGGAGGGTCAGCCTTCAATTGATCACTTAAATGTAAACCCTTTATCTTAACTAACAGTTATAGAATCAATAGTCACAAACTCTGCCTTTTTAAACTAGTGTTCATAAACTGAATAAAAATAGGCACATTGCCCTGCAGAATAGTCTGCAAGGCCTTTAGTTACTGCAGCTGCCATAGACTCCATTTAGAAAATGGCAAATCAAGTTATAAAGCCTGCTTGAAATACAACAGGAATATGGAGCTTTATCAAGTACCTGTACTTCAAGTTAAGAATTGTCATGTAGCTGTATAAAAGAATAATTCTCCTACTCTGGATATGAACTTTCTGCACTGAAATAGCAGAAGATCTTTGAATTGAAATCTGTTATTATGATATTTTTATGTCACAGGTGATCTGTGAAGGCAACTGTGACTAGGCAACTAAGTTGTAAGGATTTGGGTAAAAATGTGAAAATCTCACAGTAAGAGAAGTATTTTTGAGTACTTAAAAAGGTTTATGATCCAAAGACTAAAGTTGAGGGAAAATCATTTAAAGATATAAAACAAATACATAGCACACTTTTCCATTCCTGTGCGTATTTATGCCCAGGGAAACCAAGAACCAGGTAAAAGTAACCCTCGTTATTTCCTTCAGACCAACATTCACGCTTTTACTGCCTGTGCACTTTTCTCACATTAAACTTATGGCTCAGGTCATTAATCATCAAAGAATTGACTTGGAGAACACCAGTAAAGATGCTTTTCATTGCGACTAAAATGCCCATTGCATCTGCCACAAACCCTCTGCCACTGGTATTATTACAGCTGGTGTTACTTTAATTAAGCTGTTGCCAACTACAGCCAATTATGACCTGATGCAATAGGTGTTCCTGGCATCCTCGTGACTTGAGGGCCTTTCTGGAAAGCAGAAAGTTGCCAAATCTGGCCCCAAGTCCTAATTCCAGTGCCACAGGCTGTAGCACGTGAGGCAGATATGTTCAATAAGGCAGCTGCTATTGAGTTACAGATTTTTGGCAGCCCGTCCTTGACCATGTGGAGAACATACACTGTTGACACAGTCCAGCAAGTAATGAATTAATAATTAGTAGTAAATTGTTAAAACTAGTGGTATAGATTTAATCCGATAAATTTGGAAAACTCCAGTGAGAAAGAATTTGAGATGTGTGTAGAGGGAGCTGCTAAATATCAAAATAATTTAATGGAAAACCAGATTTCAGTACTTTCCCTGTTCAAAATGGTTCTGTCAGAGCTGTGTGATGGTACAATGTGGATGATGGTATTCCACGAGGTTCCCAAGCAAAGGAGACTTGGTGATACCACCCAGGTCAGTCCAATATTCCTTCCTCAATGAAAGGCTATTTCCCTGCACGTGTCCTTTCTTCAGGTGACAAACTGATGCTGTGGGAAAGCCATTTCATTGACACAACAGTTTTCTTGCTTTGTTGCAGCCACAGGTTGTTCAGATTTAAGCAGCTAGCAAACAGGTAACCTCACAAAAATAAGAATATCTTCTCAGTTCAGAAGAATTTCCTAGTTACCAAATTGTCTGCATTATGGCAACGCTTCTTGCAGATTTTTTTCCCCTCTTGATGTTTCTCCTGCACAGAGAGAAACATTATTTAATGTTTTCATTCGGTTCCTCTGTGGTACAGGTGCACATGCCTAAGCACAGTTGGCTCCCTGTTAGCTTTCAGAAAGACTTGTCACAGAAAAGAAAGTGATGTGCCAGCAGAGCATTTAGCAAGGGAGGGAAGAAAGGGAAGTGGAAACCCAGCGACTGCACTTACCTTCCTAAATAGATTCTGTTTCACACTAGAGGAGCCCACTTCTCTGCTCTGCTGGTTCTTGTGCTAGTTAAGCAAAACTTGTCACAGGGAACAAAAATATTTGCCAATTTGGCTTTAGTGCAACACCCAGTCTTTGTTCTTTTGCATACATCAAATGTCAGCCTCTCGCACCCCTCTGACAGGAACCTGGCACCAAGACAGAACACAACCAGCACAACCAGGTGCATCCTGACAGGCAAACCGTGCTCAAGGGTTCATGGTTATGCTTGGTGGAGAGGAAGGGGTAGGCTTCTTGTGTTTGATATCCACCCATCACATTTCTTTCATACTCAGAATATTATCTTTTATGCAAATACTATGTTTTGGATTCATCTGAGTTTGGCCATCTAAAAGGCAGACATGTAATATTAATTTCTATCTTCCCTCCACCAGCTGGATATGTGCAGATTCTGAAATTTGAGAAGTGAAGGAGTTAGCCCTGCAGGTACCTTTCCCCCTATACCAGTTTAGAGATGCTTTAGACAATTAACTTTTTCAAAACCACTCCCTAAAATTATGGGTGATGTGCCTGTCCTTGCCTATTGTGTCTAATTAGAAAGAATTTACCTTTTCCCAATATGTAACAGGCAAATGTGTATATATTTATGTGTTTGTTTCTATTCAGCCTACTGGGTAGGTTTTCTTTCATTGTAATTAGATTCAGGTACTCACACCTGATGTTCTAAGGGGAGAAAACATCCAGATTCCTGAATTTTCATTACACCTCAAATATTCTATGAATCATTTATATGCAAATTCCCTCAAAATTTTACAGCATAAATCTTTAACATTACTGTATTCATAGTCTTTTCTTTGAATTTTAGTTGCATATTTTGGGGAAATTTCAGACAAGCATTGCCAAAACAGTAATAGGCTTCAATAACTGCCTTTTGTAGACTGAAGTGACAGCTTTTGGGTTGGAAAAGTTGATCTTTTCTTTAATATTCAGTAATGTTACATTGACAAAAACGACATTTATGATTCAATAGGCTGAAATCTGATAAAAAGCAATTAAAAATCCAAGCAGATTGATTGTATGTAATCATTGCAAAGGAGTGAATTCAGCTAACAAAACGTCTTCTCACCATGTTTCACTGTGAAAATTTTACTATTATACGGATATGGCTGTGCAGCACATTATTTGTAGCACGTAAGCTGCAAATATGACCCTTCAGATTATTTTTTCTGCATTTAAAATGCTTGTTTGGAATTTCAGAGACTTGTTTTCTTCGCCAATTTCCTCAGCATCGTTTTTATGAGCCAGTCAGCTCAGACAGTCTAATCTTTTTAGATGTCAAGGTCTTACATTACGTTTCCTATGTTACCAGGCAGGCACAGTGCTAAATGTCTCCGCTGCAATTAAAACAAACAAACATCAACTTGTATCTGCCAAGACAGGAAGCTTTGACTTTGTGCACATCTACATAATATGATGCATATCTTTAGATTATATATTGTAATTAGTGTGACACTAAACGATCACATATGTCTCTTGTACATAGATGAGCTCTGAAAACAATGGAAAATAAATTTGGAGTGTTTATATTTACATGTAGATTGATTAAACATCTTTCTTTTCTCATTGAATTTCAGTTTTTAAACGGTTCTGGCCTCTCTAGTTGGAATCACTTGAAAGCATTAACTCTCACACAGCAACAGCAAGTCCCTTTATATTCTCTAGAAATTAGCCTGTAAGTCTACCTGGTGAAAGAGCCTTTTTAAATAGGCTTAAAAGCATTCCAGGTATGTCTTCTTTGTCATTCCAGATCCTGCCTGTATTGCTTTTAACAGGTATTTTTATGCAAACCAAAAATGTTACATATCTATAAAATGCTAATAAAATCAGCATTGAACTGGGGGTCTGCAGATGACCCAGGGCATCTTAATGTATCTCTCCTAGGTTTATTCCAAAAGCACTCAAAGTGTTCATCCTTTCTCCTACCTGCTCAGCCCACTTAGAGTCACTTCATTTTGCAGAGTGATTTTAACTTTCTCCTGTTCAATTTCCTGAAACTATCCACTGGCTTACTGCAGTTCCATACACCTGTACATTGAAGCTTGTTCTACACAACAGAGCAGCAAAAACACATCTTTTATAGAACAGCTGACATTTGGAAAGTTTAGAGAAGCTTTTGGGTGCAGTCTTTTATCATCCCTGGTAACTAAACAACAACTCAAACTAAGCACAGGTTAAAAGCAATTTCTCTTAGTTTAATCTCATTATGTTAATCAGCTCTTTTACTACATGCATAACAGCTGCAGTAGCAATGAACAACTTCATTTCAGTGCCTTATAAAATGTCTCTTTGTCTTTGCACATCCTACTCATCTGCTCTAGAACACATCACAGCTGGTGGATTAGAGCTATGGGTTGAAGTCTGGTACAGAGCTTCCAGCACCTCATTTATCTCTCTCTTTGATGGGTGTTCATCCTTTCTTTTTTATAAATACAGATTTAATCCTAGTGGAGAAAAACGGTGAGAAGAGATAGCAGCAGTTCCATAGTGAAAAGCTAACCAGAAAGCATGGACCTGCAGATCTTAGTTCCTCATTGAATTAAATATGAAGGCATCTATTGTTAGAGCTTTAGTTTTAAGCATTAAATTAGCACCTTCAAAAGACATCTAAATCACTAAAATAATAAAAATTAAAATGGAAATATATTAGTCTTGCTGCAGTTATCAGACATGATATATTTTCATCCTGGAATGTGGAAAAAAGGACCAGGACACAAAGATCACATCTCGGAGAAATGCTTATTTGCAAGTAGAGCTCACAAGTACCTCCTTAAAACATGACTTTCACAACCACTTAAAGGAGAAGAGATGTCTTCTATTTGCTGTAGAAAGTACCTTCCTGCTCATTTCCTTCTTCTGCTTCGTATGTGGCACTTGTAAGGAGGAGCAGCCTCACTGCTGCTCTAACTACAGTTCAGTCCTAAGGCCAACCCTGGAAGAAACCTGAGGAAAAGGCAAGAATGCTAAAAGATCATAGGGGCAACACATCTCCCAAATTGTCTGCTGTCGGTGGAGAGATGTTCTTTTATAAATAAATCCATGGGGATGTTCTAACAAGCCATTACCTCACCCCAAATTCTGTGGCAGGAGGTGTTGGAGTCCATCCTCCAGGTGAGAGATGCTTTTTGAACACCAGCCCTCCCCCAGCGCTGCAGTGCTCCAGTGAAAATATTGCACTTTAAAGAGCACACAGCAAATCCCTGGGATTCCAGAGGCCAGGGAAGGGCTCCAGGTATTCCTTGTGTCAGCAGGGAGGGAACTAAAATGATGACTCCCAAGGAACATAACTTCTGCAGCACCCTGCAGCTCTGCAGGCTGACACCAGTCCTAAATTATGCACTTCTTTGGGTACTACATATTCCTGCCCTGCTCTGTTCTTCTGTTTGCCAGAGCTGGGTGAAATTCCACAGTTTCCTTCTCTCCTGGAGTTGTCCTTCAAAATATCAGCAACTCCTGCTTGAGAGTTTCCCATGCAAACAAGGGAAGACCTCCATCTCCATAAGTTTTCATCCATTTTCTTAATTTGTAGGCTGAATACATTATTTAACATAACAACTGGTGTGTCAGCAGTTTTTGCCACTAAAGGAATATACTTGTGCACAGTTCTGATGTCAAAATAAATATTATTTTCCTGCTTGAAAGGGTCCTGCAGACAAGAAAGCTATGCTTGCAAAGCCGTAACTGCATCAAAGAATAAGATATTATTGCATTAGTATCAGGCCAACAAGAGCTGCTCTTTAAATATGGACTAAAATAAGATAGAAAAATGCATAAAGTGTTTCATTAGTTCCTCGTTTGATGGTTATTTCTTTATATCACATTCATGGTGAGAGGATAATCCCTTTAGCTCAACAACAACTCATTAACCATGTTCTCTTAATTAGAAATAGCTTATTTTCTAGCAAAACAAACCTCATAAACACTCCTGCCTCCAGCCCATAGTGATTTTCTATAAGTAAGTGTATCAGAGGCATAGTACAAGGAGGGAGCTTGGCACAAAAAGAAGTGGCAGAAATGGAAGATATTTCTGATAATAGAAAGCTTGATTGTTGTACACATTGGGTGCACTTTCTGACAGTCTGGGGCTTCACAATGAAACAAAATTTGGAAAGCTGAAAATGGGAGAGAAGTGTAGCTGGAAGAGTACTTTAAACCCCCTTACATTTAAACACAGAGAAAAGAGTGCAAAGGAGAAAAGTGCTTTTGTGGATCTAGTTTATTAATAAGCATTGTAATTAACAAGACAACATGCTGTACAGAAACCTGAAATAGAACTACTGCAAATTTACTGGACTTCAAATGCTGCTGGACTGTGGTATATGATGGCCAGCTGCACGATTTGTAGAGTGTGGTTAGGGCTGTTTCAATACACAGACATACACTGCTCACTCTCAGATCCTGTAGTATGCCAGAGAGCAGGGAGATTTCCCAGAAATACAAACTCAAATATTTACAAGAAATTGTCAATCTCTTTCTTCACTAGGGATAACATAAGTTATACACAATTTTCCTATGTATACCAAATAAAATCTTTGCCTTCAACTTTACTTTGTGTCTGCACAAACCGATTCCTTCCTTTTTATTTATCCAGTTAAATAAGGGTAGGAAACTGCAGTGTGATCATTTCATTGCTTAGCATTGATTAAGGATTGGTATTAAACCTGCAAAAAGGAAAACATGAGAAATCAAATAAAGGCAAGTGTAAATTTTTAAGCTTTAAAGCCTCAGACTTTACAAGCTTGACTCAACCAACCTTGGGCTAATCAACCTCTACTGATTAAATGATTTAGGTCCGTGTCTTTGGCTCGACCTGCTGGGAGCACGATGACAGTGGTACCTTGGGGCTCATGGGGTTCCACAGCCTGCTCAGGACACAACAGAGCAAACTTTGCCTTCTCTTCCCAAAACCCCAAATTGATCCCGCCACACCCAGTCAGAGATGCACAGGGGCTGCTCTCCTCCCGTCCTAAAGCAGGCACTTCTGTGTTCTGGGCTGGGAACACAGAAGTGATGTGATGTCAGGGCAGCCTTTGCGCTCCCACTCAGGAGCCCTCAGGCCCTATTAGCATGGGCTCATTGCCATGGTAATTAGCTAAATGACCTGCATCCGGCCAGCCCGCAGCCCAGGGAGAGCAGGTGCTCCGGAGCCTCTGTCTGCCCCAGCAGACACGTCTAATTATTCTTTCTTCCCAATTAAGTTACACTTCAGAATCGAGCACAGCTTAGGAAAACAAAGAGACAGCGTATTTTACTTCAAACGCTTTGACTCCTTTCTTTTGTTTGTTTTGGGGTTGTTTTTTGTTTGTTCCTTTGTTTTTTTTATCATGTGGAAATAAGACCCTTCCTTTCTGCCCCCACTGCCCATAACTTTGATGCAACACTGAGGAGTGGGGCAATAATCTAGACTAGACTGTGTGACACAGCACTTTGAAGGCAAAGGTTTTCCTTTATTGTTACACCGTATGAAACAAAGCTAATCATGTAACTACCATTTTACTGCATATTGTATATAGGATTGTTTTCTCCACAAATTCACACAAGTAAGATAAAATAAGTTAAATGACTAAAAAAGAAAGAAAATACACAAAAATATACAGTCTATGCACTAGATAAATTATTTATATATATGGCAAGATGTGTAAGGAGTCTCTAGTAACATTATTCCTCTGGATACTGACATGCTACTCCAAAAAATGTTGTCTCAGATGTGCAGTTTTATATATTAGATAGGTAATATATAAAAATGAGGGTACCATTTGTCTCCTGATACAATGCATATTTACAATTAATTGTTTTGTCTCTTGTTGACTGAATTTCAGAATATGAGAACACCTTTTCATGGATGCAGCATTTCATACTTCCTATAGTCAGATTCATCTTTGCAATGGTTTTTGTTGAAGCAATTTTTTGTGGTTTGGTTTGGGTATTTTGGGGGGATTCTGTTAGTTATTTTTAAGAGGATTAGTTAATTGCTTCTGTACCTTTTGGAAAAAAACAAAATAAGCCCTTAGCATTTAAATTCAGTGAAGTTTGTTGGGTTTTTTTTCCCCCTACCAATGAAAAAAAGCGACTAATTCTGGTTTCTTCTCCTTTTCCAATGAAAATCCTAAAATTGTAGAATTGAATTCTTTGCCAGGGAATTTCAGTCATGATTTTCATCCAGAAAGGAACTGTTGCAGGGGAAAAACAAAAAATAAAGGAGAGTTTTCTAGTGAAGCTGCCAATTCTGTAACCATTTGGTATGGCAGCCCTCTGTAATAAAAACTGAAGACCTCTGCTTACAATGGGAACCATTAGCTGTCAGCATTATTCTAAATTCACACAATTAGTATGTTTGGGAAATCTGTGTAAACTACAGATAAGCTGGTTTTTTGCATATCCCTGAAAAGAATTGCTGAATTTTCTCATTCTGACGTGTCCAAAACAAACAACAAAGGGCTTTGTATCTATTAGGTATGAATGAATTTGTCAAATTTGTAACTGTCCTGGAATTGGAAATAAGGTGTGTCAGCTATTGTGTGTCAGTACCCAAAGGATTGTTATTTTTTTCCAGGACTTACATGCAACTGGAAGCCAGTGTGCCACATCTTTTCTAAAAGTTATTGAAAACTACATTAAAATAAAAAAAAAAAAAAAGAAAGAAAGCAAAAGAAATACATCGTTAGATAATCTGATGTCCACTAATTAAACCCTATCAGTAGGTTAAAAGTGAAGCTTTTTTTAATTATTATTATTTTGCACATAAAATCTAAATGTGATTTGAATAGATTTACAGTGGGGACAGCGATATATAAAGCTACTTATACCTGCTGGGCACAAAAGAGAAGTTCTTTTAGCATTCATTGGAAACCCTCAACAACTTGAACTTCTGTAAATTTTACAAGCAGCTAATATTACAGCATTTTTACACACAGTTTTGTTTATAAATTACAGATTTAAGTTACATTATGAAGCCTACATAGATTTCTATCCATAGGAAATATTCACACATTGTCTCTGTTTCCCCTCCAAACAACTTCGATTGTCTCACTTAATGTAGCAATAAAACTAAAAAATTATGCATTTTCTTAAAGGACAGATTTCTCGGTATGTACATACTGTAAATTATGAAATGACTAAACAGCAACAAAATACTAGAAGGAAATTCTAGAGGGAGAATACATTTTTTCATCTAAGAAAGGAATCTCCTTTTCATCCGTTGTGGAATTTACCAATAGAGTATATTCTGCAGTACAGAGAACACTGAAAAAAATCCCTCATCTTTAAAGAGAATCACCTTGAGACTTTATCAAATAATAGGACTGGGGTGTGTTTATATTTATGCAGCTCACATTACATAGATTCTTCTTTCTTTGCTGAGCATTATCAGTCATTCTCTAAGAACTAATCCACAATGACAAGTACTTCTTCATCTAACAGGTTTGTGGTGAAGTAACTAATATTATAATTAAACTTTTACTGAATACTTACAATAGGTGAATATAGCTGTAAAAAAAAAGCCGTACATATCACTATAATATTCTTTTAAACACGGGTAGCTTGCAGCCACAACATCACATCAGCCAAAAAACTACCCCACTTTCCTACTGTTTTCAGCAGTGCCCATGGAATTTTCAACTAACAGGAACAGTAGCCAAAGCAAGGTCTGCAAGATGGAAAAAAAAAAGAAAGAAAGAAAAAAAGAGAGAAATAAACCTATGGCTTTAAAACATAATATGTATAATATTGTTCTTTGATTTGGAAATTCAAAAAATAAAGGAACTTATCTTTTTTCCCGGGTTTGATCTTGCATATCCTATCACTGTCATGTTTACTTCACACAGGAAAGCCTAGTTAAGAGCTTTCTATTTCATCTATTGAAATACCTGTATCTCGAGCCAATAAGAATTAAAATAAAAATAAAAATAAAAAGCAGTTGTCGTGTCTTTAAGTTCATTTACCTTCTTAATTACATAAAAGATAAATTTGGGGGGAAAGATATCCCATCCTTCTTAAGAATTAGATTTTAGCATCTTATTACTTCTATTATGTCAAGTAATCAAATGAGCAATTGCTCACTTGATCTCTAATGTTAGGCAAATGGAAGATGAAATCTATGAATATGCCATAAATCATAACAACAAAGAAAAATTGGAGTATCTATTTTTAAACTGTAATATTCCCCAAACTGTACTAAGAAATTGCTTTCAAAGGGAGGGAGAACTGCTGGCAGATATTTGCACTATATGCCCATGTAAGAAAAAGAAGAGGATTTTGTTTTTCTTTCGCTTGTTTCTGGGGTATGGGTTCCCTCCTCCGTTTGGTGGATTTTACCAAGAGCTGTGGTAAACACCTTTTAACGAAGCACTAGGGATTTGGACGATGAGTTTCCAAGTCGGGTTCTATATACACGAATATTCACAAGCCTAACAAGTGTGGACAGGGCCGAGGAGCAGCGTTAGGCTGTGACTATCCACAGTCACACTTAAAGCCTGGAACTGGGGCTTTGCCACACACGCATTTACAGCTGGTGCTCGTGTACAAAGGTGGTGCTGCCCCCGGAGCCCGCGGCCTGGTGGGACGCGCCGAAGTTCGCCAGAGGAATCACTTTGACGGCATCTTCGCCACCGCAATGTCTCTCGCAGGTGTTGTAGAACTGGGGCCTGGGCCCCCCCTGGCCTTTGTCAGGGTCGTCCTTTGGGAGGGGCCTGCCAAGAGTGTGGCGTCCCTCGGGGCGGGCTCCTCGGCCCCAGCCCTGCTGGAAGCCAAAGGAGGGCAAAGGGGCGTTGGGCTGCTGGTAGGGCGCCAGCGCGGGCGGCATCCAGCACGTGTCGGAATGGCCGAGGATGAGACACTCCTGCGTGCAGTTCTCCGAGGCTTCGGCCAGAGCTTTCTGAAGGTTGACTTCTATAGCTGGAAGGATGGAAAAGAGACAAGGCATTATCAGAGGTACAAGGATGGAGGCACAAAGGGAATCAAGGTTAGCAAAGCAATGCCCGTGCTACAATAAGGGCCACAGTGTGGGGAGCAAATATGTCTGGGTTTAGGTGTCTGCAAGTTTGTGGCCCCCAGGGATGTCAGTGGACATCATCAGAAAACAGTTAATGTTTTATACAGACTATTTCATGGAATTATAAGGGTTGGAAAAGACCTCTAAGATCATCAAGTCCACTTGTTACCCCAGCACTGACAAGGCCACCACTAAACCATTTCTCCAGGTGCCACTTCCACACGCTTTTTGAACCCTTGCAGACAGTGATTCCACCACTTCCCTGGCCAGCCTGTTCCAATGTTTCATGACCCTTTAGGAAAGAAATTGTTCAAAACATCCAGCCTAAGCCTCCCCCTGCACAACTCGAGGCATTTCCTACTGCCTCATCACTTACTTAAAACAATTCTTTTATTTTTTGAAATTTTAATTTCTCTAATGAAAACTAAAAGCTTTATGATAATCTAATGCCATTGTTCAAGATATTTGCATAGAACTACTTGGAGAAAATAGAATTATTAAAATTACATATTTTTTAAAATGTTTTCTTAAAACCAGATTTTTAAATTGTTCTGCTTTGCTTAAGGCAAAACAAAACTAATTTGGACACTAGCCAAAGATGGTACATTGGCTTCAAAGTTGCACTCAAGAGCTTTAAGAATGAAAGAGCGTAACAGCTATTTTAAAGAGAATTGATTTCTCTGTGTATTCAATGCTGGAAACCTTGAAAAATCAAAGGGTAATAGCAAAAGAAGATGTAACCTCTGTAGTTTACTAGTAATCGAACCAGATTTCTTCAGTAGATGCAGGGTTTGTGCCCTTGAAAAAGGATTATAGAAATTATAATTTGTTCAAAGGCAAAGTAAACTATTAAATCTGAAGGGTGTTAATTTGCAACACATAAACATTCCTGATCAGTCGTGTAAATTAAAAACTAAGGGAATGAAATTTCTACACATGATTCCTTGGAATAGTTTTCATATTACATGTGTTAATTCTATATTCTGTTGTTGTGTACTTGGTTAAATACATCAGAGGCACAGAAGAATATCTGATTAGCTATTTCACTGTGTCATCCTCACGAAACTTTCCAATGGAAGATGAATACATGTTTTTTAACATCTATCTTAATGAAGATAACACTTGAAATTGGGTTCTGGCTCATAAGCACAGGAGAAGGTATGCCACTAAAATAACTTATGGCAACAAGAGTGCTGAGTAGAAGCCTCCCACCCTCTGAGCTTTATGTTTAAACAGATGCTGCATTTCTGTTTTAATAAATACTTTGCGTGTTGAAATCTGTGCAAAGCTACAGAGCACAAACACTAATTTCCATGTTACGTCTCAATACAAAGGAATTAAGTTTTTCCTCAAGGCATTGAAATACATAATGTAGCTGTCCAAAACACAGGATACATCTTTTTGAAATCTACCATGTTTAAGTAGACAACTCGTTGCTTGTTTTATCATGAATGCTCTATTCCTGATTATTTCCCCTTGAGTTTGCTGTGTGAGTAGGTGTCAGTCAGAGAAGCGATTGTTTATAAATGTTATTTTGGCGCATTACTGGCATTTCAACACGTCTTCAGTCATTTTGCCTGAGTCTTTGTCAGTGTAATCCTGACAAAGCTTTGGCACCTTGCTGTTGAAATACTAATCCCATTATGATGGGCAGTAGGAGACAAAAATATGGAAATAATTCAGTGGAGGCAACAGTCCCTGCAAAAAAATAAAGTTACTACTGGTATACTAGTCTAATCTTTCTCTGTCCTACTGTCTGCTCTTAGAGACAGAAATTTGAGTATATACAAGTTCTTTTAAGCTCTTTAATTATAAAGGTTTGCCTCTATTTTGATCAAGGCAATTCACCGAAATCAGGTACAACCTTGGCAGGGTTTTAATTTATCATCATTTTTTAATGAAACTTTTTTTTTTGCACTTTTTAACCCCCCCCCCCCCCCCCAAATTTTTGATACCAAATACCTCAGTGGGTTTTGTTTTTTTTTTTATCTCAAGGCTTTCTAGTCACTCTTAAAATGCTTTTAATTCAATTACACTGTAAAACATGCAATCATTTATTTGGAAATAATACTTATGCATTTCCAGCTCTTCCCAGCAGGCGATTATAATACTTATATTTTACCATCTCTCTCAAACTTCAGTAAGAGACTAAACAAAGCTAAAAGATCCAAAGAAACATTTGACAATAAAATTTAACATTTACGCTTTAGACAAGGCAGCTGCAGAACTAAAAGGTCACCTATAAAACATTCTCTACACCATTTCAACAGATCAGTAGGACAGTAATTTTGGGCCATGTGTTGCCTGTAAACTTGGAACATGTTCCTGTGCTAAGAGTATTGTCAGAATTAGTCTTGCTTATTCTGTTAATAAAGAGATATTTTACTCCGAGTTTTAGTCCAGTCAAAAACAAACAAACAAAACAACAAGAAAAGACCCAACAAGAACCAAACCCCCAAAACTTTAGAACAATCCTGGGCATAACCAGAAGTTCTTAATGCAAATTATTTGGGCTTTAAGCTGGGGGTTTGTGATACAAGATACACCTTTTGGAGCTGTCCCAATCTTTCTTCAGTTTTGGTATTTGGTGCAGGTATTGTTGGTTGTCAGAATATGCTTTTCATCAGAGCTTATGGTCAGTAACCATAAGCAAAATATACAAAATGCAAAATATACAATTTGCCTTAAATTTGAAAAGACCCTTTTCTACTGAGCACCTCTGCAGTGTTGCAGAACAGGAAATAAAAAGTATTCAGCAACTACAAGTACTTTTCTGTATGATGTTTGACTCAATTCTTTTTCCACTAGTAACAGTCAAATTTTGGTTTATAATATACTGCATTCATTAACAATCAAAGTCAAACGAGTGAGCGACACCACCCCCTGCCAAAGCAATGACAACCTTAATTTCTAGACTAAATTTAAAAGGGATACATTTTTTAAATTATTAATAATAGAGTTTTTGTGTGAATTTAATACAAATCACCTCTTTATAACAGCATCAGTGCAACCCTGGGGCAGTCCTTAGGAGACTGGGTGTGCTGTAGGAAACAGGAGGGAGGCAAGGCCAGCAGTAAATGCATTTAAAGGAAACTCAAAAATAACCTAAAAATATTCTCATACACTCATCAACTGCAATAAATAGTGTTATCAGGGATAACAGATGCAATACAGTTTTTACTTGATATAAAGTAAAAGTGTATAAAAGCAGCAATATGAAAACTATTTTTTTTTTAGCACAATGAAGTACAAATTACTCTTGGAGAATAATTCAATCTAGAAAAAAAAAATGCAGGAAATTTTCTGCATGACTATTCAATAAGCATTATCTTTTTTTGCCTGCTCTTCCAGGCCATGAAATACATCTTCTTTCTGTCAGTCCAATTCATTCTCTGTTTTCCTAACATACATTCTCCTGCTTCTTCAGCACCTGAGATCCTTCTAAATAGTTACTTGGCACCAACGTTGAACTAGACAATGTTTCATTTCTTGAAAACACACTTTTAACAATTCCCTATTTAATCAGGGGAAGCTTTATGTCAGCAATAGCGACGGTGCCAACTTAGAACACAATGCAGCTGATTGCCAAATATTCTCTTACAGACTTTACATGTGAACAAGGGCTGTCCCCAGCACTGAGGGGTTGCCCTCACCACTCTGTCTGGTTTCCCCTCCCCTCTTTGGTGCCTTTTTTAAACAAAAGCTCCTCTGTGTGGCTCAGCTGAGCATCCCCGAGGAGCAGGTGAGGAGGACTTGCAGCCACAGAGCTGGGACAGTGTGAAGTTCAGTGCCCAAGTGGCCATCTCCCAAAGGTTGTGCAAACTGACCACGGCATTTTCTGGCTGCTGCTCTTTAAACTCCCTCCTAGTTTGCACCTTTGCAAATCACACTAAGTGTGCAGGACAATAACAGTTTCTGAGCCTTTCCCTCTCATTCAAATGTAGTAATGTAGGTGATCACTCTGCACTGTCTGATAAGTACTCAGGGGTAGGAAACATCGGTGACATCTGCCTCTACCAATCAGGGAAAAGAAAGTTCCTGGTGTCTGCAAATATTTTCAGAAGAAATGATGTTTTTTGCTGCTGAAATTCAGTGTTTAGTACCATCTTCTCACATAAGGTATGACAGCTTTATACATGGAAATAGAAGTGTACGGATTCCCCATGTATTATGAATAAACAATACATTCCATCGAACTCTTACCTGTCTACTTCATTTCTTCCTTCACTTGATTATAAAGCATCAATTTTATAGGTTTTTTTCATACTACATGGAGACTCTTCAAACATGGCACACAATATGAAAGAGAATTTTTAATTCATATAATAGATCACACTCATGCACATATGAGTTTACCACTTTGATTTGAACCCTGGGTTGTTTTAGCAATGAAACTATTTTTCTAAATTGTCTGCTGCAGAACTAAGAACATTTTCAAAGAAAGTGTCTGTCAGCTCTTATGAAATGTTTAGATCAGAACTGTCAAATATAACTAAAAGCACGATAGTTAAAAGACTTTCTTCATTGTTTCACAGTCTTATCATTTATAGGTCAAAGTAGTTTTCAAAGAAAAATATTTACTTTCACTCAAGAAAAAGTGGAATTTCAGCCTTGCCAGATAGCTGTCCTTCAGCCAAGACAGTTACAAAAAAATACCTTTTTTTGTTGTTGTTGCTTTTTGTTAGAGACTTCCTATGGTTATAAATTCTGTGTGGGATTTTAGAGATAGTAAATAAAAATGTTTACTATCCTCTTTGATTTGGGGGCATGAAAACTGAAGAACTCTACAGTGCTGCTCTCCTTCTCAGTCTACAAAATGTGGCACAGTATTGTCTACTGTGGCATTTGCAGCTTAATATTATGATGCAGTTTTAAGACTGTTTCTCCTGGAGAACTCTCAAAGGCAGACAGGCTGTCAGTGTGACTGTGCTATCAGCAGTCTCAGAATGCTGAGAAGTTCAAATCACAGAATCACTTTGATTGGAAAAGATCACTGAAGCCCATACTTGGTGTGTACACAATACACTTTCTTTTTTACCTCTATGGCCTCCCTTCCATCCTCAAAAGAGAAAGGAACTACTAAGACAATACCAAGAGGGCTGCTTCTTTCCTCAGTCAGCCATAAAAGTCATCACTTGCATCATGACATCTCACAGACTTAGGCTGGAAGGGACTTTTAAAGAGTTCTGGTCTAACCATCTGCTCAAATCAGGTTATCTTGGTTGAAACAGAAGAGAATAGCTTTTATAAAAGTTTAGACCAACTTTCAGAATTATACATGTCTCTCAAAAAGAAGCAAAATCCAAATGCACACGTTGAAAGGGAGATGTGCATCTCTAAGAGCTGGGCAATCAAGAACATGAGCTCCTGGAGAAGCATTAAAACATCTCCACCTTTATCCACATATGTAGTAATGATCAAAAGACATTTCTGACTGTATTCATTAGCAAAGTACTCAGATTCATTGGAAGCTCAAAACCCACCAGGCTGCACTGTACCAATCCAGGTTTAGGGGCTTATAAACTGCACAAAGAAAATTTCAGAACCAATTAAAAAAAGAAAAAGAAATAAGAAAAAGCCTTAAAACACAGGATACAGAGTGCTTGAATTTTAAATCCATGTAGCTGAAGTCTTAATGAAAAGCCAGTTTTGAATTTGACACATTTTGGATGCAAACCATCCAGTGTTACATTTAGAGCACTCTTGTTTCATAATAAAGCAAGCAACAATTAGCAAGCAATTAAGCAAATTGCCCATAATTATGCCATTGCTGAGCTATTTTTCATATTTTCACAACACAGCACATATATGAATACATGGCTTGCAGTGCCAACACTGTTCTGTCAGCATCCAGAAGTGCCTCTCTTTCACGGTACCAAACAGCTCCCCCCGCGCTCTCCGTGCTCTCTGCTCAGCAGGAACCCACCACAGTGATGGAGATGACAACCCCATGCTACTCATCTCAGCCAATAGTTCCTAAGGAACAGGTCATGCTCCCCCCCTCCCCCCCCCCCCCCCCATTTTGTGCCCATGTGTATTTACTAAATGTGGTACTAAATCTAAGCAGGAATTCAAGCATAATATGGGGAAATTATCGTCCAGAATTACCCTGGTGACCAAAAGTGGCCGCTTGGGTAACATCATTTAGAGGTCTCCACTATATGAGGAGAACAGAAATGACATTAACAATAAAAAAGGGAGGGGAGAATGGCTGTTAGTGTAAACTGGGTTACTTTAATAAGGTCAGGAGGAAGAAGCTTGAATGTAGAAACCTAAATGAGTGCTGCTATAATATACTCTAGCCTTTCGGTTTAATAATAAAATGCCATTGGGAGAAGTTTCCTATGAATATTTTATTTCCTGTATATGTCTCAATAAATTAAAAACCTAAAAGAGTTACTTAAGTTCCAGCCTTGGAACCTTTTTATTCGAAGAACAAGTAGGACACACCACTTTTTAAAGTTTTCAGCTGGGTGTACAGAACTTGTCCTGCTTGTGAGAAATCAAACTCAGAGGAAGATTGATCCTCCAGATGTTCTGACTGAGGAGTCAACAGGCAGGCAGGAAATCACACATTTCCATGTGCTACCTGGGCTTGCCAGATTATGCTGGATAGCTTGCAAGAATCAGCTCTGCTTCCATTCCAGCAAACCCAGTTTATATGCTAAAAGCCATGGATTTAATTCGAATTTAATTCTAAAAACTGCCATGAGTTAGGCTGCTTCTTACAAAATCCACTTAGGATGAGGTGTGAATACTTTGCACCTGGCTTGAATTAGCCAAGCAAACATCAGCAAAGATGGACAGGAAAAGGTGGGGAGGGAAGGGAGAGGAAATGATCAGGGCAAAAGTCAGCAAAGGTAACTCCTGTATCATTAACTACACTTGTGGAATGAAGTGAAACTTTCCTGCACAAATATCAGCCATACAAATAAAGCACATTAATCTTTCATTAAGTCATCTCTTATTGTTATTCTGACTAGAACTTCAATCTTGTATTAATCATAACCAAGAAATCATCTGAAGGCAATGCTCCCATAAAAAGTTCAACTTCAGTAATTGCTGTTTTCCAGAGAGAGATATTTCACACACACACAAAAACCCCCTAAACCCTCTTCTTTTTCAGTCTAATGAACACGGGGCTGACACTGTTGTACAATACATGGCACTGACCCTTATTGTTTTAACAGTTCAATCGAATTCATCTCTTATGTCCATGTTTTGTTACTATTTTGGCCAAAAAAAAATATGGTCATTTGCAAAGGACATGTTTCTTAGCCTATAAAATGCATATTGAGTATCAATGAGAATTTTAAACATACCTTGTAAAGTATAATGACTAACTAAAATGAATAGCCTAAAATCTAGTATATTGATTACAATACCGAGTAATACAATGTGCTTTATTTAATATTTAATTAACTGCTTCACATTTGTACTGAACCTTCTTAATTATTAATACATGGTTCATTATTTAACATGGAATATAAATTCAAATTCAAATCAATTAAACAAGGTGAAACTGCATAGTGAGAAATGGCTTATCCTCCAGCAATAACCTTCGACCTGGAAACACAGTAAAAAGTGAAATTAGCATCTTTTTTCCCCCCATCCCTGAAAAGACTATGCATTTTAGATGATATATATTAAGCTCTTCTACTGAGGTAAAGTTCCTGTAATAAACCCACCATCCTACAAAAATATGCTGAGTGATAAAGAGCTTCAGCTCTCACTTTTCAGAGGAAACATTTCCAATATGAGTTCTCAGAAGGGCATTGGTAACACTGCAAACTTTCCTCTTGATCTGCAAAACTTCTTTTTAGGTCTCTCAAGATAAAAGTTTTATTTACAGTCAGGGAAACAGTCTAGTCTATAGAAAATTGTTGATAGGCAGCAACTATCCCCTGGAGTGACTAATTCTTCAAGAAATATCTTTCTCTTATGGCAGCATCAAGGACCACAGTGATCTCTCACCCCTGACCCCTCAGAGCACTGGAAAACTTCCACCTTTGCTGGACTATGAGCTGCTCATAGAACCACAGAACATTCTGAGTTGGAAGAGATCTTAAAGCTCACCTCATTCCACCCCCTGCCATGGACAAGGACACCTTCCACTAGCCCAGGTTGCTCCAAGCCCTCTCCAACCTGGTCTTGGACACTTCCAAGGAAGGGGCAGCCACAACCCAAGCCTCACAGTAAAGGATTTCTTCCTCATATCTCTTCTTGTCAAAGCTATCTTTTCCAGGACAACCAGAAAACAGTCCTGCTATTGTGTGTGCAAGAGAGACTGAAGCAGCAGGTACAACACTCCTTTCATTCAATACTTTATGATGATGTTTCTGTTTTATCTATTACACATGGATAAAAATGAGTTTTATGCTTTCTTAAATACCCTTCAACATTACTTAAAAGATGGTGTGCAGGTGATCTATGAAGAATGGTATATCTCATATAAACTTACAGAGATTGAATTTCCTATGCTCAGGAAAAGTTGCTGTCAAACTTGCAGCCCTTAATGTGATACAGGCTCTCCTCTGCTCTTCCTGTGGCTTCTTTGGGAATTAACACCCTCAGGCTATTTCCACTGAAAAAGTTACTTCTGATTAGCCATCTATACTAAGTGATATTAGAAAAAAAGTTACAAAATACCAGAACTGAAAAAGTTACTTCTAATTAGCCATCTATGCTAAGTGGTATTAGGAAAAAAGTTACAAAATAGCAGAACTGAAAAAGTTACTTCTATTTAGCCATCTATGCTAAGTGGTGTTAGAAAAATGTTACAAAACACCAGAAAATAAAATCAACAAGATAAACCAGGACTAGAAGTAACTGATTGCATATTTTGTCATTATTAAAATGCAGATATATTTTTAATTTAAAAAGCTGATCTTGTCAAACATGTTAAAACAGAATGTGGGCTTATTGACAGAAATATTTTTTAACCAACATAAGGTAACTTTGTACACTCTGAAATGCCATTTATATCTCCTTTTAGTGATCAAATTATTATGCAAATGCCTCATCAGGAATGTATATGAGGGTCCATTACCACAAAGAGAAAATAAATCATGGAAATGTGTTCATTTCTATATTTTCCCCATAAACCAAGGAAAAAATATATTAAAACAATACAAAGAGCTTGAAATTTCGTCTGTACAGAAGGGTAGTTGGTTTGAAACTATAAAATGAGTGGCCTTCAAAATGCAGCTTTGTGTAGCTAATCCATAGGAAAAGAAATTAACTTAGTAGTAATTTCTACTGATAATTCCTAACATCTGTTCTCTCTCCTCTTCAAATCAAGCTAAAGAGTTTGCTCAGCCTCGTTCACACTCACATTCAAATGTGTTTTACAAAGAAGAAAACTCTTACAGTATCAACAGTGAAATTATACAGAATGTAGCACTGTACTTAGTATTTCAGCTCTCAGTTTTAAATAAAATTCTGTGTGTCTGTAAAGGAGAGGCAGCTTATTGATTTTATTATAAATCACTAAATACCCTGAAGGAGTGAAGATTCAGAATGAGAACTACAAATCACTACATAATCTACATAAACTCATTTTGGTGTGGAAACAGCAGAAAATACATTTCTTAAGCTTAGGCTGTGGACACTGTAATCAAAAAATCCACTGCCTTTTGTGGTTCTGTGGCTAGAGAACACATATCTGGGCTTGGCTTTAGGAAGAACATCTTAAAGATAAGAAGGGAACAGATTTTCGAGGTAGAATAAGGTCTGTAGCATTTACTCTTGATGAGAGACTTACATTAAAATATTAAAATATTAGTATACCCTCAAATAACAGCCTTCAGTTCTGCTTCAAATGGCTGTATTTACACTCTGAATTCACTTCACCATGTTTCTTGATGAATCTCCATGCCAAGTGGGACTCTGTTTTCTTTTTATTGACTTTACAGTGAAAAATAAGCAAAAGTTTGAGCTAAAGGAGGATACTAAGAAAAAAAATCTTTTAAATTAAGTAATTGAGCAACTGTGGGCAATTGTTCATGGCTCAGACACTTTAATGAAACATTAATTTTCAAAAGGGAATCATAAAACCCCCAAATGCTCAGTGAGCTAGTAAACATATATTTCCTGTTGCTATCTTAAGACATAGACAATAAAAGATATTTTGAATTGTGGTTTTTTATTAGGTATACACAAACAGAAATTGAAAGTCAAAGGCCACTAGAGCAGTAACAAAAATAGACATACAACAGTCTAAAAATGTTCTGTGCCTTTTATGTGGTGACTTCAATTGCATTTTAAGGAAAAAAAAAATCTTTATTAGATTATAAACAAACAAAAATTTGCTTTTATTATGAATACCCTGAGCCTATCTATTTTGAAATACTTCTGAACATTCTTACAATATTGACCTATGCTGATAGCTATGACACTCTATGGCTTTTTGAGTGCTGATAGCTATTACATTTTATTGGATCATCAACAATATTAATTAACTCCCTGAATATATAAATAAAATCTTGCTGAAGCTTTTTAGACCAAAAGTTTTCCATCAAAAATGTACTTTCAAAATTCAAATGCCTTGTGATAGTGTTCACTCATGTTACATTCGGGAGTACAAACTATGGTAACTAGTCATTTCCATTTTCTCTATTCATTTAATTTTCTCTCTTTTTTTTTTTTTTTTTAATTATGAGGATGCTTAATATTTCAACATTCTGAAGAACTTATATCATTGAAGGGAAAGCTTTCCCTCAGATTTTACATTTCACAATAAACATGAAGGTCAGGTTATGACTCTGGAAAAGGTGACCTAACACCATCCTCAGCCTTTTCCCTTTCCCCAGTTCCTTGCCCTTACCCCTATGATGGAAGAAGCCTTGTGCTCCACCTCAAACCCTGGAAATCTGTCATTTGGACTAATTAGGGCACCGCAGGGGGACAGGGCTGGGATTTTCATTCCCCTCCAGTGCCCAGCAGCAGGTTGGCTCGGGTGTGTTTGTTGGAGCCCTCGATGCCAACCCACAACCTTGAGCAAGGACGGAGCGCAGGAGGAACTTCAGCGACCCAGATCTCCACGGGAGAGAATTCCCCTCCCGCTCCCCCCGTCCTCCCCAAGAGGACACTCTCCTCCAGATGGCTGCAGCTCAGGCAGGTTTTTCTCCTGGAAAGCCTTCTCAACCACAGGCTCCTTGAAGACTAGACAACATTTTTTATCCAATTCTTCACAGCAGTTTTCTGTCAAGACCACTTTGTCAACGTGCCACAGCCTGCCCTCAGTGGAACCACGGAGCTACTCATCCCTTTGACAAAGGCCCCAAAAAGTGTGAATACACGAAAGGGCCATGTTTGATTAACAACCTTGTGATTGCTGTAAAAATGGAATTTGAAAGGTAATAATTACATTTGTAATTACTTAGGTCTAAATCTCTTATGCTTCCTACTCCCTCTATTCCTGGGCAGTTGGAGCAATGACTCATTAATAATAATAAAGTCATTTAACCCTGCAGGCACATTACAAGGAGAAAGATGTCATTTGTCACCAACGCAAATAGAACAATCACTGAAGGATACAGCAAGACCACTATTTCATATTTATTGCAAATGATAAAAGGGACATTTTGCACTCATTCTCACCACGACATCCCAATCTGCTTTTTAATTATCAGCAAACATAAGGGGACAGCATACAACATATGAGGGACTACTAATAATGCATTGTCCTGCGGTGACATTTCCATAATCACTTTAAATCTACCCTATACATATGCACTAGTTAAAGCTTTCAGCTCATGAAATCGTACCCCCTAGTAAGGAATGAATTATCCTTTGCAGATTGAGCTCACAAAAGCAGCTCTTTCCCAGAGTTTGAGGGTCTGATAGCTGACATATGTATTGTTATTACTTTAAGTGATAAGATTTGGCATTCTGTTGCACTTAGAGTTGAACACAGTAGGACTTAAAAATAAGTACAATTGTATTTTTAGGCCAGCAACTTTACAGTTGTAAATCTCACTGGCGATAATTTAGGCAGGCACTTCTGCAAGACACTTAATTTTCCACGGCTTTTCAGTATTGTTCTGTACTTTGCCAGCTCAAGAACTCTGCAAGAAACACTCTGTGTTAGATGAAACAAATACCCTTATTCAAAGGGAACACAAGTCATTTACTGAGAATTTTACCCTGGATTTTTAAAAAGAATTGCCAATAAAACTGCCTGTCTACTACATAAACTTCTGAGGAAAAGTCTCTTCTTTCACTACATGATTCCATTCAGAGACAGGGAACCTTGGGGAAAATTTATGCAGAGAAATTTCTGTTATGGTATTTATGAAAACAAATGAAGTTATACGTAAATAAAAGTCACCATAATCTGAGTTTCAACTCTATCAAGCCAGAATTTAATTCTTCCTTGCTTGGCTTTTTTTTTATCAGCACTTATCTAGCCATCAGGCATGTAGAAAGACCAGAGAACAAATTTAACAATATGAAGTTATAAAATGTTATTGTGTGGGCTAGAAAGGAGGGAAGCAAACCTTCTAAATCTGTTTATATTTTCCCCAGGTACTACAACAGGCTACATAAAGACATGGTTTTAAAAAGTTAAATAAGTAGTGGTAAGAAATAAGACACATCAGGAAAGAGCAAAATGCACGGAGTAAAATTCATATTTTCACTCTTAAGATAGTGACAACACAGAAAAGCTTATATATGGAGTGAAATGTTTTGTCAAATTGAAAAATGGAAATAATATGAACACTACAATTTTCACATCAGTTTGAGGTAAAATGTTTTGAATTACAGTCATTTTAATCTTGTTTTATAAAGAAAATTACTTCAAATGGGTGATAATTTAAAACAGCATAATCCAAACTTCATTGTACTCCTGTCAGGCATGGGAGTGTGGCTCCGAGTGATTTGGAGCAATCTTTGCACATTAGCTCAGAGCCTCGTGGAGAACAGACATTTGAGAGAGGGAAAAGGGTGTCTGACGAGTTCCTACTGTTTCCCTGGGAGTTCAAACCTACTTATTAGGACTCTCTCATTGGGCCTCTCCAGGCTCTGCTTGTACCTTCAGGAATTTTGGTAGCATTCTCATGAGGCAACACTTGCACTGTCTTCAGCTCTTTGGGCATTCCATGGTCACCAGTTTCCCCACTGAAGTAGTTCATGAAATTAAACTTCATTGCTTCAAAGGTAGAAATGTTTCAAAATGGAAATTAAAAAAAAAAATAAAATCAGTTGATCTTTAAAGTATGTTTTTATTAACTTAATTATATAAACATCTTCTTCCTATAACCACACACTGTCTCATAATTATATAAACATCTTCTTCCTACAACCACACACTATTTGTGTCTACATGAAGGATTCTGAAGAGATATATTCAAATTTCAGAGAGTAGGTGTCAAGTTTTGCCTCAGTCCTTCTTATATTTGTATTTTTATACATTTAACAGACCATAGTTGTCTTTGCAAAAAAAGTGATGTTCGCTCCTCTTTGATAAGCTTTGGCACGAATATGCCTGGGCTAATAAAAGCCTAACATCTAGTATTTAATGAGGCTAAAAAGTAGCAGTAAGACTTGTCAAGGAACTTATCACTTTCTTTAGTATGGAAGCCTCAATCAGCCATTTCTCTGTTGCTTATGACAGAGGATCCCTTGGAATCAGTTTTAAGCAGCACTCAGTTCTTACAAAGCCCCAGAAGTTTACCATCCAGCTCTTTTGAAAGCCTGTTTCAAACTAGGCATGGAATCCTGGTCATAGCAGCCGCACATCAAATCACAAAGTTCCTGCTAGAAAAAAAGGTTCATGAACTAACCTAATCTCTAGTTTATAAGAGCAAACCTGCAAAATCTCATAATTTCTGTTTAATTTTTTTCTTAACTTCTACAGAAAGGGTATTTGAAGTGTGGGTTCAGTGCTGCTCTGGCAGATGCCACACAGAAAGCTCTCACCAGGATTGGCACACAGATTTCTTTTCAAGAGGGTCCAAACCTGAATTTCTGAACCTGATGTTCCCTAGGCTTCAGCAAAGTACATTTCACAACCCTCTTTTCTACACTGGGATGATTTTGTACAGTTTTTCTAATGTGGATGGCAGGAGGAGTTCACACTTAGTCTGTATTCCATACCATTACTTTAAATTTTTCTATGTTTTTTAATTAACCATAGGACCTAAATGAAAAGCTACCAGTCAATTGCTGACTAAGTGTTCACCAGCTTGTTATTGAACCTATTTCATCTATTTATTCCTTAATTCCTGCATAGTCTAGAGATGCCATTAATATGCTCAAAGTTAATTTATTATCCTCTATTGCTTCTATTCAAGCTCACGTTAACAGAATAAATTCATCACAAATGATCAGACTTGAAAAGGCAGATTTGGAATCTGACAGAGAATAATTTATCATGGCTGGGAAAAAGCCTCCCACCAACTGGGCTGTTGGAATGCTGGGAGATGAAACTGTAATGACTGCAGAACTTCTGCAGAAAAGGACATTAAAGTCTCAAGGGGAAAACAAACAAACAGAAAGCCCCCGAGTCCAACTCCCCAAATATGGAGGTTCCTGACACCGAGTTTTTTATTTCATTTTCACACTCACAGGTCCTTTCCTCTCTGTGCTGCCCTGAGGCAGAAATAATCATTAAGGCTCTGCTGGCCCTCATTTGCATACCCCAGAGCCTGGAGCCACAGGAGCACCATCACCCAGGCACCAGGAGTGACAGTGACATTCAAGGCTCTGCAGAAATGGTACTGCTGCTCTGAGGGTCACAGACTGCTAATCAACACATCCATGCAGCACAGGGCTTCGTTGCAAAGCTGCATAATGGAACATTAATTTGGTTTGTTTGTGAGTTGTTGTAACTATCCCTTTTATAACAGAGGACTTGGGGTAATCTGTTATTCTTATTATACCACACCAACTATGTATCTACAAATAATCTGAATTCCGTGAACAACTGGATATAACAGCATTTATAACATGTCTCAGGTGCTATTACAATGGGAAAAAATCAAGTTGTTTGTTTTTGTACTTTTAAGTGGGATTAAGTGGAATTGGAAAGCACTGAGATACTGTGATGTGTGTGGTACCACGGTGATTGTCATATGGGTTGGAGAGATTTACTTTTTTAGCTTGGAAACACTTGTTTAATCATGGCATTATAGTCAATATTCTAACTACTTTTGTTTCACCCAGTTATTGTTTTGTTCCCAACTGCAGCATAGGCAGAATTTCCCCTCTTCTGCACCAGTGGCTGCTCCAACAGACTCCATTTATCCATCACTTCATACACTCTTTTTTAATCCTGTACATTCCAGAGCCATTTCCCTGCTCCCAGCCTTGTTACACTGAGTAATTGTGCAGCTTCGAGACTTAAGCAACCAATTTCTCCAAGGAAGGGGAGGAAAACAC
This sequence comes from Anabacerthia variegaticeps, assembly GCA_035583185.1. NCBI lineage: Eukaryota > Metazoa > Chordata > Aves > Passeriformes > Furnariidae > Anabacerthia > Anabacerthia variegaticeps. The sequence continues at coordinate 3,775,043 of JAWWEW010000146.1, read as the reverse complement.
CAACACTGAGTACTCCAGACCTGCCCAAGTAATACAAAACTCACCAGGCTCTAGCTAGGGATTTTACAGAGGACCTTAAATATGGGTATAAGATAGACTGAAGGACTCAAGTATTTGTAAATATGTGGTTAACTCAATCAAAACATCCACCCTTAGTTCCCTTTCCCCCCATCCTCTCTCAGATTCCAGAACTCAACTGAACTGTATTTCCAACTGCACTGCTATCTATATTTGTTACTTCTGATTCAAGACATTATGATATTAATGGTTTGAATCTAAGAAATCCAGGGAGGTGAATATGCCAAGTATCTGAGCAGTACATGTACATGTATATGCACACATATATACATAAGTACACGATGTCCCAGTGGAGAACCACTGCACTAAAAAAAAAAGAGTTAATGTTTCCCAGGGAAATACTGGAAAGTTAGAAAGTGCAAATTCTGCAATATTAATTCAGCTCCCTTGTGTAAATGTGTTTTGATGCAAACTTTAATTAAATTATCATATACTATTTTTCTCATAGGACCCTTGGGCCCAATTCAGAGTAAGTAGTTATTCAATATTTCTCTTTATCTACTCTAATCAGCATGTGGCCATACACCTTTTTAATTAATACTTTCAAAGCCTTGTGCTGAATGCAGATTTATTAATTTCCTTGTGTACTCTGTTGTTTTCACAGCACAACCAAAAGCTTCACAAACATTAATAATATCCCACCTGCATTATTTGCTTTATTAAGGCCATTTGCATCTGGGAAACCGAGGAATAAAGAAATTGAGCAAAATGTAGTCTCCATTATTTCTGGGTGACCAGTTTGAGAGAGCTTAAACCAGATTTTTGCACACTTGAGCACTGGATATTATACTAATTTTTCAAAGCATATCTGTTGG